>CM067224.1:78178842-78740549 GCA_034190945.1 Octodonta nipae | reverse complement strand
AGCACAAATAGTTAATAATTTTCTTTAAATTCATATTTAAATTTCTAATTTACATATAATAAATAATAAAAAAATAATAAACAAATCTATTTCGAATAAATTTCTCATTATTTGTTTTTCAATTTTCTGATTAGATGACGTGAAATAATATTCTATGATCAAAAACAATTAAATATTGCATCTAGAGATTGTATAATAAACACAATATTTTGTGTAATATTATTGACTAAGGAATTGTTCACAATTTTTTAATGGTTTATTGTTGAAAACATATAAATAAAGCTCATTTTGATAAATCTAAATTACGTCAGTACGTAGGCCACCAACTGTACGCACCACCTATGCTGACTCAGCTATTGCTAAGAGAATGGCAGCACAAATAGTTTTTTTTAATTCAATATTTGAATTTCTACATGTTTGCACATTTACAAATATTAATACATAATAAACAACACTTCTCAAAATAAATATCCGCTTGTTTGTCTATCTGTTTCCTGATCAGCTAGACGTGAAATAAAATTAAATAATAGTCATTTGATCAAAAACAATTAAATTAAACGTGCTGCAGTATCTAATTTTGATTGACTGCGAAATTCCTTTCCAATTTTTTTAATGGTTTAATTGTTGAAAACATAAATAAAACTCATTTTGATAAATCTAAATCTTAGGCCACCAACTTTACCCAACAGCGACGCTGACTTAGCTATCGCAAAAGAGATGGCAGAACAAATAACAAATAGTTTATTTTGTTCATTCAGTATTTGAATTTCTAATATTACATATTTACACCTTGCACATATGAAATAAATAATAAATAGAATCTTCTCAAAATAAATATCTCATTTTTTGTCCATCTGTTTCTTGATGTGAAATAATATTCATCTGATCAAGAACAATTAAATATTGCATCTAGAGATTGTCTGATACACACAATGTTCTTTAGTATTTTAATTGTAAAAGATATAAATAAAACTCATTTTGAAAAATCTAAATACGCAAGCACGTAGGCCACCAACTTTACGCAAAAATATGCTGACTTAGCTATCGCTAAAGTGTTGGGCAGCACAAATAGTATTCTGCAGTATCAAATTTTGATTAACTACTAAATTCTTTCCATTTTTTAATGGTTTCATCGTTATAATGATATAAACAAAACCAATTTTGATAAATCTAAATTATGCCACTAGGTGGTAGCCTAACTGTACTACGCTAACTCAGTGCTATCCCTAAAGAGATGGCAGCACAAATAGTTTTTGATTCAATATTTGATTTTCTAATTTTACATGTTTGCACATTGGCATATATTAAATAAATAGAATCTTTTCAAAATATTTTTTTCATTTTTGTTTATCAATTTCCTGATTAGGTAGACGTGATCAAAAACAATTAAATATTGCTTCTAGAGATTGTATAATAAACACAATATTCTGTAGTATCTAATTTGATTGACTACGGAATTCTTATTTCTTTACAATTTTGTAATGGTTTAATTGTTGAAAAGATATAAATAAATTAAAACTCATTTTGATAAATCGAAATTACGCCAGCACGTAGGCCACCAACTGTACGCAGTGACTACGCTGACTTAGCTATCACTAAATAGATGGCAGCAGAAAACAGTAAGTTTATTTTTTTATTCAGTACTTGAATTTGCACCTTGGCTGATTAGCTGGAGGTGAAGTAATTAATATTCATGTGAACAAAAACGGTTAAATATTGTAGAAATTGTATAATACACACAATATACTGTAGTATTTAATTTAGAGTTATTACATTACAAAAAATTCTTTACAATTATTTAATTGTTAAAAAGATATAAATAAAACTCATTTTGAGACATGTAAATGACGCCAGTTGTAGGCCACCAACTGTACGCAGCAATAATGCTGACTCAGCTATCGCTAAAGAGAAGGCAGCACAAAAAGTTTATTTTTTAAATTGAATTTCTAATTTTACATACGTTTGTACATTGGCAAATATTCAATAAATGATAGAGATTCTTCTCAAATAATCAATTATTTTATATCTTGTCTATCTGTTTGTTAATTAGCTAGACATGAAATACTATTCCGGTGATGGAAAACAATTATTAAATTTATTAAATATTGCACTAGATATTTTATGAATTTTGCGTCACTGGTGCATCTAATTTTTAATTTTGATTAACTACGAATTTCAACAGTTTAATTGTTCAAAAGATATTTGTAAAACTCAATTTGATAAAAGTTACGCCATGATGTAGGCCACCGTTTTTCTTGATGTTAGGAGTCATGTTTGACTAATTAAATTATTTATGTTAATGTTTTACCAGCGTTAATGGTTGGGCCATTTTTGACCTGTCTCAAACCGACTCTAAATCTATACATTTAAAAATAAAAGTTTAAGCTATACATTAATATTGACTTACTTACTTACCTTCATCATGAGTTCTTAAAAAGTTAATATTTAACAGAATCACCACACTATTTAAAGTATTTTTTTCTTGTCTACAAAAAGCGAATGCGTCAGTTGATGCTCAGAATAGAAACCAAACAGTCAAATATGTTGAATGTTGAAAAAATTACTGTAAATAGTGTAAGGTAGTTGAAAGTATAAAAAGTCACACTATAGTTACTAGGGAAAAGTGCAAGTGGGACCCAAGTGCAACACTAGACGACCTGTCCCTAGCTCGCATTTGACTCGCCACTTTCTATGGTGGGATATATTCTCTTTCTCGTTTTGTGGCCGTGTTGTGTTGTGTACCATCCGGTCGTCGAAAGTATGGTGATTGTCGCAGAAATGTACCTTTAACTAGTTCATTATATAGCCTGTAACATTTCTTGCTGCTGCACTTATAAACCACCATCCATTCGTTGACCTTCCTTTTGCCGCTCAAGTTAATGTTCTGATTAATAATGCTGAAAGTCAGATTACGGGGGAAAGATAGATGCAACGAAGGAGAATGAAGTTTACTTTTTTGTCGAATTTTTTTAATAAATTCACATTAAAAATAATTTGAGAACAAAAAATTGGGTGTGTGTGGTTTAGTAATTTATATCTTCAATGCCCAGAACAAATACTTTTAAGACACAAACAACAAGTACTTGCTATTCCTCCTGAACAGGGCTGCAGCTAATACTCTTCTACTTCACATACAGAAAGTTGTTAGTTCAATACCACTCTTGGTTTGGTTTTCGACTGATAACATGGATTAAGTCCCTAAAATGCAAAATAAATACATTATATAAAACATATGATAACATATAATATTTAAGACAGTACAAAACAGATACTAGTTGCAGTATTGTTTCTTTCGCCACTACCTGTATTAATGAAGTGAAATATGTCATAAGAAGCACGTGCATATTAAATCGTCTATACGAATATTGAGAGGGAACAAAGTTAATATTTTCCAATATCGAAAACATATTATTTTTCCTCAACCTGTATGTAATATTTTATAATAAAATTATTTGAACCCAATCTATATATGTGATGCTTAATGTGTCCATAAAAATCATTTGACATCGTTCCTGGGGAATGACAATATGTAGGGATTGTTAACATTTTTTACATCACTGCACTCTGTATACAAACTGCTCTAGATTACCTTTCAGACGTGCATTTCAAATCGTTTGCACGAATATGGGATGAAACATAATTAATATGTTCCCTGAGGAACGACATTAAATATGTAATTATTATGTAAATCACGTATGTTAACGATACGAGACTGGATTACCATCGTTAAGAGGGTTTTTTTGTTCTTTTTTTAATGAGATTTATACAATGTGACGATATTCTAAACATATTTCATTCTCGCACTCAGAGTAGTTTTAAAAGGAATTTATTTGCTCCAGGCAAGGACCTAATTCTACCAAGTGGAGCAAATAATGAGAAATAATTAATTTCTTCTAGAGGAAAGAGTCGTTGCGCAATTTAATTTTATTCCACATTAAACAATTTTTGAGGAATACGAAGCATATATTATTTTTATGTATTAAAAAAACTTATTTGAAAAAATGTTTCGGTTAAATTGAAGAGTGATCGCACACTCGCATAACTTGGTTTTCAACTAAGCAGATTAATTCAAAATCCTTAAGTGTTGTTAAAATGACATTGATTTTCCCCCAACGGACAATAAAAAAGATTGGTGGAAGACTCCCAAAAATAAAATAGGGTACGGCTAAACGAATTAAAATGTATTTTTTGAGAAATGATGTGTTTGAAGGTGAAACGATTTTTAGGAGTACACCACAAAAAGTGACAAGAAATAGTGTAAAAGACGGGAAGAAAGGAAAAACGAGCAGCACATTGGGAATGTACTAGTTTAACGTAAAATGAACTCTGGCAATATGTGTTATGTTTAAGTGAACATGACGTTTGCATTTTTTCTACATGTGTGACAACAAGCAGCATTATGGATCTGGCAACTTGAAATGTATAAGACATTCAAAATTATGAAAATAAGCTCAATGTTCAATTCAAACTCTACTATGTGCTAATGCATTTTTTAAACCCAAATAAGTGAATCACATTACAGAAAAAGCAGCTACCAAAAGTAATTAGAACACAAGTTAATGAATTGCTTCGTTTTTCATTTCTAAATAGTCATTCATTTGCAATTTTGAAAAAGTACATCATTCATATTGAATATCCGGTACTCACATGTTTTGGAGGCAAAAGGAACAAGTTCTTGGTATTCCTGAAGGAGCTCCAGACTTAACTTCTTCACATACAGAAAGACGTTAACTCAATACCCTGGATAAAGTTCCTAAAATTCAAAATAAGTATATTACATAAAGGAATGAATGTATGAGAAAATTTCAAAAGGTATAAGATGTAAGATGGTACAAACAGATACAAGTTGTACTGCGTGCCAAGTATCCTACACGAAAATCTCAAATGCATGATATGAATTCTATCTTTACATGCAAAAACAAAGCATAAAGTGAGAGGAACAAACTCACTTGCCACAAAACAACAAGTGGCACAGAGTACTTAAAGATTGCTCGCTTCCTTCGCTACTACCTGGATAAGTGAAATTTGATCCCTTATTTGATGAAAAAAGAAAAAGGGGAATAATTCAAATCGTCTAGGCGAGTATTATCCAATATAGCGAATATATTTTATTGCCACAACCAGTGTGTAATATTTTTGTAATAATAAAATTATTTGGCCTCAAACTGTATACGTTATACTTAAAAAGTCAACCCAAATAAATCATAACTATTTGAGAAAGCAATAAGAAAGTTGATAATTCATTATGAAATCAGTTGAAACTGATATCCGATGAATTGTGAGCGACCAAAATAAATTAATATCCGATGAATCGTAAACGTGGTAAAAAAAAATTGATATTAAAAAAACTTTTCGTCGCACTTACAATTCATCGGATATTAACTTTTTATCGCTCACAATTCATCGGGTATGGGAGTCGGCTGGCAAGTTATAGAATCATGGAATTTTTTAGTTTTTTTTGTGATAAAAAAATTAGGGGTCCGGTAGCTCAGCAGTTGAACCGTATACTTTGGCCGTGGGTTCGAATCTCACCTATAGACGTTGTGTTGTTGAGCGAATGCGATTTTTCTAATGCAACTTAACCTCTCCGGAGAGTTATGAAAATTTATAGAAATAATAATAGAAAAAAAATATAAATACTGATAAGTAGCTAATGTGATGACACAAACCGAAGGCCAACGTAAGAATGCTAGAATGAGAGAGACCATTACGGTTAGTTTCAAAACGATAATTTTGTGTTTATGCTCTTAAAGTTCCGAGATGTATAAGCTCGAACGTCCGCTATTAAAAATAAGTTAATAAAACGATATTTTTTTGTTTGTACTTTTAAAATAACATCAAGTATATGCTTTAAGACCATTATTAATGTACAGTGGACACTACATCAAGAAGTATATGGTCTGCAGTGCAATATTAAAGAATTTAACAGTTTTTCTTCTTCCTTGTTCAATTAAAAGTGACGCAATCTATTGACGGGAGGTAATGTAAATACAATATTTATTCATGAATACAATTTTTAAACTTTTACATATTAAGCTTGTCCACTCATTAAATTTTAATTATTATTGAGGAGTTTTAATTTTAAATGTTTACTTTATAATATGAAGCTAGTCAATACAGAAATTTAATGGCATGTTTAATGTGTTCTTTCTAACTTCTGACATATGTCAAGTCTCCAATTTAATATATCGCCATGAGAGAATTGAAATTTTTATTAAAATGAACAGCAAATGTTACTACGCATTTATTTTATTATAATTGGATGTTTTATTAGTTTATTTCCTATATATTCAAAAAGTAGCTAGCTAAAGTAATTAGAATACAAGTTAATAAATTGTTTCACTTTCTATTTCTAAACCTTATTTTGTTCAAAATTAGGAACAGTATGTCATTCATATTCAAAATTTTCTGGTACTTACATGCTTTCACAGCACAAGCAACAAGTTCAACATATTCCTAAATAGAGTTGCGGATTTATCTTCATCACATACAGAAAAACGTTACCACTATTTGTTTCAGACTGATAACATGGATGAACTCCCTAAAATGCAAAATAAATACATTAACTAAAGGGAAAAACATATGACATAATTTCAAAAGTTATAATATTTAAGACAAAACAGATACTAGTACTGGATGCCAAGAATCCTATGATTGGTTTTATCCGGATATGGAGTAAAATTGGAATGCTCTGATTGTTACTAATTTTACCCCACAATGCATGAAGTTATGGAATCTATCTTTACATACAAAAATAAAGCACAAAGTGAAAGGCACAAAATCGCTTGCCACCGAACAACAACTGACACACAGTACTTATGTAGTATTTGCTAAATCGTTTCTTTCGCCACTTCCTGTATAAGTGAAATTTGTTGTCCTTGCTTCATAACAAAAACGTGCATATTAAATCGTATGTACGAATATATACCTAATGGAACAAAATTGATATTTTCCAATATCGCATACACGAAATTATTTGACCTCAACTTGTTTACTGATGTTTGTGTTCATAAAAATAATTTGAAATCGTCCCCGAGGAATGCCCATAATATGCAAAGATTGTTAACATTTTTTGCCTCACCCTGCATATATTTTACAAACACTCCGTATATAAACTGCTCTGAATTATCTGCAAAAGTGCATTTTAAATCGTCTATTCGAATATAGGATGGAACAAACTTAATATTACCCAATATCGCAAACATATTTTTTGCCTCAACCTATATGTAACATTTTCGCAATAATAACATTATTTGGTCTCAAGCTGTATAGTTGATAAATAATATTTCTATTTCCATAACAATCATTTGATATGATCCCTGAGGAATGAAATTAATATATAAGGATTGTTAACATTTACATCACCCTGTATATATTTTCCCTGCATTCGGTATACAAACTGCTTTAGATTATCTTCAAAGGTGCATTTTCAATCACCTGAATGTGCGAAGAAACAAAATTAATATTGTCGAAATTCGCAAACATATATTTTTGACTAACCCTGTATGTAATATTTTTAGTAAATAAATTAATTAGCCTCACGCTGTTTATAGTTGATGATTATGATTTGTATAAAAATTATTTCACATAGTCCCCGAGGAACGACATGTAGGTACAGATCGTTAACATATCGCCCTGTATATATTATACAATAGCTAAACTGGTCTAGATTATGTATCTCGATACATTCTAGCTATAATCATTCACCGATATTTAGTCAATACATATTTGCTTTTTAAATTCCGCCCTGGGCAAAACCCAAGCGTACGCCTATGGAGATTTTATAGTGAGAAATGTCTAAGAAATATCACGAAAAATTCGGCGCACGCAAGGATGCGCAAAAGATACAATTCGCCGACACATACTTTAGTGTAGCGCGTATATATATAAAGTTGTAAGTAATACAAATGGCCATTTGGCCGGCCAACGTCGGCGTGAACGTTACGTACCTACGTACGTAAGCTAGTAGCCCGGGGAGCTCAGGGTTCCCCGGAAAAGCGAGGGGGGGGGTTATTTCCCCCTCGCTAAGTCGCGTTGGTTCGCCGTGGTCCATTTTTTTGCATTTTAAAACAAAAAATTATACAGGTCGAGTCAAAAATAAATAAAAACATGTATTTGAAATTGACAACTACAGATGGGATCTTAAAATAAAATTATTTACACAGTTCATTTCTCATTTTTATAGAAATTAAAGAGGTTTGTTGGATTACACAATAAATAAGGCTACTGTCAAAAAATAGGATGGTATGCGATACGAGAATTATAGAAGAAGAATTATTGATTTAGAACATTGATTGATTTTGGATTTGTTTGTTGTTTGGTTTGAGGTAAGATATGGATTAATTTTGTTTGGTTCTTTACTAAGTGTGAGTCAAAAGTATTATTCGATATCTGCGTGTAAAAAAATTTGTTACTGAAGTTCCAAGACCCAATTCTGGATAAACAGAGTGATACGAATGACAACAACTGATAAGAGGAGATTTGTATTACCTTCGTTCACAGCATTTTTTAAATATTTTAAAATAAAATAAATAAAATACAATGTGGAGTAAAATTAGTAAGGATATCAGAACCTATTTGAATCTCGCATTCAGCGATTTACAGAGCTTTTATTTGATCAAGGCAAGGGCCTCATTCTACTAAGTGGGTTAAAAAAAAAAAAGAAATCGGCAATAATTAATTTCTTCTGGAGAAAAAAGTCTTTGCGCAATTTAATTGTATTCCACATTCACAGAGCAACATATAAAAGGATGTTTTCAGGAATATTAAGGATATAATTTTTAAGTAGGCAAAAAACATATTTGCAAAAATGTTTAAATGGTTCATTTGAATTGAACAGTGGTTACATAACTTGATTCTCAACTGAACAGGTTAATGCGAAAACTTTAAGGGTTATTGAAGAGACATTGATTTTGCTCGAATATTCAATTAAAAAGAACTGTTTGGTAGAACACTCCCAATAATAAAACAGGGTAGGGCGAACTGAATTAAAATGGATTTACACCACAAAAATACGTAAGAAATGCGTAAGAGATGTAAGTACATCGAAGAAACCCCAAAAGTAATGGAAGGAAGTGATAAGAAACAGTCTAAGAGACGAAAGAAAGATAAAATACGCAGCCTAGTGGGAATGGACATTTTAATGTAAAATGAACTCTGGCAATATGTGTTTGATGTATGAATTTTTCTAGACACTTGGCAATAACCAGCGTTATGGATCTGAGAACTTTAAGACATATTCACAATGATAGAAAGGTAGACATGTACTAAATAACACATATTGCTGTTTAGCAGGTTATGACTTGGAACCACATGAATACAACTTGTTGTGGGACCTACTAAATAATACTCTGCGGAAAGTAGGTAAACTTATTTAAAAGAGAAACAAATATAGTATCTCAGAGAATACAAATAATAAAGAATTAGGTATAAGACTCAATTATGATGAGCAAAAATTACGTTTAATGAGAAAAACGATAAGTGCAGTAAGAACAATTGCACCATATTAAAGTGAACGCCGATTTCGTTTGAGCAGCATGAGTAAAGGACCGAAAATTCCTGTCATATTCAAGAAATGAAATCATATGCTTTGGAAAGGTAGAATGCGATAGGTCTTTATAGGTCTAGTTACTTGAATATTACACCAATTAATACAGTAAGTGATTAATATCTAAAGAAATAAGATATTCATACATAATTGAGTTATTACCAAAATACAGCGGTACTTACCCACTTTAAAACAGAAGCAACAGGTAACAATTCTCAGGCGAATCATACTATTCCTTTAGAAAAAAGTGTTAATTAAGTATTGTTGTAGATTCCTAGCAGAAACCTTGAGGAAACCAAATTTCTTCAAGTGCAATCAAAACCTTATTTCCAACCACTTGTTGCTTTAGGTTGACAAGTCCCTAAAATGCAAAATATAATATAAAAGGCACGTAATGAATTTAATAATTTAAAAAGCATAGGCGGATGTACGGATTTACAGAGTTTTACAATTGTTAAATTGGTGATAAATGTATGAAAAGTTTTTAAGCATCCAATTGTCAGTTTGAAGTGTCTGCAAAATAAAGAATGTATCTTTTGCATAATACTAAACATAATACTAAACTTTACAACATGATCATAAAATAGTTCATAACTAATTAACAGGCAATGTCAATTATATAGTTTGAATGTTATTTCTTCACAGAATTGTACAAAACATGCATATTTTTTTAATCTTCCCAGGCCACATTTCATTATTTGCAAAATCAAATTAAGAACAATCTTATCACTTCTGATGAAATAAATATAAGAAATGCATCTGTACTTATATTCTTCACTTTCAACTGCTGAAGGGTGAGATTTTTGTTTGCAGGTAGCGACCTGTATTAAATATTCAGTATTCATTGAATAATTCCTTGCACTAAGGCTAGAGCTGCACACTGGCAGCTTTTGTTTAGCAACTTTTTGATCACAAAAGTCAAAGCTGACTAACAACACCGAGAAAATAATTGAGTCAGTAAGAAACACCGCTACACAAAATAAAAGTTGTCTGATTCAGACATATGCTAACAGAAGTATTTGTACTCGCTGATCACGAATACAAAATTTTCCGAATAGCATATGTAAACTGTCTGGATGAAACAACTTTTTTTGTATGCTAACGTAATAAAATAGCGAAGATAATTATTGTAGAGCTAAAAACCATGACAATAATGGAATGTGGCTCAAAGTGATTAAAAAATCTCATTTTGAATTGAACTAATGCAAGTAGTGGGTGTTCAATTGACAACTATCTCACCTCTACATTGTCCACACTTATATGTGGATGATCAAGCAATCGTAGCAGCATGAGAGTATAGGATTTCTGTTATAATAAATTTTCCTCAGAACAGTAAATTCTGCGAAAGTATAATATTTAAAGACGGACAAAAGATATACTAGTTGTACTGGATGCCAAAAATCCTATAAAAAAACTCATTTTGATTGGTTTTATCTGGATATGAACTAACATTCGAAAGCTCCGATCGTTACTTATTCTACCCCCACAATGCAAGAAGTTATGAATTCTATCTTTACATACATAAATAAAGCACAAACTTGCTTCCAAACAGAACGAAACCTACACACAGTACTTTGTACTACTTCCCGGATTGTTTCTTTCGCCATTCCCTGTATAAGTGAAATTTGATGGAACGGAACAAAATCGATAATTACTTAATATTTTTATAATAACAAAATTGTCTGACCTCAACTTGTATAACTGATGCTTAACGTGTCAATAAAAATCATTTGAAATTGTCCTCGAGGAATTCCCATAATATGTAGGGACTGTTAACATTTTAGTCTCACCCTGCATTTATTTGACACCCACACTTCGTATATAAACTGATCTCAATTATCTGCAAATGTGCATTTTAAATCGTCTACTGGAATATAGGACGGAACAAATTTAATATTACCCAATATCGCAAACATATTTTTTGCCTCAACCTATATGTAACATTTTTGTAACAATAACATTATTTGGCCTCAAGCTGTATAGCTGATGCTTAATACTTCCACAAAAATCATTTGACATGGTCCCTGAGGAATGAAATTAATATCTACGGGTTGATGACATTTTTTACACCACCCTGTGTATATTTTCCCTGCATTCAGTATACAAATTGCTCTAGATTATCTTCAAACGTGCATTTTCAATCATCTGAATATGGGACAGAACAAAATTAATATTGTCGAATCTCTCAAACATATTTTATTGACTAACCCTGTATGTAACAGTTCAGTAATATTAAAACTAATTGGCCTCAAGCTGTGTATAGTTGATGATTAAGATTTGCATAAAAATTATTTTACATAGTCCCCCAAAATGACATTTATGGATCGTTAACATTTGTTACCTCGCTCTGTAAATATTTTACACGCACTCAATATATAAACTGGTCTGAATTATTTTTCAGGATATGTTCGCCATAATCATTTATGGATTTTTATTTAATAAATTTTCGCTTTTTAAATTCTAGCAAAATCCAACCGTACGCCCATGGTGACTTTAGAAAGAAAGAATTAATCACGAAAAATTCGGCGCACGCAAGGATGCGCAGAAGATACAAGTCGCCGACACATACTTTAGTCTGGCGCGTATATATATAAAGTTGTAAGTAATACAAATGGCCATTTGGCCGGCCAACGTCGGCGTGAACGTTACGTACCTACGTACGTAAGCTAGTAGCCCGGGGAGCTCAGGGTTCCCCGGAAAAGCGAGGGGGGGTTATTTCCCCCTCGCTAAGTCGCGTTGGTTCGCCGTGGTCCATTTTTTTGCATTTTTTAAACAATAAAATAAATAGAACAATGTTTTTTGAAATTGAAAACTACAGATGGGATCTTAGAATAAAGTTATTGAAACAATTCATTTCTCATTTTTATACAAATACAAATTAACGATGTTTTTTGGATTACACAATAAATATGGCTTCTGTAAAAAATAGGATGGTATATGCAATATGAGTATTAGAGAAGGAAAATTATTTAGTTAGAACATTGATTGATTTTGTTTTTTTTTTGTTTGGTTTGAGGTAAGATATGGATTAATTTTGTTTGGTTCTTTACTACGAAGTTTTTAAAGTGTGTGTCAAAAGTATTATTCGATATATGCATGTAAAGAAATGTGTTACTTTTTCTTTAAGAAATGCATGAGTAGTAATTATTACTTCTGAACACAAAGATATATAATGTGAGGCAAATCACAATTTATACAATGTGGAGTAAAATTAGTGACGATTTCAAAACCTATTTCACGCTCGCATTCAGCGATTTAAAACGATTTTATTTGATCAAGACAAGGACTTAATTCTAGTAAGTGGGTTAAAAAAATAAAAAAAATAAAAAAGTCGTTGCGCAATTTATTTTTATTCCACATTCACACAACATCATAAAAAAGGATTTTTTCAGGAATATTAAGCATATAATTTTAATGTAGGCAAAAAACGTATTTGCAAAAATGTTTAAATGTTTGAGTTGAATTAAACAGTGGGCACATAACTTGGCTTTCAACTAAACGGGTTAATGTGAAAACTTTAAAGGTTAACGAAGAGACAATGATTTTGCTTCAATGTTCAGATGAAAAAGAACTGTTTGGTAGAACACTCCCAATAACAAAACAGGGTAAAGCAAAATGAATTAAAATGGAATTTTGAGTGAGATGGTTCACCACAAAAATACATAAGAGATGTACATTGTAAAAACCCAAAACTAATGGAAGGAAGTGACAAGAAACAGTGTAAGGAAGGAAAGAAAGAAAGAACAAAAGCAACCTAGTGGGAATGGACAAGTTTCATGTAAAATGAACTCTGGCAATATGTGTTTGATGTATGAATTTTTCTAGACACTTGGCAATAACCAGCATTGTGGATCTGAGAACTTTAAGACATATTCACAATGATGGAAAGGTAGACATGTACTAAATAACACATATTGCTGTTTAGCAGGTTATGACTTGGAACCACATGAATTCAACTTGTTGTGGGACCTACTAAATAATACTCTGCGGAAAGTAGGTAAACTTATGTAAAGGAGAAACAAATATACTATCTCAGAAAATACAAATAGGATGAGTTAAAGTACCGAAAATTCCTGCTATTTTCGAGAAAAGAAATAATTGCTTTGGAAACGCAGGACGCGATACGTTTTTATAGGTCTAGTTATTCGAATATTATACCAATTAATATAGTAAGTGATTAACATCTAAAGAAATAAGATATTCTTACATATTTGAGTTATAACCAAATACAGTGGTACTTACGCACTTTTAAACAGGAGCAAGAAGCATCAATTCTCAGGCGAATCATACTATTCTTTTAAAAAAAGGCGTTAAGAATTGTTGTAGATTCCCAGCAGAAACCTTGAGCAGACCAAATCTCTTCAGGTGCAGTCAAAATTTTATTTCCAACCACTTGTTGTTTTAGGTTGACAAGTTCCTAAAATGCAAAATATTATATAAAAGGCAGGAAGTAAATTTAATAATAATAGATAATCCCTTAATGAAAAGATAGGTATAGGATTTAAAGCAGTACACACACATATACACTTGTACTCTGTGTTTGTGGTATCCTGTAAAAAGGTGCTGTTTTATCCAGACAAAATTGGTGTGTTTAGAGTATTACTAGTTTGCCTTAAATCCTATGAATTTTATTTTTGCATACAAAAACAAACGCATTGGTTTGCTCAAGAGCCTTGCTATTACCACATGACAATATGCCATTAAAAGGAAAAGGTGCATTTTTTACGCAACAAAACCCATTGTCTTTCAGGAAACCACACATTTAAGGTTATGAACAGTGTAATCAGAAAAGTCATTTATTGTACATGTAAGAAAAAACCATACTGCAAATTCCGTCGTTTATTGGATAAAATGTTGCAGAGTTTTACAATTGTTAAATTGGTGATAAATATATGAAAATTTATTTGAAAGCATTCAGTTTTCACTTTGAAGTGTTTACAAAATAATGAATGTATCTTTTGCATAATCCTAAAGTTGCAAGCTTTACAATATCACCATAAAATAGTTCACAACATATTAACAAGCAATGTCTATTATAAAGTTGAATATTCACAGAATTGTACAAAACATGCATATTTTTTTTAACCTGCCCAGACCACATTTCAGTATTTGCAAGATCAAATTAAGATCAATCTTATGACTTTTGATGAAATAATTATCAGCACTGCAACTGCACTTATATACTTCACTTTCCACTGCTGAAGATTGTCGGATTATTGAAGTACTTTTAGAAACTGTTTCAACTGTGTTTGCAGGTAGTGGTCTGTACTAAGTATTCAGAATTCATTTATTTAATCCTAGCACTAAGGTTAGCCGCACACTGGCAACTTATTAATCACAAAAGTCGAAGCTCAGCAACAACACCAAGAAAATAATTGAGTCAGTAAGAAACACCACAATACAAAATAAAAGTTGTCTGATCCAGATATATGCAAACAGAAGTATTTGTTCTCGCTGATCACGAATCCCACCCTTTCGTCTTCAGCAAAACGTTAACAAATCTTCAGAAAATGAAGAATTTTATTTATGAGCAATATTTTACATAAAAACAAAAACATTTCGGATAGCATATGTAAAGAAACTTTACTTTCTTTAATTTAAATTTGAATGAGACCGCCAGTATATTATATATTACAATCTATCCGGACGCCGGTAAGACAGATCAATGTATAGACTGTTCGAGTGACAAGTCATAATCACAATTGTGAATTTTTATTTGTTTGCTTTTATCGTTGAATTGTATTTCGAACTAGTTGTAATTAGGAACTGACATTTAAATAACGAACATTAAATGTCGTTTCTTTATTTACAGGTGAGAATTTTGCAAGTTGCAAATAGTGTTCATAATATAATAAACTTTATTTACAGAGAAACCCAATTGTGTTCCTGTTTATGTCATACTTGCTAATTGCATCAAAATAAAAACACATTATACATCATTATCATAATATTTAACTCATAGTGCAAGCAAGGTCTTCGCATGTACTATTATTTCATAAACATAACATTGGTAACAAATAGCAGATATCGGCAGTATTTGAATATTTATGACCCATTTTTTCTGCCTTCTGAAAAAAAGATCTAAAAGATATCTATAAATATGCCTATATGAAACAAAATTAGAAAGTTATCAAATTTTGCCATTAATAAAGTGCAAATCATATTCAAAATTTTCTGGTACTTACATGCTTTAAAGACACATGCAACAAGTTCCAACATATTCCTAAATAGAGCTGCAGATTTATCATCATCCCATACAAAAAAACGACAGTTCAATACCACTCTATAATTAAGACTGATAAGATGGATTAAGTCCCCAAAAAACCAAAATAAATACATTACAAAAAGGAACAAACATATGATATAACTTCAAAAGTATAATAGTTAAGATGGTACAAAATTTTGATTGGTTTTATCTGGATATGGACTAAAATTGTGATGCTCCGATTATTACTAATTTTACCCCACAATGCAAGAACTTATGAATTCTATCTTTATATACATCTAGTGAGAGGCACAAACTCACTTGAACAAACTTAATATTATCCACTATCGCAAACATATTTTTTGCCTCAACCTATATCTAACATTTTTGCAATAATAACATTATTTGGCCTCAAGCTGTATAGTTGATAAATAATATTTCCATAAAAATCATATGACATGCTCCCTGAGGAATGAAATTAATATCTACGGATTGTTAAAAATTTTTACATCACCCTGTATATATTTTCCCTGCATTCGGTACACAAACTGCTCTGGATTATCTTCAAACATACATTTTCAATCATCTGAATATGGGACAAAACAAAATTAATATTGTCGAATCTCGCAAACATATTTTATTGACTAACCCTGTATGTAAAAGTTCAGTAATAATAAAATTAATTGGCCTCAAGCGGTGTATAGTTGATGATTAGGATCTGCATAAAAATTATTTGACATAGTCCCCCAAGAATATATGTATAGACTGTTGACATTTGTTACTCATAAAATATATACGCCCTGTATATATTTTACAAGCACTCAGTATATGAACAGGTCTGGATTATTTTTCGGGAAACGTTTTAGCGATAATCATTTATGAATTTTTATTTAATAAATTTTCGCTTTTTAAATCCAACCGTACGCCCATGGTGACTTTGGAAAGAAAGAATTATCAAGAAAAATTCGGCGCACGCAAGAATGCGCAAAAGATACAATTCGCCGACACATACTTTAGTGTAGCGCGTATATATATAAAGTTGTAAGTAATACAAATGGCCATTTGGCCGGCCAACGTCGGCGTGAACGTTACGTACCTACGTACGTAAGCTAGTAGCCCGGGGAGCTCAGGGTTCCCCGGAAAAGCGAGGGGGGGTTATTTCCCCCTCGCTAAGTCGCGTTGGTTCGCCGTGGTCCATTTTTTTGCATTTTAAAACAAAAATTATACAGGTCGAGTCAAAAATAAATAAAAACATGTATTTGAAATTGACAACTACAGATGGGATCTTAAAATAAAATTATTTACACAATTTATTTCTCATTTTTATAGAAATTATCGAGGTTTTTTGGATTACAAAAGACGAGTATTACAGAAGGAAAATTATTTAGTTTGGTTTGAGGTAAGATTATTTTGGTTTGGTTTTTTACCATGAAGTTCTTAAAGTGTGTCAAAAGAATTATTCGATATGTGTGTGTAAAGAAATGTGTTACTAAAGGTCCAGCACCCCCAACTCTGGTTGAACAGAGTGAGCCGATAAAAGTGCTCCATAATTAATTTTTCTTTCTGAAATGCATGTGTAATAATCATTACTTTTGACAACAAACATACATGATATGGGGCAAATCACAAGTGCTACGATACGAATGACAACAAATGTTAAAAGGAGATTGTATTACCCTCGTTAACACGATATTTTTTATTTTTAAATAAAATTATACAATGTGGAGCAAAATTAGTGATATTAGTGATTTGAAGCTCGCATTCAGCGATTTAAAACGAATTTATTTGATCAAGACAAGGACCTAATTCTACTAAGTGGGTTAAAAAAATAAAAAATCAGCAATAATTAATTTCTTTTGAAGGAAAAAGTCCTTGCGCAATTTATAAACATATTTGCTAAAATGTTTAAATGTTTCAGTTAAACTGAACAGTGTTCACATAACTTGGTTCTCAACTAACCAGGTTAATAAATACATAAGAGATGTACATTGAAGAAACCCCAAAAGTAATGGAAGTGACAAGAAACTGTCTAAGAGATGAAAGAAAGAAAAAATACGCAGCCTAGTGGGAATGGACAAGGTTAATGTAAATAAAGACTGATATGAGCAGTGAGGGCAATTGCACCATATTAAAGTGAACGCCGGTTTCAATTGAGCGGTATGAATTAGATGTAACAAAGAATACATGATTTATTTTTCAATAACCTAAAATGTGTGTAGAATGAAACCGAATTACTCTCAGTAAGGCAACTATGGTGGGAGAAGTCATGCATAATTTGAAACAGATTTTGCGAAAAGATCACCCGAATAGGGGCAGACTAATAAAAAAACTGCTTCTCTGAAAAAATAAATTGGTGACAAAAACCATCTGCCTGAGCCTAATGTTAAGGATAAAAAAGTACCGAAACTTTGTGTCATTTTCGAGAAAAGAAATCATATACTTTGGAAAGGCAGGATATGATAAATCTTTATAGGTCTGTTTACTCAAATATTACACCAATCAATCAATATCAATACAGTGGTACTTACCCACTTTAAAACAGAAGCAACAGGTAACAATTGTTAGGCGAATCATACTATTCTTTTAGAAAAAAGTGTTAAGCATTGTTGTAGATTCCCAGCAGAAAACTTGAGCAGACCAAATTTCTTCAGGTGCAGACAAAATTTTATTTCCAACCACTTGTTGTTTTAGGTTGACAAGTTCCTAAAATGTAAAATATTATATAAAGGTAGGTAATCAATTTAATAATTTAAAAAGCATCAGCGGGTTTACTACAAAGGAGGGACAATGGGAGGCAGTCGCTCCATTCCGCAAATTTGTTTGATATGAGAAGCAAGATTAAAAAGGTCTATACAGTATTCTATCTGTCTTACCATCCCCAATAAAAATTCTGAAGATAAGCACTTAATGTAAAGATAGGTATAAGATTTAAAACAGTGGACACACATATACACTTGTAGTCTGTAAAAATAGTGTGTGTGACATCCTGTAAAAGTCTTGTTTTACCCAGACAAAAGGGGCATTTTTTACACAACAAAACACATTTTCCTTCAGAAAACAACACATTTAAGGTTATGAACAGTGTAATCAGAAAAGTCATTTATTGTAGATTTAACAAAAATGCTTACTGAAATTCAGTCATTTATTGGATACAATTTTGCAGAATTTTACGAATGTTAAATTGGTGATAAATATATGAAAAGTTATTTCACAGTTTGAAGTGTTTGCAAAATAAAGTTGCATAATCCGAAACATGCAACTTTACAATATGATCATAAAATAGTTCATAACTTATTAACAGGCAATGTCAATTATAAAGTTTGAACATTATTTCTTCACAAAATTATACAAAACATACATATTTTTTCCACATTCCCAAAGAAATAAGAACAATCTTATTACTTCTGGTGAAGCAATATAAGAAATGCAAGTACACTTTATGTACTTCACTTTCAACTGCTGCAGGTTTTCGGATTATTGAGATGTTTTTATAAAATGTTTCATCTGTGTTTGCAGGTAGTTGCCTGTATTCAGTACTTATTGAATTAATCCTAGCAACAAAGTCGAAGTTGACACTTGGCAATAACCAGCATTATGGATCTGACAATTTTAAGACATATTCACAAAGATGGAAAGGTAGACATGTACTAAATAACACATATTGCTGTTTAGCAGGTTATGACTTGGAACCACATGACTTCAACTTGTTGTGGCACCTACTAAATAATACTCTGCGGAAAGTAGGTAAAGGAGAAACAAATATAGTATGTCAGAGAATAAAAGTAATAAAAAATTAGGTATAAGAGTCAATTTCGATAAGCAAAAATTACGTGTAATGAGAAAAACAATAACTCTCATATAGAAAGATTAATATGAGCAGTGAGGGCAATTACACCATATTAAAATGAACGGCGGTTTCGTTTGAACAATATGAGTTAAAGGACCGAAAATTCCTGGAATTTTCGAGAAAAGAAATGATATGCTTTGCAAAGGCAGAATGCGATAGGTCTTTATAGGTCTAGTTACATGAATATTACACCAATTAATACAGTAAGTGAATATCTAAAGAAATAAGATATTCATACATAATTGAGTTATTACCAAATACAGTGGTACTTACACCCTTTAAAACAAGAGCATTCTCAGGCGAATCATACTATTTGTTTAGAAAAAAGTGTTAAGCATTGTTGTAGAGTCCTAGCAGAAACCTTGAGCAGACAAAATTCCTTCAGGTGCAGTCAAAACTTTATTTCCAACCACTTGTTTTAGGTTGACAAGTCCCTAAAATGCTAAAATAATATAAAAGGCAGGTAATGAATTTAATAATTTAAAAACCATAGGCGGATGTACGAATTTACAGGGTTTTACAATTGTTAAATTGGTGATAAATATATGAAAAGTTTTTTGAAAGCATTCAGTTGTCAGTTTGAAGTGTCTGCAAAATAAAGAATGTATCTTTTACATAATCCTAAACTTGCAACTTTACAACATGATCATAAAATAGTTCATAACTAATTAACAGGCAATGTCAATTATATAGTTTGAATGTTATTTAATTGTTTTCTGAATGTTATTTGTGGCATCTTCTAGTTTATTTTAGATTTTCTTGGGAATAATACCACATCAGAGTTCAAACTTGTGTATATTTTAAAACCAAACGTTTCAAAATCCTGTCGGATTTCGTTTTCAATGGATATAAATTTATAAACTAAAATTGAAATATATGACAATTATTTTGACAAATATGTTTACGTTACTATAGAATTTCTTTGATTTTAAATATACAGGGTGCACAAGAAATTCCAAAGATCATTAAAATCAAACAAATTTTTTCAAGTTGGAAGAACTTGAAAAATTGTCTTCAGAATTTATTTGTGGCGTTCCTAGGGACGACTTTCTTTTTAAGATAGTGCATTTGCCAAAAAATGCGATCAAAGAATTCTGATAATTCAGTGATCCCATTAAAGTCATAAGGGAAAACCTAGGAAAAAACCTCATGAACTATCCCGATATAGGGTTGTTCAAAAGGATATGCCCATTGTTAATTTCATCTTTAATTATCGGCAACCAGACATGACTGAAATCTACGGAAGTAGAAGCGATGCAGTCGTTTTTATTTAACAGAATTAAGGCAGATTCTTTTAATTTTCGTTTTGTGCAGTGTTCTTCTTTGTGTAATATTGTTGTGTTTTGAAATTGTATTTTATGGCCTTGGTCCCAAGCATGTTCACAAATTTTTGATTTTTCGAACTGACGTTTCTTTATGTAATTTTGATGTTCATTTATTCGAACATTAAGAGGTCTAGAGGTTTCTCCAATATAAAACTTATTACATTCACAAGGAATCTTATAAATGCAATTTTTTGAGTTTTGCGTAGCGTTTTTTGGTTTTGTTTTTGTTATAATAGATTTAAGCGTATTTGTTGTTTTAAATGTAGTTTTGATGTTAAATTTGTTGCCTACTCTTCTCAATCTCTCTGACAGGCCCTGTATATATGGTATTGTTGTTGTTATAATGTGGTTTTCCTGGTTGTCAGTATTATTAGGTGAAGTCTGTTGTTGGTTGTCAGTTGTTTTGTGCTCAATTTTATTTAACTCTTTGTTAATAAATTTTTGAGGGTAATTGTTTGCAGTTAGAACATTTTGTATAAATGATTTTTCTTTGTTGAATTTAGTAGTATCTGAGCAGTTAGTCTTTGCTCTGTCATATAAAGATTTAATAACACCTCTTTTTACCGTATTTGGATGGTTCGAGTTAAAATTGAGATATCTGTTAGTGTGAGTTGGTTTTCTGTAAACTTCTGTTTCAAATGAAGATTGTGTTTTTGTTATTAAAATGTCCAAAAAAGGTAGTTTGTTATTTTGTTCGATTTCTAATGTAAATTTTATGGTTGGTTCTTTGTTGTTTATGTCGGTTAATAATTCCTGTAAATTTTCCAGATTTTGTTCCCAAATAATGAATATGTCGTCAACATAACGCCACCACACCAACGGTTTATTTTCTTTTGAAAAAATCATTTGTTCTTCAAATTTGTCCATAAAGATGTTACTTAAGGCAGGGGACAGACAAGAACCCATAGCCATGCCAAAATCTTGTTGGTAGAAATCATCGTTTAACTGAAAGTAAGTTGTTTTCGTACAGAAAGTGAGTAATTCCATTATTGTGTTAATAGATAAACGAGTTCGTTGATGAAGTGAATAGTCATGTTCCAATAATTCTTTTACTATAGGAAGTGTTTTCGCTACGGGAACATTGTTATATAAGTTTACTATGTCAAAACTTGCTAGTGTAAATGTATTTTTGTATTGTATATGAGACAATTTTTTTAAGAAATCTGCACTGTTTTTAAGATGAGAGATTGAATTACCTGTAAGTGGAGAAATAATTTTCAGCAAAAATTTTGAAAGTTCATTACATGGAGAATTTATGGAACTGACAATTGGTCTCAAAGGGATGTTGGGTTTATGAATTTTTGGTAAGCCATAGAAGTGTGGAGGTTTAGTATAATGTGGAGTGAGAGTTTTGCGTTCTTGGTCTGTAAATTCGTGTTTGTGACTGTAGAGTAAACGGTATATTTTGCTTTCTACTGAACTTGTCGGGTCTTTGTTTAGTTTAGTGTATTGTCCTTGATTAATTATGTTCATAATTTTGTCATCATAGTCATTTTTATTCAAAATCACTGTTGCATTGCCTTTGTCTGCAGGTAAAATTTTGATTGAATTATCATTTCTTAATTCTTTAACTGAATGTAATTCATTTTTAGAAAGATTATTTTTGATTCTTAAAGGTTTTTCTAGTTCAATTTTCGCTCTAATCCTGTATTCAAAAAATTGCATTTATAAGATTCCTTGTGAATGTAATAAGTTTTATATTGGAGAAACCTCTAGACCTCTTAATGTTCGAATAAATGAACATCAAAATTACATAAAGAAACGTCAGTTCGAAAAATCAAAAATTTGTGAACATGCTTGGGACCAAGGCCATAAAATACAATTTCAAAACACAACAATATTACACAAAGAAGAACACTGCACAAAACGAAAATTAAAAGAATCTGCCTTAATTCTGTTAAATAAAAACGACTGCATCGCTTCTACTTCCGTAGATTTCAGTCATGTCTGGTTGCCGATAATTAAAGATGAAATTAACAATGGGCATATCCTTTTGAACAACCCTATATCGGGATAGTTCATGAGGTTTTTTCCTAGGTTTTCCCTTATGACTTTAATGGGATCACTGAATTATCAGAATTCTTTGATCGCATTTTTTGGCAAATGCACTATCTTAAAAAGAAAGTCGTCCCTAGGAACGCCACAAATAAATTCTGAAGACAATTTTTCAAGTTCTTCCAACTTGAAAAAATTTGTTTGATTTTAATGATCTTTGGAATTTCTTGTGCACCCTGTATATTTAAAATCAAAGAAATTCTATAGTAACGTAAACATATTTGTCAAAATAATTGTCATATATTTCAATTTTAGTTTATAAATTTATATCCATTGAAAACGAAATCCGACAGGATTTTGAAACGTTTGGTTTTAAAATATACACAAGTTTGAACTCTGATGTGGTATTATTCCCAAGAAAATCTAAAATGAATGTTATTTCTTCACAGAATTGTACAAAACATGCATATTTTTTTAATCTTCCCAGGCCACATTTCAGTATTTGCAAAATCAAATTAAGAACAATCTTATCACTTCTGATGAAATAAGTATAAGCAATGCAACTGCACTTATATTCTTCACTTTCAACTGCTGAAGGGTGAGATTTTTTTTAATTGTTTCATTTGTGTTTGCAGGTAGTGGTCTGTATTAAATATTCAGTATTCATTGAAGAATTCATTGCACTAAGGCTAGCCGCACATTGGCAGTTTTTGTTAAACAACTTTTTGATCACAAACGTCGGAGCTGACCAACAACACCAAAAAAATAATTGAGACAGTAAAAACATGACAACACAAAATAAAAGTTGTCAGTTCCAGACATTTGCCAACAAAAAGTATTTGTACTCGCTGATCACGAATTCCACCCTTTCGTCTTCAGCAAAACGCTACAGAATCTTCAGAAAATGAAGAATTTTATGTACGCGCAATATTTTACATACAATCAAAAATATTTCAGATAGCATATGTAGAATGTCTGGATTAAACACCTTTATTTGTGTGCCAATGTAATAAGAAAGCAAAGATAATTATTTTATCAAAGACAGCAATGAGCCCAAAGATAGGAGAATATTAACCAGGTAGAAAGCTGAAAAGCATGTGAGTGAAGCCAAAAACGGAAGGTGGCTCAAAGTGATTCAAAAGTTGGGGCATTTCTAAAATTAGGTGCTAAGAAAAGCAGTTTTGCAATAACAGTGTTACTCATGAATATTACTGTAACTGTGACGAAAAGTGTAATAAATTGCAACAAATATATATTCTTTCTATTCCCTGTTGGGCGTTTTTTTCTTTCCAATCGTTGTAGTTTGTGCAACAATTTTTAAACACGGCGTGAACTGAACATCAACGGTACTTACCGTAATTTGCGTCCGAAACAGTCTCGTTCAACGTGGTCCAGCCCTTGGAATGAAGGTCTCATCCAGAATTCTTTATCAAGCTCCTAGAAGCAGAAAAAGTAAAACTATTACTGAAGAATACTGATTTTAGACAGTTTCTGAAGGTGTAGAATGTTCTTTATATTTAAGCATGATATTAAAATTGCCAGTACTTTTTGCCTGAAATTGTCAACGCTTCTTGTCCATTTGGAATTGATGTTGATAATGTGAAACAATAATGGCAAGTCTATATGTGTGTTGTGTAAACTGGTGATACCACTTTGCTTCATACATGAACAAAATATTGCTAATGGAGTTTATTTTATTCTGTTAATGATTCAATAGCCAATTCACATTCTATCAGAAAAATCGTTACATATCAGGTTTTTTTGCAAATTATTTGGATATAACAGGTTTCGCGTCCTCCTTTAATTCTGCTTCTACAAAACCTTTGAGTATTTCATCAATTGTATTATTGTGTTGTTCCTCATGGTAGTTGGTTTGACTTTGAAAAGTGAAAATGTCATAGAGACAATTACAGTCGTGTTAAAAGACAAAAATGTCAGCATCAGAATTGAATATATTTTTTTTTTATAAATTTAAACAAATAAATATTATTCCTTCTTCTTCCTTTCCTTTGGTGGCCTTAACACTTCTAGCCAGCATACTCTGTGACAAAAGGAAAGTCTTGCTCTAGGCATTACTCTTGTTTTGATTTATTAAATTTCTTTTTCTGATCAATAATAAAGTGAAAATTAAAATTATGGTTGGAAAATTGTTAAAGCACCGCAAAGTAAGCATGAAAAATAAGTTATGAAACACTTGATAATAAATACACTATTTAAAACAAATATGTAAATCACGATACAGAAAAAGTACCTACCTAAAGTAATTAGAATACAAGTTAACGAATTGCTTCATTTTACATATCTAAACCTTAATTCGTTTCAAACTTAGAAACAGTATGTCATTCATATTCAAAATTTTCTAGTACTTACATGCTTTAATAGCACAAGCAACAAGTTCAACATATTCCTAAATACAGCTGCAGATTTATCTTCACCACATACAGAAAAACGTTTGTTCAATACCACTCTTTGTTTTCGACTGCTAACATGGATTAAGTCCCTAAAATTCAAAATAAATACATTACAAAAAGGATCAAACATATGATATAATTTCAAAAGTATAATATCTAAGACAGTTCAAAACAGATACTAGTTGTACTAGATGCCAAGAATCATATATATATATATATAAAAACATCAATTTGATTGGTTATATGGACTAAAATTGGAATGCTCCGATTGTTACTAATTTTACCCCGCAATGCATGAAGTTATGAATTTTATCTGTACATACAAAAATAAAGCATATAGTGGGAGGCACAAACTCGCTTGTCACAGAACGACAAGTGGCACACAGTATTTATGTAGTAATTGCTGGGTCGTTTCTTTCGCCACTCCCTGTATAAGTGAAATTTGATGTCCTTATTTCATGACAAAAACGTGCATATTAAATCCTCTATACGAATATGGATCAGTACAAAACTGATAGTTTCCAATGCCTCAATCTGTTTTTAATATTTTTATAATAATAAAATTATTTGATCTCAACTTGTATAACTGATGCATAATGTATCCATAAAAATCGTCCCTGATGAATGCCCATAATATGTAGGGATATTTAACATTTTTTGTCGTCTCACCCTGTACACACACACACACTCTGTATATAAACTGCTCTCAATTATCTGCAAACGTGCATTTTAAATCATCTATTTGAATATAGGACGGAACAAACTTAATATTACCCAATATCGCAAACAATTTTTTTGCCTCAACCTATATGTAACATTTTTACAATAATAACATCATTTGACATGGTCTCTGAGGAATGAAATTAATATATACGGATTGTCAACATTTTTCATATCACCTTGTATATATTTCCCCTGCATTCCGGTATACAAACTGCTCTAGATTATCTTCAAATGTGCATTTTCAAAGATCTGAATATGGTCCAGAACAAATTTAATATTGTCAAAACTGGCAAACATATTTTAGTGACTAACCTTGTATGTGAAAGTTCAGTAATAATAAAATTAATTAGCCTTAAGCTGTGTATAGTTGATGATTTAGATTGCATAAAAATTAGCTGAAATAGTCCCCCAGGAATGACATTTATATGTACGGATTGATAACATTTGTTATCTCGCCCTGTATATACTATATATTTTACAAGCCACCCAGTATATATATTTATTGGTCTGGATTATTTTTCCCGATACGTTCTAGCGATAATCATTCACCGATATTTATTTTATAAATTTTCCCTGAATATATTTTACAAGCCCTCAGTATGTTAAATGGTTTAGATTATTTTTCTTGATACGGTCTAGCTAATTATTTATCGATATTTATTTAATACATTTTCGCTTTTTAAATTCGAGAAAAACCCAACCGCACGCCCATGGTGAGTTTAGAAAGAATAGTCCTTAACATATTTTAAAAAAATTTATGCGCAGGCGTCAACGCCCATTATGTTTGTGAGGTGAATTCAATATTTTCAATGTAATTTACTTTCAGTAGTAAAGTTTTAATAGTTTTAACGAAATATCAGTATAACGATTTTAATTAACATTTATAACGTTTTATCAATAAAAAATGAAGCAAAAAGCATTAAGTCATGGAATATGTGGGAGCCATATGTACAGTAAATCTTTTTTGGAGAATTTATTGACTTATTAGTGTTCCAAAGCCTTGTATCGAATCTCGTCAAAAGCTTATTAGATCAACGAAAAAAATAAAGAGTTCAAAGTTTGTCTAAAATGTGCTAAATGTGATTTATGAGTTAGAGATCTGAACTGAGAGATAGTCAAATACAAGTAGTTGATTATGTAAATAAAGATACACAAATGCGTTTGTGTATGTGTGTTTAAGACAATAACTTGCTAAAAGATATAATATCTAATAAAATGACTGTTAAATTTTTTAAATTCCATCGTACATATACATGTACCATGACCAGACATAAGGATGTTTAAGTTTAAATAAATGTTTGTATAGTGAATTTTATATTTTATTTGTACCAACTGTACAGCCTTCAGTAGTATTACATACAATTTTTCAAAATCTTATTAATTAACTTTCATATATCTGTCAGTCAAATGATGAATAGCCAACATAATTTAAATCACAAATTGAAGTAAAAAAGACAATGACTGATAAAATCATAGTAATAATAAATTAATTAAATTTGTATTTTGTATAACTAATATTTATTTTATTAATTATCAGTAGATTAATTACTTTAAATCTAATATGAGTATCATTTTGCCCTAACCTGTCAAACACATCAGCCTTATTTTCGGCTTGCCGCCCTACTATTTGTCATAAGGTGCAACAAGAAGGTATACCCATAGCCTCAGTGGAGGGAGGGAGGGAGGTTCATTGTTCTAAACAAAATATTTGAATGGGCGCCAGGTAGGTACCAATATACCTTAAAATAATATAACCTAAAACCCCTACCAAGTTAACCAAGAAATAATTAAATCAAGGGGATGTTATCATGTTTAATGCACAATTTCAGATTCACAAATCTTTGTATTCTATTGATGGACTCGGCAATTGTTTATCGTTTGGTGTGATCACGATCACGCTTCTCTCGAGCTCGAGAGTACGTGTTAATGTAAAATAACTCTACCTCATAAAGAGGTCTATGATCTACATGAATTTCCGCTAACAGCTCGAATTTAATTATGTAAATAATGAACCTAACTACTCGTAAATAATGTTATACCTAACTAAGCATGTACATATATATGTCAACCTTGAACATTAACACGGAATTAGCAAATTTAAATACACTTATCTTGACAACCACGTCTTTACAACTCTTCCTTGAACCAAGCTGACTTCCAATGGAGCATAAACAAATTCTGGGTACAAATAGCACAAACCCAATATGTACATTTGAACGACATCCATAAATCCACGTTCACAGATAAAGTGAATACTCAACCAAGGAACTGATCCATAATCTACCATAAGTAGTAAACTGCATCAACTCAACGATAACAGCAAACGAAGGAAGTAGTAGACAATATTCTACGGTGTAAAACAAAAAATCCAACCCAAAAAAAGAACAAAAAGAACCCAAAAAAAAGGAGACATTAAGCTGTGAACAGCATATGAATTGCAGAAAACACTTACCCTAACCAATGAGGGGTTTCCTTTGAAAAACTGGCCTCGAATGAAAATGACAAATATGGGAGCACTAATGCAGATTATGCAGTACAAGTTTGAAATCCTTCAAGGAGACTCTTCCCAGTAGCTAAATACTCGAGCAACAACTAAACACTTTAATAGTACAGTAGGAATTCCAACAATTCCCGAATCAACGGACGGCAAATCAAGCCAGTAAAATATAGAAAATATCTCACAAACTTAACTGCAATCACAGACCTACAAATTTAAGGTCTGTGACTGCAATCTACCAACGACAATGCATTTTTCCCCCGACTCCCACGCTGTCACAAACCTGTCTGTCATATATCACATGCAGGAGTGTCGCCAGATGATTTTTCAGCAAAACACTTAGATCATTTACCATCTATATGGTAAAATCGTGGCAACGCTAGAAAGAGAAGGCAATAGAGACTGTAAGAGACTATTTCACTTAGTGGGTGGAAGCAACTCCCAACCGAGTGAAATAGCCTCTTGTCCTCTCTCTCTTTAGTCTTACCACGGCCTCTGTGCACTGCAGGCTATCTCCAGAAGGTACATCCTCTAAAGCAAAACTGTACATAGCTCGATGAAATAACAACAGATGGCACATCAAAACAGGTGTATTACTTTTAAAAAGATAAAAAACTATAAAGATGGACAAATAATATCGGTAGGACTTGTTTATAGAGCTAATAACTAATTAATTATGTCCAATATTGCAATTTTGTTATTTTCTTTTCAGAATATGACAAAATTCTTAACTACTCTCTACTTTTTGGTTTCATTTGAAATGACTTTAGTTTTCAGTCTTGCCAGCATCAATAATTTTCAATCCTGCTTAGATAATATAAAATATTGAGGAAGCAGTAATCAGTAACATTGTATAAAATGTCATAGTTCATTTAGAATAAAAAGTTAAAACCACAGATACATAGTGCCACCTATTGCTTAAAAGGTTAGACTACTACTTTGAACCATTCACAGTTTCACAATGCCCTGCACCTTTTACTAAATTGAATATACTATTATAAAGTTAGATACTAGTTGAACTAGATGCCAAAAATCCTATATTAAAAACTCATTTTGGTTGGTTTTACCTGAATATGGACTAAAATTGGAATGCCCTGATTGTTACGAATCTACCCCATAATGTATGAAGTTATGAATGCTTACTTTTATGTTTTTTTTTTGGGGAATAACACCACAATAGAAATAAAACTACGTATATTGCAGGAATACCAAACGTTTCAATGAATGCTGTCTGTACATACAAAAATAAAGCATATAGTGAGAGAAACAAACTCGCTTGTCACAGAAAGACAATTGGCTCACAGTACTTATTTGGCTTGCTGGATCGTTTCTTGCGCTACTCCCTGTATAAGTGAGATTTGATGTCCTTATTTCATGAGAAAAATATGCATATTAAATTAAATTGATATTTTCCAATATCGCACACATATTTTTTGCCGCAACCTGTATGTAATATTTTTATAATAATAAAATTATTTGACCTCAACTTGTATAGTTGATCCTTAATGTGTCCATAAAAATCATTTGTACTAGTCCCCAAGCAATGCCCATAAGATGTAAGGGTTGTTAACATTTTTTGCCTCACCCTGTATATATTTTACTCCATATATAAACTGCTCTCAATTATCTGTAAATGTGCATTTTAAGTTGTCTACTCGAATATACGATGGAACAAACTTAATTTGTGGCGTCCTCTTTAAACCAATAGGACATTAAATAGTTGGTAAATCTGTAAGCATGGTTTTAGACTTTCATGTGTTACTAACGAATGTAGATTTTTCTAAGTTCTATTTCCGTTGGTGTTACACTGGAGCTGAGTGAAATTTTTGGTAAATATATGAATTGCTAATAAGGTTTTTGTTTAATTAGTCAGCTTTTAATAGGTTTGTTCATTATTTTATTGTAAAATGTTGGTTGCCTGTATTCACGGTTAATTAGATACACGTTTTTTAAATTTACTTGGGGTAAACTATATTAGAACACTTTAAATCAAGAACAATGTCAACATATGTTATCCTGAAGGTTTTAGTAGAACATATATAAGATGTAAAGAGAAGCAATACAATTATATATATATATACTAGCTAATCAAGAAACAGATGGACAAAAAATTAGATATTTATTTTGAGAAGATTCTGTTTATCATTTAATTAATATTTGCCAATGGGCATGGGCATGTGATATTAGAAATTCAAATATTGAGTTAAAAAAAATAAATTGTTCTTTGATCTGCCATCTCTTTAGCAATAGCTGAGTCAGCTTAGTTGTTGCGTAAAGTTGGTGGCCTACGTGCTGGCGTAATTTAGATTTGTCAAAATGAGTTTTATTTATATATTTTCAACAATCAAACCATTAAGAAATTTCGTAGTCAAGCAAAATTTCGAATCAATGAAAATTAGAAACTACAAAATATTTTGTGTATTATACAATCTCTAGATGCAATATTTACTAATATTTAGTTGTTTTTGATAACATGAATATTAATTCACGTCTAGCTAATCAAGAAACAGATAGACAAAAAATGGGATATTTATTTCGAGAAGATTTTGTTTATCATTTAATTAATATTTGCGAATGTGCAAACATGTAATATTAGAAATTCAAATATTGAGTTAAACAAATAAATTATTTGTTCTGTCATCTCTTTAGCGATAGCTGAGTCAGAGTAGTTTTTGCGTAAAGTTAGTGGCCTACGTTCTGGCGTAATTTAAATTTATCAAAAAGAGTTTTATTTATATTTTCACAATTAAAATATTGTCTGTATCATACAATCTCTAGATGCAATATTTAATAATATATTTAATTGTTTTTGATCACAGGAATATTATTTCTTGTTTAGCTAATCTATTTATTATCAGTTTGTTATTTATTTAATATTTGTCAATGTGCAAACATGTAATATTAGAAATTCGAATATTGAATTAAAAAAAAACTATTTGTTCTGCGCTCTCCTTTGTAATAGCTGAATCAGCATAGTTGCTGCGTAAAGTTGGTGGCTTACTGGCGTCTTTTATCAAAATGAGTTTTACATATTATATCTCTCAACAATTATATCGTTTAGAAATTATAATGTAGCTTCTAATGGCATAGTTCTCCCAGGTTATACTTGTTTGCTGTTGAATATTTAGTGTTCTTTGTCTAAAATATATATGTATAAATGTACTAATATTTGAAAGTTTGTTGTTACTTGCTAGCGTCGCGTGGCGTGGCGTCGCGTGGGGTGGCGTAGGGTGAGAACGGGTTGAGACAATGTTATGAAATTCGGGCAGTGCAATATGCACCACCTATACTAACAACACCCTTATTTTGGTATTGGGGGTAACTATACCAAAAATCAAGATTATTTTTTTAACGGTTGTCATCGAATTCTACACATTTATCTACGCCTGACGCCTAATTTTCATAATTTTCTGAATTTTTTAGTTTTTTTCGATTTATTGACCTTGATAGAAATTAAGCACACGGGGTCAGGCAAATGAACAGACAAATATTCGATTATTTTGGCACATGTCCACACTAAAAAAAAACAACTTCTATTTGAGATAAAGTAATGAAATTCGGGCAGTGCACCACCCATATTAACAACATCATTAATTTGGTTGACCTACCCCACCCCGGAAGGGGGGTCGGTGGGGCAACTACCCCCAAAAATCAACGCCACAGTTAATCGGTTAATAATGTTTTCGATACCGTCTCCAGTCAATTATGTCCTTTTCATCTTGTTTTATTTCTTCATTGCACATTACCATGCCCCAGTCATCAGTTCTAGGATACACATGTCCTTTGTAGATATATATTTTATTTGGGAAATATTTAATCCAGTAATTTATGATTGCATGATGGTGACTGGAATTTTAATTAATACCCTGGTAGGAAGAGGGTAAAAGTTTCTAAATTCCTTTCACTAAATATTCATGACATTCGATGTCTACTTTGACAACTATTATTAAAATTTATGTAAGTTCAAAGGAATCAAGTTCAGCAAGTAACAGCAAACTTCCAAATAATAGTATATTTATACCTATATATTTTAGACAAATAACTCTAAATATTCAACAGCAAACAAGTATAACCTGGGAGAACTATTACAAGCTACATTATAATTTCTAAACGATATAATTGTTGAGAGATATAATATGTAAAACTCATTTTGATAAAAGACGCCAGCAGGCCACCAAGTTTACGCAGCAACAATGCTGACTCAGCTATTACTGAGGTGAGGGCAGCACAAATATATTTTTTTAAATTCAATATTCGAATTTCTAATATTACATGTTTGCACATTGACAAATATTAAATAAATAATAAACAGAATTTTCTCAAAATATATATCTATCCATTTCATGATTAGTTACACATGGAATAATATTCCTGTGATCAAAAACAATTAAATATATTATTAAATTTTGCATTTAGAGATATGATGTATGATACACACAATATACTGTAGTATTTTAATTGTTGAGAAAATATAAATAGAACTCTTATTGATAAATGTAAATTACGCCAGCACACAGGCCACCAACTTTACGTAACAACTCCGCTGACTCAGCTACTACTAAACAGATGGCAGCACAAATAGTTTATTTTTTAACTCAATATTTGAATTTCTAATAATACATGTTTGCACATTGGCAAATATTAACAATTAAACAAAATCTTCTTAAAAAAAATATCTCAATTTTGGTCTATCTGTTTTTTGATGAGGTAGAGGTGAAATAATATTAATGTTGTCAAAAACAATTAAATGTTATTAAATATGGCATCTAGGGATTGTATAATACACAAAATATTATTTAGTATCTAATTTTGATTGACTATGAAATTCTTTACAATTTTTTAATCGTTCGATTGTTGAAAAAATACAAATAAAACTCATTCTGACAAATCTAAATTACGCCAGCAAGTAAGCCACCAGCTGTACGCAGCAACTACGCTGACTCAGCTATCGCCAAAGAGATGGCAGAACAATTAGTTTATTTTTTTAACCCAATATTTAAATTTCTAATATTACATGTTTGCACATTGGCAAATATTAATTAAATAATAAAAAGAATCTCCTCAAATTAAATGTCTCAGTTTTTGTCTATCTGTTTCTTGTTATTCATATTATCAAAAACAATTAAATGTTATTAAATATTGCATCTAGAGATTGTATAATACACAACATTTTCTTTAGTATCAAATTTTGATTGAATACGAAATTCTTTACAATTTTTTAATCATTCGATTGTTGAAAAAATATAAATAAAACACATTTTGACAAATCTAAATTACGCCAGCAAGTAGGCCACCAGCTGTACGCAACAACTACGCTGACTCAGCTATCGCCAAAGAGATGGCAGAACAAATAGTTTATTTTTTTAACCCAATATTTAAATTTCTAATAGTACATGTTTGTACATTGGCAAATATTAATTAAATGATAAACAGAATCTTCTCAAAATAAATATCTCAGTTTTTGTCTATCTGTTTCTTGATTAGCTAAACGTGAAATACTATTCATATTATCAAAAACAATTAAATGTTATTAAATATTGCATCTAGAGATTGTATAATACACAACATCATTTTCTGTAGTATCTAATTTTGATTGACTGCACGAAATTCTTTACAATTTTTTAATCGTTTGATTGTTGAAAATATATAAATAAAACTCATTTTGACAAATCTAAATTACGCCAGCAAGTAGGCCACCAGCTGTACGCAGCAACTACGCTGACTCAGCTATCGCTAAAGAGATGGTACGGCAAATAGTTTATTTTTTAAATTCAATATTTGAATTTCTAAAATTACATGATTGCACATTGGCAAATATTCAATAAATGATACACAGATTCTCCACGCCACCCGTCGCCACACCTCCCACGCAAACTCACACACATACGACACGCCACGAACACACCACGCCACCCCACGTCACGTTATCCCACGCCAAACACACGGACAAAAGGGGGTATCCTCTATTTTGTGTATCCTGAAACAACATACGTTCCAAATATCTTGTTGCTTTATTAATGTGAGGTTGCCAAATCAATAGGAATTACTTGAAGTTGTTAAATTCAAATATCAAACATCTTACTATGTAGGTAATTGTAAAAAATTTAGAATAGTTCTGTACTACACATAAATAAATTAAAAATGCGTTAGTCTGAGCCTTATGTTATCAGATGGAAAACAGTGCAATGTCATTAGAGAATGAGAACATAAAGGTGATTCAAGGAGCTAAATAATTATGGGGAACTCTTTTTTGAAATCGTTTTTTTCAAATAATAGAGATGAGGTGAAAAATTCTTAAGACTGACCAATGCATATTGATTGCTATACTTAACACAGGCCACTACCCTCAAACACAGATGATTTAGAAATATGAACACATCTCAATAAGCAGAAAAAAATCAGTGTTTAAAACTGAAGTATATAAGTGCAGTATGATATCGAAATTAAAGTTATGATTGATTAAGCAGTCCCTATATTTAATTCATCAGTAGTGATAGAATTGTTCACAATTTCTAACTAGATCTTTCAAATACTGAAAAATGGTATAGACGCTTATGAAAAAATAATAGCATAGGTTTTGTACAATCTTGTAAAGAACAGTTAATTAAACTCTATAATTAAGATGTATGTTAATAATTTATACAGAATTTTATGATCCTGTTGTTAAGTTGTAGGGTAAGGACTTTGCAAAGAAAAAAAATTTAAATTATTATATGATTTATTGTAAGCTCTTTATCTTGCAAACACTTCACTTATAAACATCACCGTACCCCTCCCCCTCTACGCCACCTCATTTGACGCCACACCACCCCACGCCACCTCACACCACGCCACCCCACCCGACGCCGCCACACCCGATGCCACCCCACACCACGCCAGCCCAGCCCACGCCACTCCATCCGACGCCAACCCACCCGACGCCATGCCAGCTCACCTGACACTACTAAGCCACACCACCCAACGCCACGCCACATCACGCCTCCCCATCCGACGCCACGTTACCCAACGCTACGCCACCCCACCCGACGCCACGTCACGCCAACCCACGCCTCTCCACGCCACCCGACGGCATGCCACTCCACGTCACTCGACGCCACACCTCTCTATTTATAATTATTTTGGACACTAATAACGTATATCTGTTCTAGGATATACATGTCCTTTGTAGATATGTATTTTTTAACCTGTAAACATATTGTTAAAATTTGTTAATAATTGTATAAACATACTTGTTTAAATATCATTACTCTCTACACTACATTCTCCTCTACCCATCTAATATTTTTCTTGTCCTATATTTTGACCCACATTGCATCATTATACTTCCAAAACCCCTTACACAATATTGAGGGAATCCCATTATTTCTGGTAATTGTTTTTCTAGAATCAGCCTGTCATATTTATGTTTTTGATGTCCGTTATATTTCAATAACCCTTTATATGCACCCGCATTTACTCTACTCACTGGCAAAAAAATCTTAGATGCTGCAGTAAGAGTAAATGATTAAAATTTTTGTTATTATTAAGGTTTCATAACGTGTTTGTCCATCGCGGTTATTTAGACACTCCCCAACATGTCTTGACATTCATTCAATAAGATGGTCTATTTATGCCTTCTTGAGAACCTTCAAAGGCCGTGGGTGCTGGGGCAAATTTTCGAGCCTTCTACCCATCCAATCCCAAACATGTTCTATGGACGAAAGATCGGTGGATCTAGGCGGCCATGGCAACAGATTCACATAGGTTTTATCAAAAAATAACTCGAGCAATATGAGGCCGATAGTTATCTCGTTGACATATGGGATCCATGAGCCTATTAAGGAAGGACATACGCTCCACTACTTCCTGAAGATTACGATGCGCTGTTATGTTGCCTCGAACAAAGAAAATGCGAATTACTTCAATGCGCAATAGCACCCCATACCATAACATCTACTTTTCAGTGTGCACGTCGTGTAGAGTCCTCTTAACCGTTCGGCCATCATGAACATCCAATCAGAATCGAGATTCGTCAGAGATGACGATCTGATGCCATTCCACATTCCAATGATACCGTTCTTTGCATCACTGTACTTGTTGCCGTTGATGCTCAGCGTTCAGATGTAGTACAGGGTGGACATGTTCTGTTAGGCCATAAGACTTACACGTCGAATTTGAACTTCATTTGTGCCCTTTCCACGTCCCGTGCCTACTCTTCTCCGATTTTGGGTATTATCAAAGCACTGTTGAGAACATCTCATAACAGTAGTTGGATTTCTGTTCATGCTGTTAGTGATTTCTCGAAATGAAAAACCCGCCTTGCTCTACCCCAATAATTTGTCGTCTTTTAAATTCACTTAGCTGGCAATACATTCGGCGTACATGTATCCTAGACATTTTAACACCATATTAATTAATAAAAAAAAATACATGAACAAACATTCACCAAATTTTTATCATTTACTCAATATATACCATTTGTAAGAATATATACGAAGAACATTGTAAAACAAAGGGCTCCACTTTGCTGCTTACATTATAAAAAATAGGCTTCGCCAAGAATAAAAATAACACGTTTTATATCGAAACCTTGCGGAAATTTTTCGGAAAAATTTTCATATGAAAAATACTTTGTGATTGAAAATAAATATTAATCCAAAGGAGTTATTTGAATGAGCGGATGAATGAGTTATTTTTACTCTGCATATTCATACAAGTAGTAAAAACACTGACCGCGTACTTGCGTCACTTATAAAATAACAAATAAACATATAATGAATATTCTAGATCATTAGTCGTGAGTGGTAATGGCATTCTAATAATATTTCCAGTGAATATGTTTTCGACAAACACGACTCATGTGACACTTTTCTTAAGAACCCTTGGTTGTTTAAGGTAACTAGCGGTAGCCAGTGGTCGAAACTCGACCATAATTAATTAAATGTTTAATTTTGAACATCAAACATTAGAAGGTTTCTTTTGTCAAAGAGTGTATCTCTATAAGAAATAAAGTTGAGGCAAAATTAGAAACGTATGCGGGATCTTTGAAATTAATTTTTAACCGACTTCCAAAAAACGCAACTTTTTTTATGTATGACCAGCGATTATTAAAAAACGGCTTGGGCATTTTGATGATTCAAACTGCATTATATTAAGAAACATTACAGAAAGGTACCATATAATTGTCCATAACATGAAGCTTACGGTTTTCCGGAAAATCAGAAAAAAAAGTAAATACCTAATAGAGTTCAGTGAATTTCAATGAATCTTGAATGTTCTCTCTAAAATGGCTCTAGCAATTTGAATATTATAAATTGCATTCTACAAAGATATGTTACAGCTTCATTCCGTATATTTTTCTATAACGTATGGGGAAAGTAAAATCATAGGTAAACAAAAATGTTTAAAAGGTATTAACTAAATTATATATAAATTATAATATCCCTCTTATCTTAGAAACAATAAGACCTACAATTTTGGAAAAAAATAGCAATATAGGGCCTCACTTGAATTTTAGACATAAAATAAGGAGGAAACCCTGGTATTAAGCTTGAGGACCAAAATAAAGAATTAAATAAATAATAATTTTCTTTTCAAACGCATCATGTAATATATCAAGTCAGTAAGCTTATTATGAGGAATGCAACTGTAATTTTTTAATATTATAAAATAATTTGTTAAAAATTTATTCAAAAATATACAAAATTCGAAATTAGCTTCTGTATCTGCGAAATATTGAGCCTAAACTTTGGAAAAAATTAAGACTCTAGGACCTCACCCAAAACTTAAAACAGAAGTAACATTAAGTTGAATGAAAAAAAACTTTTTTTAAAGTAATGTAAGGTAATGTATCAAATGAAAGAAATCGTCATAAAATACAAACATATTTTGTTTATATTTTTAAAAATAATTTGTTTAAAAAATTTAAAAATTTATAATTTAAAATTTTACCCAATCTGTCATTTATTTTCCAAACTACTAAGTCTAGAATTCAGATAAAAGATTATACATCAATAATAATAATAAACAAATTTTGGGGGCAAAATTAGAGTATTAAATAAGTATGAAAATCAAGCCCATCTGTAGCAGATAAAATTAAAAGGCTGGTTCTGAGGAACAAAGGTGTATATTTTTTAATAGTTTTAAAACCCTTCGTTTAAGAGAGATTGAAAAAATTCACTAATTTCCTGTTGGTCTGAAACTGGAATATTACAAAAATATTTAATTTGTCCTATTTAATTCTTCTAAATTTTTTAATGTTTGAATTTCTAATATTACATATTTGCACATTGGCAAATATTAAATAAATAATGAACAGAATCTTCTCAAAATAAATATCTCATTTTTTGTCTGTTTCCTTATTAGCTGGACGTGAAGTGTAATATTCATGTGATCAAAAACAATTAAATATTGCACCTAGAAATTGTATAATACACATAATATTCTGTAGTATCTAATTTAGAGTTACTAAGAAATTTATTACAATTTTTTAATTGTTGAAAATATACAAATTAAACTCATTTTGATACATGTAAATTACGCCAGTACATAGGCTACCAACTGTACGCAGCAGCAATGCTGACTCAGCTATCGCTAACGAGATAGCAGCACAAAAAGTTTATTTTGTAAATTCAATATTTAAATTTCTATTATTACATATTTGCACATTGGCAAATAATTAATAAACAATAAACAGAATCTTCTCGAAATAAATATCTCATTTTTTTGTTTCGTGATTAGCTGGACGTGAAGTAATATTCATGTGATCAAAAACAATTAAATATTGCATCTAGAAATTATATAATACCCAATATTTTTGTATTATCTAATTTAGAGTTACTACAAAACATTCTTTGCAATTTTTAATTGTTGAAAAGATACAAATAAAACTCATTTTGATACATTTAAATTACGCCAGTGCGTAGGCCACCAACTGTACGCTGCAGCTATGCTGACTCAGCTATCGCTAAAGAGATGGCAGCACAAAAAGTTTATTTTTAAATTCAATAATTGAATTTCTGATATTACATACATACACGTTTGCACATTGGCAAATATTCAATAAATGATACACAGATTCTTCTCGAATAATTATCTTATATTTTGTCAATCTGTTTCCTTAATTAGCTAGACATGAAATATTATTCCGGTGATGGAAAACAATTATTAAATATTGCACTAGATATTTTAGGAATTTTCCGTCACTGTTGGTTACACAATATTCTATTGTATCTAATTTTGATTAACTGTTACACAGTTTAATTGTTGAAAAGATATTTGTAAAATTCAATTTGATAAAACTCACGCCATGATGTAGGCCACCAACATTACGCAACAACTACGCTGGATCATCTGTTGCTAAAGAGATGGTAGACATATTGGAATATCTCATATTAAATGTTTGCAAATTTGCCAACATTAAGTAAATAATAAATGGCATCTCCTAAAGAAAAATATCCATTTTTTTTATCTGTTTCTTGATTAACGAGACATGAAATAATATTCTGCTGTTCAAAAACAATTAAATAGTGCAACGACCAGATTACGTGAATTTTGCTTCACCGCTGATTGCGCATAATATTCTGTAGTATCTTATTTTGATTGACGACGAATATCTTCAGAATTTCTGAACGGTTAAATTGTTGGAAAGGTATATATGTAAAACTTGTTTAATAAGACTTAAATTACACCAGTAAGTAAGCCACCAACTATACGCAGCAAATATGCTGATTCAGTTATTGGTAAGGAGAGGGCAAGACAAATAGTCAGCACTAATAGTTTATTATTTTAATATCACATCTTTGCACATTGGCAAATATTAAATAAATAATAATGAAAAGAATCTTCTCAAAATAAATACCATCTTATTTCTTTAGTTCCATATTTGAATTTCTAATCTTATATGTTTGCAAATCTGCAAAACACGTTCACTAGATTACAGCCCTCAAGTGAGTGCTTGAAGAAACATACAAGGCGAAAAAATTAAACATGGGTTAATATTAAATACATCGTTTTTTTTTTAAATTCTTAGTCATCCTGATTTCTGACATCTTTTACCAAGATGCAATCAGAAATGCTGGACGACTAATCATTATGTTTAAAATGTTATAAAAGGAAAGGAAATAGAATAGTAAACAATTTTTATTGAAGTTTGTCTTTATTCCAATCGACCTGTATTGATTCATTCATGATCTTGCCTTTAACAGTTCTTAAAAGGTGAGATGGCCTCCTGAAATCTAAATATTAAAAATATAATTAAACTGTAGTAGTATTTTTACCTCTTCTATTTTTTGATGTTGCAATATTTCCATGTTCAAAATTAGCAGCAGGTGGTGTTTTTAATTCCCTCAAAGTAGTTGCAAAAGATAAATCTAAGCAAATATTATTCCAAATCAGGTTAACATTGTCCTTAGTTTTCTTATCTAAGAAATTGTACAATAATGTACTGTAGTGACATCAAAACTATTATGAAATAAATTATGTACCATGATTATGAAATAATGAAGGAATGGCACCAAATTTCAAATTTGATTTTCTTCTTGTTAAGCCCCAACAAATCTTGCTTTCTGAGGAAAAGTGAGCATCACACACTCTGTAAGAAATCCTAATTTGTTGGGACGGTTTGTTCAACACTTTACTGCTAGTTTGTCCTCCTTCATTCAACCCTCAATAACCACTAGCGACACCCTTAGATCATGTACCATCTAGATATAGCCTGTCATGCATAAAATTGTGGCAACCCTAGAAAGAGAGGACAATAGAGACACTAAGAGGCAATTTCACTTAGTGGGTGGAAGCAGCCAATGAACAACATGATGAACGTATTTCATTGGAAGCAGCTCCCAGCCGAGTGAAATAGCCTCTTGCCCTATCTATTGCCCTCTCTCTCTCTCTCTTTACTCCTACCAAGACATTTGTGCCTGACAGGCTATGGCTGTTTTCCAATTAGCGCACAATTCAGCACAGTGCGGCACAGAGCTAAGCACTGAGTGTTCCAATTACAGCATTCGCTCGCACAAATGATCACAAGAAATAACTGTGCCTTTGGGATGTTTTATCTAGGTAAACTTAGTAAACATAAAACTTTATCATAAAACATGAAGTATGTTTCAATTAACACCCGAAAAATACGGTACAGGACGACACAAAAATACTTTGTGCTCTAGTAATTGGAAAACAGCCATTATTGAATTATTCTGTAAATAATTTACGTACACATAAACTTCAATTGATAACCTATGAGTAATGCACTTTTAACCTTACGGTGATCAGTGTACTCTACCGGTTGGCTTTAAAAAAACCGTGTTCCAATTAACAACAACCTATCGCTGTTTTCCAATTACCGCACAATTGAGCACAGTGCGGCACAGTGTTCCAATTACAGCACTGGCTCGCACAAATGGGCACAAGAAATAACTGTGCCTTTGGGAGTTTATTAAGTAAACATAAAATGTTATCATAAAACATGAAGTATGTTCCAATTAACCTCCTAAAATTGTCGCACTGTGCGGCACAAAACTTAGATCATTTACCATCTAGATATAGCCTGTCAAGCATAAAATCGTGTCAACGCTAGAAAGAGAGGGCAATAGAGACAGTAAGAGGCTATTTCACTTAGTGGGTCGATGGTCGGTGGACGCAGCCAATGAACAACATGCTTTATTGGAAGCAGCTCCCAACCGAGTGAAATAGCCTCTTGCCCTCTCTATTGCTCTCTCTCTCCTTAGTCTTACCACGACATTTGTGCACTGCAGGCTATCTCTAGAAAGTAAATGCTCTAAGGGCACAAAATCATTTTGTGCTCTGATAATTGGAAAACAGCCAATCTAGAAGGTACATGATCTAAGGCGACTCCTAGCGTATTGTATGATCTGTGCATCTGATATGTGATCTATGCCACAAAGAAGTATTCTATTATGATCTGTGCCCTAACACCCTAACCCAGGGTTCCCAACTTAGGGGTTTCCCCCCCAAATTTAGGGAAAAAAAAGTGGGATGGGTTTTTTTAGGGGTGTTATATTTTTAGGGGTATTTTTAGGGATTTTCGTAACTCTCAATATTTTTTTTTTCAAATTCAGCAAAATACAGGTGTAATAAGGAGTATAAGTCCTGAGGTAATCCATTCTAGCAGATCAAATTTAATTTTATACATATCTCTTTAGCGACATCTAGTGTGATGATTGCTTACTATTAAGACTACAGAGATGTTTATTACTGAGTACAGAATAAAAACTGCCTTTATGTTTACTACGATTACGTTGATTGATATTTTTCATGCATTATTCATTTTAAAAATAGTTAGTTGTTTATTCTATAAATAATAAAATTTTTTTCAGGGGGAATCCTTAGTAATTGTGGGGATTTTAGGGGTTTTTGATTGAGACTTTAGGGAGATAAATTTTTGAGAGTTGGGAACACTGCCCTAACCCTAATCTTCCCACTTCCCATTTTGTTTTGGACAAAACCACAGATCATACAAAGAGAGGACAAAACTCCCGCCCAAAAGAAATTAATTTCAAATGATTTATTGTTTATAGATCAAGTTGTTGACAATGAGTATGAAACTTCATAATTTACCACAGAAAATCCCAAAAATAATAAAGTAAGTACATTTAAACACAAATTCAAATAATTTTTCAATTTACATATAAGCAATAAATATCAAGCTATTAATTGGTAATTTTTTAATTCTGTTTTAGAGATGATAAATTCCAAAGAACCGCAGTTCGTGAAATGAATAATACAGACAGTTTTGTATTTCAACAGCTTGAAATTGAACACTATGTTGGCTTAAATTATAAAGGAATGCCGGGCCCTCAAAATGGCCTGGTTCCTATTATCCGAATGTTTGGTATTACACAACGTGGTAATTCAGTTTGTTGTCATATTCACGGGTTTTCTCCATATTTTTATACTAATTTACCTGGTAATTTTTCTAATGATGATTTGATTCCATTTAAGGTAAGTTTTCAGAATTATTTTGAACCCAATCTCTATATTTATTTGGATTCTTCATGATACATAAATTTTGTATGAAACCAGTTGAAAACTACAATTTATAATAATGATTAGGTTTAAGACGCTTTGTTAATTGTATATGTAAATACCGACATAATAAAATTAGATTGCCTCTAAAGGAAATTTATGCTACCATTTTCAAACAGTTATGTTGTATTAAGAAATTACAATATTCAACACAATATTAGTCTTGGTCAATTAAATTGACTCTTCAAAACAAAAATTTTGGATTAACAATCACATAACATATATAAACTGAAGACTTTGATTCATTTGATATTATTCTCTGTTTATATAGTGTAAACTGTCTGATAATTATGAACACTAATGTAATAATCATATGAAAATGTTTATAAGACATTAAGATCCTTTATTTTTGTCACACAGCAGCTGAAGATGATTTTCAGTATGCAAAGAGCTATTGTTTTGGTATCATATCAGTTGGTTGTTGTTGGCTGTGATGTATTCTAAGTTAAGCAGTTTTGACTGGACTTTGATATAATATAATGAAATTGTATATATTATATAGTTGTGCTTTTATTTAGCATATATATATATATATATATATATATATATATATATATATATAGTTGCCATGATCTTAATAAGGGTAACTAATGAAAGTTGACTTTCTTGTTTCCAATGACTAGCAAATTCAGCATCTGTAAGATAACTCTTCAAAGTTTTGAATAATATATATTGATGGGGAAAAACCTATCATTTGTTACTTGATACAATGTGAAATAAATGATTATACAGATTACTTCAGCTAATTGTTACTTCATACTATTGATACTTTTTCTTAATGAGTACTAATCCATAGTTATGCTATTCAGTAGAAGTATAGAGCAAAATTGAAGTCATTTTGGGACATAAAATTTAATAGCTATTCCCATGGAGATTCCAAGGCGGGCAAGGGAGGCCTGTTCCTTCTCCCTCTTGGACCTGAAAAACCTGCTGTGAGCTTTAAAAGTTTTCCATAAATTTACTAACTTGTCCCCTAGAGCCAAACAATTATCTGATTTGTCTTTTTCCCTAGGACAATTTATTTTTCTTATTTGTCTCTAGAACAATTTTGTTTTTGATTTGCCCCCAAAAGCTGTGTATACCCCTGTCTACTCCCATATAATATCACTTCAATAATAGTTTATAGAGAATAAATGATTTAACAGCTTTGGAGAAGTACATTATTTAAAAAATCAAAGCCCTCAAAATATGATTTTTTCTGGTTTTGCCTATATTACAAAAAGTAATGAAAGATTGTAATGTAGTCAATGGACAAGTTGCAAATACTCAGAAATCTGTCTTACTGAATGTTTATAGGCCAATCATGCCTATTATTCACTAGAAAAGTCAGAAAAACTGGTAAATTGTGACCCATTTTTCTAAATTCATTACTTTCTTGTAACTAAAACTGGAACTTTAATCTTCATTGAAATTATAGTTTTATCATTTTAAGTTGATAAAGGCTCAAGATGGATACCATCGAATAAGTAGTTTTTGAATAAATGTAATTTAAATAATCTAGAAAAATATTTTGAAATGTGAACCATATTAACTAGGCTACTCCTTTTAGGATTTACTAAAGATATTTTGAAAGCTTACATAATGCACTTCAATATGACTATCTTGGATTTTTGTGATTATTGCACTGAAAGTATGAATATTCGGCAGACAACCAGCAGAGTACTGACTATAGTTGTCAAGGCACATATGTGGATCTAGGATTTTTTTGAGGTAGGGGCACAAGATGAAAATTATAATAAATTCTATTATTATGTTTTATTTTCCCAGTTTATTATATTTTTGTTTACCCGTCTATTATCTGTGCTTATTAGTCCACTTTCCATTGGTTTATTAAGTTAATGGTTACCTATTTACTATTATTAATTAAAAACTTGTTTCCACTGGCTAGATGTGCCACTGTCAAGATATCTCAGGAAAAGTAAAGGGCGCTTGTTTAAGTCAATCTTCACAGGGATTATTAATACATTTTACAGCTCTGCAATGAAAATTACAGATATACAAAGTGAAGTGCATTTTACATGCTTTCAAAGAATATTTTCTATATCCCCATCAAACTGTCCTGGTTAACACATTATTTTCTACAAAATATTTCTACAAATTATTTAAATTGCAATTATGCAAGATTTAGTTAATGAAAAATATAGGTATTGAGCCCAATCAATCTCATCATTATAAGCTATTATTAGAAGAAAGATTACAATTCCAGGTTTATTCACAACCAAGGTTTTTTTAAATTCACTTTCTATCAGTATTTTTGGCTTTTTTCTTTGAACAATATTCGGGTCAAGATTAGTGAACACTCATTTTAAAGCTTCTAGTCACTAGAATACTAAGATTTTGAGGAAAGCGCGCGCTGTTATATAGTCGCGGCTCGGCGCCTATCGGTTGGCACCGTGAACGGCTGCGTGTGATTGGCTCTTGGCGCTCAGTGGCCACGCCTCCCGCTTGCTGATTGGTTATATCCGGTTGAGTTGTTATAGGACGGGACCGAGCCGGTACTGTGATTAATAGAATTCTCCAACGGATTCGATAAGTTCTGGATTTCATTGCGTGAGTTTAGACTGGAGGCCTCTTCGCTATTTCAATTGCCTCTCTTACGAGTCTTGATTTCGGGTGTTCTATATTTGCCAGTACTCTGGTGTTCTCAAAGTCTATTCGGTGTTCCACAATGGATGTTGTTTTTTCCTGCTTTCTTATGGCGTTCTGGTGTTCATCACATCTAACTTGAATTCTTCTGTTAGTTTGCCCCACGTAGGTTTTATGACAGTCTGCACATGGAATCTCGTACACTCCCTGTTGTTCTAAAGGAATCCTCGTCTTCGGAGTCCTCAACATCGTGCTTATTTTTCTGTCTGTATTGAAAATAGTAACGATATTGTCTCTGTAGAATTCTTGCAATACTGTCCGTGGTACCCTTGACATATGGTAAATAAGCCTTGGTTATTGGTGTCTCATGCTCCTCATCTGTTTGTCTCGGTTTTGACTTTAGGGCTCTTTGAATATTTCGGTCTGTAAATCCGTTTTGTCTCAGAGCTGTTTTTAAACTGTCCATTTCCTGTTTGATGTTGTTCTGGTCAGTTGGTCTTTGTGATCTGGTTACTAAAGTCTTGACGGCTTGTAGTTGGGCTCGGTGGTGATGAGAATTAGCATGAAGGTATCATCTGTTGGTGTGAGTTGCTTTCCTTTATACTATATGTATGTCCTTCCTATTTATGAGAACATCAATATCAAGCAATGGCAGTTGATTGTTGGCTTCTATTTGAGTGACTAGAAGCGAAAGCAGAAGGCTATGACAATTATGCGAACCGACCCCTGAAGAGGGCAGATGTGACTCTGTCGAAACGTCGTCATTTTACCATCGATCCCGACAGGGTATCAATATAAATATAAAACTTTTATCATTTTTCAGAATAAACTCAATGATGCTATATTAGCTGATGTAAGGATGGCAAATAAAAATGAAATTTCTGAAGCTGTACTTATGGTTGAGATCACCAAGGGCAAGTCTCTTGTCGAGTATGTTGGAGATGAAAACCAAAATTTTGCCAAAATTACTGTGACGCTACCGAAGTTTATCCCTTCAGCAAAAAGGTTGTTAACCACTGCAATAGTTTATCAGCCGCTTTCCACACATAATTTTCAAGTTTTTGAGTCTAACGTAGATTATGAAACAAGGTAAGAGAATATAATAATGAAGCCTTGCTTTCTATGTATTTTGCAAGTTTTGGATAATATTTGTTTCCTGAATGATAGTTGTGGCGTATTTTGTCAAGGTTTAAGCACTTTTTGGAAAATAACAGAATATATGAAATTACTGTATATTTCCAAACGTTTCAGGTCTAGTTCAGACCTCATTTGTCAACGGCAAAGAAGCTATAAAAAGGCACAATTTTAACCAAACGAAAAAAATATATATCGAATTCGGTCAAGCCTTTTTTGAGTTTTAGGGAGACTAACAAACAGCAATTCATTTTTATATATGGGTGATTCTTAGATAACTGATTTTTTACAATTCATTTTTTTTTAAATCAAGAAACTTTGAAACTTGTGTTCTAGGTGCTATTGGTCTTTTATTATGCTCAAAATTAAGTTTGTAATGTAGTTCTACTACAACTTTAATAGAAAAGAAAATAGAGTAAAAATTAGAAATTTCAAAGCCACAGTACTGACACCAAAATGAAATATTCAAAATACTTGCCTAATAAATCTCTTTGAATTCTTAAAACAATTAAACAAATGATAAATTACAGGACTTTGATAATCATACAGAGACATTTACGGTATTTTCTTCCTTGATTTTAACAATATTTAAAATTTATTAACAGTACAATTTCAAATAACAATTTTTAAAATAAATACCCTTAGAATAAAACAAAGTACCTATAACATTAGTTAAATCTATTATTCCATTCTACCAATCAATATTGGGGTATAATTGCAGCATAATTTGATGAATTATACAATAGATTTTAGTTATAAAAGCTAAGCTTTAGATTATAAGACGACTCTATAGAAATTTTTACATTAAGTTTGAGAACCGAAAACGTTTTTTATTTTTTCATCATAGGCTTTCCTATATTTATTTTGTAGATTTATGGTCGATACAAATATTTTGGGTTGTTGTTGGATTGAATTGGCAGCAGGAAAATGGTACTTAAGATCAAACACGTCGGGTGTTAAACCTATATCTAGATGTCAAATAGAGTTGGATGTTTGTTGGACTGATTTTGTAGCTCATGCACCTGAAGAAAATTGGGCTCATGTGGCAAAATACAGAATTCACAGTTTTGATATAGAATGTGCTGGAAGAAAAGGTATTTTTATGCTTGTTTGTTATAAGTTGCTTTTAGCTTAGATGCTGAGTACAAGAAAAAAAAATTGCTATAAATTGACACACTATATTGAAACATTTTTTAGGAATTTTTCCAGAACCTAATGTTGATCCAATTATTCAGATTGCCAATGTTGTGAAATTACATGGGGAAAATGACATTCTTTACAGAAATATATTCACCTTAAAGTCATGTGCCCCTATTGGGCATGCAGAGGTAAGATTTATGTCTGACAATGTAGTTTAATGATGAAAAACAGTACCAGCAGACTGGTATTGACCTTGACTTGTTATGCAGCGCTATTTAATGCATTTATGGTATTGTGGGTTTGCTTTTAAAAGCGTTGTTTGCCCACCTCCTTAATACACCCTGGCCGAAACCAATTTCAGATCTTTGATACTGTATGGATATATTCAAATACATTTTAATCGTTCTATCTTTAATGGTTTTGGCAGACAATGGTCACTGTTACCATGTTTTTTTTTAATAAAAATATTGCGCCTTCTGTTGATATTTGTGCCAGAGTCGCACTTAAGGAGCCAAAAAGCCACATGCGGCTCTGGAACCGCACTTTGCCGACCACTGAGTTAGAGCAATACATTATTTTGCATAGCAATAAATATTCCCTCATTGTTCAGAAGGGAAACAATCGATATAAGTTTTTTCCTTCATTTTCAGAAATTCAGTAGGGGTAGAAGAGGTAGTTTTTGGGTTTTTACTCATCTTGGGGCAATTAATTCTGAAAATAATTTGATATGTACATGAATCATTAAAATACTTTAAGTCAGAAATATTTTTTTTTGTGAAAACACATCTGAGATTTTACAAAGAAAAAAATTACTAACCAAAAATGCGAAAAATGTCGGCCCGATACATTATTTATAAAATTTACAGGTTTACAGCTTCAATACCGAAGATGAAATGTTAGAGGAATGGGCAAATTTTGTTCGAGCGTTAGACCCAGATATTTTTACTGGTTATAATATAAACAATTTCGATTTTCCGTATTTGATTGATAGAGCAAAACATTTGAAGTTAAAGAAGTTTAGTTACTTGGGTCGTCTGTTGGAAACACCGTAAGCACTTCACCTGCATATACATATACACATATGTAAATAAATTATTACAGATCTGTTGTAAAAGAGTCTGTTACCCAAACAAAAATTGGACGAAGGACATACAAGTCAATTAATTTTGAAGGAAGAGTTGCTTATGACATGCTGATGGTTATCAAACGAGATTTTAAATTAAGATCTTATACTTTAAATAGTGTGTGTCAAGAAATTCTAGGAGAGCAAAAAGAAGACGTCCATTATAGCATTATTACAGATTTGCAAAATGGTGATGAACAGACCCGAAGAAGGTAACTATTTATTTTTATTTATTTCACATATGTTTGATTTTAATTGTACAGATTGGCGATTTATTGCCTAAAAGACGCTGAACTGCCCATGAGACTGCTAAACACGGTGTTAAGCTTCACAAATGATATAGAAATGGCCAGAGTTACTGGTGTTCCAATAACTAGTTTACTTACCAAAGGTGAACAAGTGAAAGTTGTTGCCCAGTTACTACGACATGTAAATATTTGTTAATAGTTCTTGTCACATAAGTTATCTATAGAACACATCTTCCAGGCCCGTCAAGCTGGGTATTTCATGCCGGCATATCAGGGTGCACCAGGTAATGATCAATACGAAGGAGCAACTGTTATAGAACCAGTTAGAGGTTATTATACTGAACCTATAGCAACTCTTGACTTCAGTTCCTTGTATCCAAGTATTATGATCGCTCATAATTTGTGTTACACAACTTTATTAAAGCCGCAGCAGATCGAAAATCTAGGGTAAGTAGAATTGATTTATTTAAAAGATCTTGTTCTTTGTATTTTAATACAGAGTGTGTCCATATTTCCATTGAAAAGTAACCTGTATATTAAAAGTGCGACTAGAAATTTCTTTTAATCGGTTAGTTGGTGTTTCACAAAAAACTGTGTCTATTACCCGCAGGTGGGGACACAGTTAATCCAAAAGACAACGTCGTTAATTCTTAATTCGTTAGTTAAAAAATTAATTAATCGATAGAGCGTTAAGTTAAAGTTAATCGCTAAAAGTTAACCATTCAAATCTTATACTGCTTTTGGGCTGCGAAAAATAGGTCAAATAGGCAAATAAAATAAAATAAAAAAAAAGAAACAAATGGAAAGACTTAAACACACATTTATTTATTTCGATAATAAAGTAGCCAGAAATAAGGCTATTATTAATCGTAATTTTGCATTGGGCACATGTCCCCCCCCCCCCCCCCCCTTCATAAAAATTACCATATTAAAATTGACATCCGACAGCGATGATCATTTAGCCCGTAAAATATCTTTGCCCGTAGAAAAAAGAAATTCTACTGCAGCACTAGATGGGATAGCAGTGTTATATGTAATAAAAAAGTTTATTAAAACTGTTTCACCTAGAAAGGTAGCATCCGTAAAAGATTCTTTAGACTTCGTGTCTAGCCAAGTTCTTATCAAATTCTGAGCTTTGTTTTTCAATGATTTATGACCTCTAGATCTATTTTCTTCAGATTGTGTAACAGTGCTGTTATAATCATCCCCTTCATTATTGCTGCTTCCGCTAATACCTATTTTATCCTTTTCGTTTGCTTCCCCTTCTTTAATGAGAGCATCTTCAATTTTTGCTTCCATAAGCCTCCTGACTGTTGAGAATTTGCTGCTTTCATACTTTTGCAGCCACAGTAGACGAAACTTTGGGTGAAAGGCTGCAGCCACCTGGCATACTTAGTTTTCCATAAACCGTTCAAATCTTTTTTTTTTTATTGTATTTGCACACCAATGCAATTGGTGACTAAGATCTTGCAGTTTGAACGGTGTTGTCAGAATGGTTGGTAGTAAAGTCCCAAGATATGCTTGAGCTTCACCCTGAAGCCTAGCGCCCTTGCCACTGGTGACATGACCTGTAGGGAAATTATAATAAAATTATAACATGATATGTACTTACGAGTAGTTTAAGTAACTGATCGTGGCTAAATAAAAATAAAATGTTAGGTATGTTAAGTAGATTATATTTATTTTCACATACTCCTTCATGATAACCACATTTTGATCATTGAAACCTTATAAGTTTATCTGGGTCATAACTCGATGAAGGTCTTCGTGTTTCCAAAATTTTGTTAATGACTACAAGAGCGTCATAGGTGGAGTTCCATCTTGTTGTATTCGCAGATATCATCGATATGATATCGTTCACCATTCGACTGGCCGAACATACGAGCCTGGCGTGGCTCGTAATTCAAACAAACAAAATGACAGCATGTCAACAAACGACTAATGTAACGTACTAAAATTAACGGAAGTTCACAAGAGCGTTCACAGTTTTTGAAGTTAACTTAAAAGTTAATCCGTTCACCAGATTGTTAACTTCGTTAATTAACGAGTTAATGCCCACCTATGCTATTACCACTCTTGGTATCAGGGAATGGACCAACTATGTCAATAGTAATTCTTTCAAGAGGAAAGTATCCGTTATATTGGTTCATTTTTCCCGTTAATCAACTTTTTGGGACCCCTATTAGCCTTAGATATGCCGCACCCACGACACAAATCTCTTACATCTACGTAATAGCTTACCAAAGGAACATGGTCGTACTTTGTAAGGTCCAAGTAACCTCCACAAATGTGTAGTTACTTCAAGATGGCCGACATCTTTCTTTTTGGGACAATTAGCTGACAGATTTTCTCCAGTTAATTCTATAATGACTTTAGGGTGATTCTGTGACTCGATATTTATTCCCATCCTTTCAATTCTTCTGTTTTACACTGTTATCTAATGCAATCCTTACTCACGAAGACTCGCTTTTGTCTACACCAAACTCGTTGGGAGTTGACCAAACAAACAAAAACCTGACCAATAACCTAACAATGTTTTTGAAGCGATAGTATATACTAAGAAGTTTTGAATAACTTCTCCATGGTACGTTTTTGTAACCAACGACATAACAGCTTGGAATTACTCTTAAAATTCAGTATTTTTACATTAAAAATATATGCTTTTGTCCCAACTTAAATCTTGTCTTGGCACAAAACTGATTTTATTTTCTGGTTTATTGCTTATGGAGCTATTAAACTATGTTCAAACTGAAATTGAAACATTTTGCTATAAAAAATGTTTGTGCTACTTTCTAGTTGTACTAATAACTATGTGGGACCTACGTTTTTAACATACCTTTTTCTAAATAACAACACACACCAACAGTTATTTACACGGTAGCTCACACCATCACCTCACACAAGTCTTGGCAAACACACTCAAATTATTACAAACTCCATGGATTCAAAATTAAACTTTTATAACTAATATAATCGTGAAGACGCGAGATGTAAGAGCGACATCTAGGATTTTCAATTTTCTTACATCTCGCGTCTTCAAATTTAACGAAATGCATCAAATGCATAATGAAGTGTTCGAGAGGACATTCAATTGTGGGAAGCGCAACGGATGAAGGTTCCCGACCAGAAACATAAATTATATTTATATATAATATATATTGTCTTGCGTACAAAGGAATGACATCTCGAAGAGAGTATTTAATATAATCGTCTTTATTCACACCGAAATCACAATACGTTCCACTACAAAAATATTGTATATATATACGTTGCTATTTACTGAACTGAAATCCTGGTATAGGTCTGCCTTTTCATACCATCGCAGTTGTTCTCGATCTTTTCCGAGTGATTTTGCCCTGCTAAAGTAGATAATTTCTTATCAGGATCGAAATTCTTGTATTCTTATTTTACCAGCGTAAAATAGATTGGTATAACAATATAAAAATGAATCCAACTACCAGTCACACAAACTCGCTTCAAAAAAAAAAAAATACTTTACGATCGAATGACTATATTAATCATAACATGAAAAACATAGCGAAACAAGAAAAAAGATAAGCCAGACAACGTGGAACATTTATAAATTAACAAAGCAGAGCAGATTCAGACTCAGTACAGTTATCTAGTGAGACTAGAGGAGTAGGCAGATTGAGACCCCGAGTTCGATCTAAGATCTGTATATTTAAATCAATCCTTTAATGATAGTTTGGGGGGTAGGCAAATTGAGACCCTAAGTCGATCTATAACCTCATTTTCGATATTTTCATTTTTTCTTGATAATGGCTCCAAAGCAGGAGTCGAAACGTCGAGTATTTCATAAATTTAGACGCGGTTCTCAACCGGAACCTAGCCCAGTTCATAAGTCTGGAAGTTTCTCAGAACAGAGTGTTATAACTTTTATTTATGCTGCCAAAATAGGAATGCTTCAAGAAATTAATCATCTTTTTTAGCTTTTGACTTTTGTTAATTTGGAATTCTATTAGATAGGGGTTAAACAAATATTGTTGTAAAATTCTTTTTTTTTTAGAATTCGAAATTTATGATAAATTTAGAATATACTACAGAGACAAAACTTTAACAGATCTTGTGATCAAAATTATCGTATTGCTGTTAACAACTAATATGTATGTAAGCAATATCGAAACTTTTTTACCACTTGTCGGTCTAAATTTGTTTTGAATTGTTGTGCCTTACAGGTTAGCTGCAGATCAGATTACTATTACTCCAGCCAACTGTATGTTTGTAAAATCATCAGTTAGACCCGGCTTACTGCCACATATTTTGCAAAATCTTTTAGCGGCCCGGAAACGAACTAGAGCTCTGTTGAAAGTTGAAAAGGATCCGACAATACGAACGGTATTGAATGGGCGACAATTGGCATACAAAATCTCCGCTAATTCAGTATATGGTTTTACAGGTGCACAAGTGGGCAAATTACCCTGCTTGGAAATTTCTGGGGTAAGGTTTGAGAATATTTTTTTTACTTTGAAATGTAAACATTGTTCTATAATATTTTAGAGCGTTACAGCGTATGGTAGAACCATGATTGAAACGACAAAGTTAGAAGTGGAAAAACATTTTTGCATTGAAAATGGCTATGAATCTGATGCTAAAGTAATCTACGGGGATACCGATTCTGTAATGGTAAATTTTAAAACAAATTCACTTGAGAAAAGTATGGAGTTGGGAAAAGAAGCTGCAGAGATTGTCAGCGCCAAGTTTATCAGTCCAATTAAATTGGAATTCGAAAAAGTAAAGATTTAAATAGATTTACTACTACAATTAATATACGAATGTTTCAGGTATATTATCCGTATTTGCTTATTAACAAAAAACGTTATGCTGGTCTGTACTGGACAAACACCCAACAATATGACAAGATGGATTGTAAAGGAATCGAAACAGTTCGACGTGATAATTGCACTTTAGTTGTTGACGTCGTTAACACTTGCTTGCAAAAATTACTCATAAATAAGTACTTTATTTTTCTCTCCTCATTTTTATTCCTATTCATTGAATATATTTATAGAGATCCCGATGGTGCAGTTAACTATGCAAAACAAGTTATATCAGATTTGTTACAAAATAATGTAGACATTTCTAAACTAGTAATCACAAAAGAACTAACCAAAGAGGATTATGCCGCTAAACAAGCTCATGTGGAATTGGCTAAAAAAATTTCAAAACGTGATCCTGGAAATGCCCCAAAACTAGGAGATCGAATACCTTATGTAATCATCGCTGGAACTAAAAATGCAAAGGCGTTTGAAAAAGCAGAAGTGAAGTATGTAATAAAAAATATACAAATAAAGCTAATTTATTATTTTAGGATCCTATTTATGTACTGGAGAATAATATTCCTATCGATTCGAAATATTATTTGGATAATCAATTGTCTAAACCATTAGTAAGGATATTTCAGCCAATCTTGGGCGACAATGCAGAATCTATTTTGCTCCGTAAGTATCCCACCGACATGCAATACATTGCATGCGCACTCATCTAAGGCACGGATAGCATTCCTCTAAGGCACGGAGAAAAAATCACTAAAACTGTCGGAGCCCTTGCCAGGTTATCAGGCATATGGTTGCTGTCCGTTTTTTGCGTAATATTGTGAGGATGTTAGTTCAATTTTAATTAATTTTTATATTTATATTTACTTTCACTTTCTTGAACTCTATTTTCACATAAAAATCCAATATTTACAACAGCTGATTCCGAAAACAATTTACATCAAAATAATAACACGACTATCTAAGCTCTACTAACTATTGCAATCTCCAACCGTTCCTTTTTATAATCTACATCGAACTCTCTAGCAAATTCGACGGTCATCTACCAGTTCGAAATCTCTAGTACCTTGCTGATTCAGGGACGGCGTAGATACATTTTATAACACTGTCCTGCCTTTAATCCTGATCGTCCCGATCGAAAACATTTTCTCCATGGTAGGGAGCGAGTCGATCCAAATGAACCACCTTCAACTTAGCCCTTGGGTTTCAACGGATACGATAGATCACGTCATTGATCCTCTTCACCATCTCGTATGGACCATCCCAGGCGGATGTTAGATTTGGAGATTTACCCTTGCTCCTCTGGGGGTTGTACAGGCACACCTTGTCCCTCACTTGGAACCCGACTGAATTGGCCTTGAGGTCATATCGGGTCTTCATCCGGTCGCTGGTGGCTAACATCGGCGTTCGGGCTAGTTCGTATGTTACAAGCATGTTATGTCGGGGTTGATCGGCATAATCGTTGATTTGTTGTTAATTGTAATTAATTGGTCTCAAGATTCAATATTTGGGGGGGACCTCCCAGCTAGTGATGGGTAACTCTTCAGATTTTGGAGTGCTGACACCTCAACACACACGCACGGCTCAGTGTGTCAACACAGTGTCATGGCACAATTGTGTCATATCATATTGCACGAAGAGTTGGAAGTTGTCGATTGGTTTAACAAAGTCTTTTTACTCTTATTTGCCTTTTCAGGAACAGTATAGGTTAACAGGTTAACAAACCATAAACCTTATACAAAATTTATTTTCTTGGAACAAACAAAAAACATCTACAATCAATTATATTCGCAATTAAGAAACTCTAAATTAGACTATATTCCTTAAATACAGGCAACAATGTTTACGCGAACTCTAAATACGGGTTGTCTTAAGCCTAACATTCAAATGATTTACATTAATTTTATAAAAACGAGTTGATTGGGTTGAGACTTTTAAATTCTCATATTTTGTAGTTGAAATTTAAATTTTAGTGAATATATTTAATTAAAGTTAAAAAACTAGATTTGAAATTCAAGGTAAATCATTCATTATTATTATTGATTCATTTATTTTATTGCTAACATTTTTGAGAAAATTAGTGGTAATAAATTTGCGTACTGATTAATTTTCAATTTTGTTGCTGATGTTATAGTTATAAAATACTCTCGTTATTGTTCGAGTATAATAGCGTTTAGATTCGTCAAATAATTTTAAACTTGTTTTCTGGTATAGCCGAATATCCTAGATATGAATAACAATGTTATTGGTTATTTCATGTGCCATAATAATAATAGAACATCGAGCTACACTGATAAATCTCTTGAGACCCACAGTTCGAGTTAAACAATGCCGAGCGAGATGGTGTTTCTTTTAGTTTTAAGGCCCTCGATCTTGACTGTTCCTTTCGGCTAGCACTTATAGCTTACAGCATACTTGGTACAACGGTGCAACACGCAACACAGTCGCACGGTTCGGTGCCGGCACAGGTGTCATATAACACGTAAACGAGCTGGAATTGATGCCTGACTTGAGAGGCGATACATATAACTCAATTTTATTCGTCGTACCAGACACAATATATGACTATATATAAACAAGAAATAAATGATTTTTTACAATGTTCAATTTTTAAATTTATGAATTCATTATTTAATACTAAATAAAAAATATTACTAATATAAACGGTGTGGAGCAAAAGCGAGCAGGTACACTTTTTATATTTCGTTAATCCTAACATTCGATCTGAGGCTCGACACAAGTGTGTTATAAAAGTGTCGTGTGTTATAGGGACTGTGTCAGCACCCTTGACACATGTGAAGGTGTTGACACGAAAGTGCGGCACGGCGCAGTGTTACACATCACTACTCCCAACCCCTCCCCCCCTCTCTGCTGGCTACGGGCTTGGTAAAAGAATTATTTTGTAGGTGGCGAACATACAAGAACTCGAACTATGGTAACATCTAAGGTAGGAGCGCTAGCAGCCTTTACTAAGAAAAAGGAAATATGTTTAGGATGTAAATCCGTGCTGCCTTCTGGCTATGAAAACGAGTCTGTTTGTCATTACTGTAAACCAAAAGAAGCTGCTCTTTATCAACAAGAACTCGGCCATCAGAGGATGTTAGAAAACAGATTCTCCTCTCTGTTCACAGAGTGTCAAAGATGCCAGGGTTCATTATTCGAGGAAATTTTATGTACTAGCAGAGACTGTCCGATTTTTTATATAAGGAAAAAAGTTCAAATGGAACTGGATGTGAGCAACGCAAAGATCTCTAGATTTGGCCAACCAGGAATTGAATAAGTTACTTAATCTAAATAAATTTTTACTATACTCTAATTTGTTTTATTATAATTTCACCTAAAAACTCCAATTCACATGTTGATATTTATTAATTTTCAAAGTGAGAAACTTTCTACAATAGTGTTGAGTTTTTGAAGACATATTAAGAAAATTAACACACACTCACCGTCGATTTCTGAAGGACAGTTAAAATGTTATTTAAAATTGCGTCATATTGCATAAAAAGTATTTGAACAAATAAATTAGAGGTAAATTTTTTTAAAGCTGACTAAACAAATATCTTTACCCCATGATTGAAAGTTTTAACCACGCAGAAAGTTTTACTAGCAATTTTGACCCCTAAAATATTAACTAGTGGATAATATTGTTATAAAATTAATTTTACGTTGCAAGAAAATAAGAAAACCTAAATTAATTGTTCCGACAAAAGCAAGTAAACATTAAAAAAATGCTGAAATAAAAACAAGACAAAAGCAACGGGTATCCTGAAATTTCGGTTGATGTAACAAGCGACTTTCGACAAGGTTCTGGATATACTTTGACAAATAAGAATTAATCACAGAAATCTAGTATCTTTGACCTCCCTTATGAGGAAGATTCACGTCACCCGCATGGTGGCGCTAGTGCTTACAAGGGACAATGGCCGCCACATACAAAATTCTTGTGCATGGCGGCCATTGTACCCTTGTATGGAGTGGCGCCATCATGCGGTTGACGTTCTTCCTCATAAAAGGCGAGTTTCCTTCGAGTTGGACAGTTTACAGTTACGGCTGTATTGAAGCGAGAAGCGAAAGAAGTGAGCAACTGTCGTATTAGTAATTATGTTTTGTAAACAAGTAAATTAGTTGGTAAATAAAGACGTTCGAAAGAAATTTATGAAATTTAACCCACAGAATCAATCTATTGCAATTTGGTGTTAGAAGTGTGGGATTAAGTGAAGTTAATTAAAGGAATATATGACTACAACTGGAAGTATGGCAGAAATGGACGAGACTAACAAAACAATATACAAATCCAATTAGTGAAATCTTTGATGAAAAACGTAAAATTGGAAAACCTTGTATCTATGATGAACAGTGAACAACAAAATTTAATTGAGGGGGTTATTTTCGAAATTTGAAGAAAAACAAGAATAATCTGAATTAACAAGACAAAGTGAATATAAAATAGAAGAAAAGAGAGAATATAAATTTGAAATATTGGATAAAAAGAGAGACTGATGATTAACGCAAGTTAATGAAACTGTTAATCAGATAATGCAAATAGTGGAATCAGTCATAAAACAGATAAACAATGACATAATAATCCTAAAAAATATTGTGGATATTCTTGAAAAGATTTGCAAAGAGGGAAATACCAGAGCACCATGAGTACCAAAGGTTCCTGTAACAAACCACCCGTATTTGATGGTACTTCATCTTGGCCTATGTACAAACGGCAATTTGAAGCTGTGGGTGCAACTAATGTGTGGGACAACCAAGAAAAATCTACCTCTCTAGTAATTTCTTTAATAGGTCCGGCATTAGAGCTCCTCCAAAGCATTCCCGTGGATGAACAAGGTTTTTTTGATAAGATCATCGCAATCCTACACACAAGATCGACAATCAATCCTTGAGCCAAGCATACCAGGTGCAACTAAGTGGTAAAACACAAACATCTGGAGTCTTCAAGAATTAGAAGCAGATAGATTATTTTGTTCATATAGTAGTATTTTTAGTAAACTTGAAATTTTTAAAAAGCCAGTTTTGAGTTATTGAACTATTTTTGTAAATACATTAATTAATAACACTTATAATACAATTCAAATACAATGAGTCACCGACTTAACACAACATCAATCATTTCAAAAGCTAAACAAATTATTTACTGACAAGAAGTATCGGTGTTATAAAGTTGCATAGATAAAAGTATAGATGAATTATTATCTTAAGTATAACAATGGTTTTGGTTGTTATTTTCAAGCTCTTCATGCGGAAATACCACTATAAATAGTGGTTTACATAGTGTGAACATAAACATGGGATTTTCCATTATACCTTACATATATCTGAAACGAAGAATATGATTTCACAGAACTAATTTGTTATTAAATATTATTAGTGCTTAATAACGAACATTATAGTCAGATTTTGCGATATTCTCATGTAATTTAAATTCATTATACCGTTAACGAAACAAATAATATCTGCTATCATTTAAAAGTCTAAATTTAGTGATAAAGTATTTAACTATTCCAAAGTATAATTTTCGAAATAGGAAGCCCGTCTTCTGGAGAATGGCCCAAACACTCATGAAATTTTGAAAAATAACGCGGTAAATTGCAATATCAGAAATAGAGTGTGTTAAGCACTTTCTAGAAACAGAACAAATATAAATTCTACGAAATTCCATATATCCAATAAACCCCATTCAGATAAATCACTTACAAATACTTCAAACCACCACACTTTAAAAACAGGTCAAAATAATATAAAAATTAGCGACGTAATATTTGCTAAAGCAGATAAATCAAACGACCCGTAATAAAGCGAAGAGAAGAATACTACTTCAAGAAGAATAATGTTATAAAATTCATTTTATGTCGCCAAAAATTAAGAAACCTTCTAAGTTAATCATTCTGATAACAACATTGCGAAAACGAAATCAAAACGACTATATATAAAAAAGGATCAACAACGGTTGCCCCTAAAATTCGATTGATGTAAAAAAGCTAAGGTTGACGTGGTTTCGAAGTCTAATGATCTGCAAACAAATGAACTATATATAAGACGTAGCTGCTGAGAGGGGAGGCCGTTTGGGTTGAAACCAGCGTGAGCACACCAGCTGATATTAGTCATTGTGTTTTGCAAATAAGTTTATTTTTATAAAAATAAAGATGTTGAACGTGAGTGTGAATATTTGTGAAATTGAACCTACGTAATCTATTGCAATAGGTGACAGAAGTAGTGGGATTAAGTGCAGTTAACATCTCAAATTGATTTATGGCTGAAACAAAAAGTATGGCAGAAATAGACAAGACTACCAAAAAGATATTTATAACCTGTCGAACATCATACAACACAGAATGGATACCGGGAAAGCTCAACCCATAAGAATACCACCCAGGTGACTACATGGGGCAACAACAGACAGTGGAGGAATATCTCAAGTCCATGATAAAAAGCTGAATTGTTGAGCCATCCGCCAGTCCATGGTCTGTCCCCGTTGTTTAAATGAAAAAGTAGGACGGAACTAAACGATTTTACGTTGATTACAGAAATTTTACACACTGAACACACTAGCAGCGCCCCGTTGGTTGTCCCACTAGACCTAAAGAGTGGATATTGGCAGAGTGGACTACATCAAAACGACAGGGTTTTCCACCAGTAAAGTTTCAGTTAAAGGTCATGCACTTTGAGTTATGTAATGCTCCCGCTACGTTAGAAAAGTTAATGGAGTATTTATTGACCGGATTGATGCGGAGAACATGCTTAGTATACCTCGGCGACTTCCTGGTTACACATTCTATGACCATCTGAAGAATCTCAGTATTTTTCATAATTAAAGAATACCAACCAGATGCTCAACCCGAAGAAGTGTTTCATGTTGCAAGAAGAAGTAGAGTTTTGGGGCCACGCCGTTTCTGAATCAAGAATCCGCTCAAACGAAGACAAGACAGAAGCCATTAGTCATTTACCGGACCCGAGAAACAAGCATGAACTACGAAGAGTTTTGGGGCAAGTTCATCTTAGACAGCGACGCCAGCAACACAGGTTTGGAGGCTGCAAGATAGTGAAGAGTGGATGATTGAGTACTACAGCCGCGGATTCTCGAAACCGGAAAGGAATCATTGTGTTATCAGAAAAGAACTTCTTGCAGTGATCAGGCCTGTAGACCATTTCCACAAATATACGATTTTAAGGTTGAACACCGCGCCGGCCGTTTGCATAATAATGCCAATGTCCAGTCAAGAAGACCCTGTAATGCGGACATTGCCTGAAGACGAAACAGCGAAAAGGTAGTATATTCATCCGACAGATTCGCATACAGATGTATGAAGACTGGACAACGGAATTTTATATCGAGGACCAAATGGCTGTCCCGGCCATTGAACCAATTCTATCATTTAAGAAGAGAGGGGTACCCAGGTCACGATGGCCCGAGGTAGCTAGAAACTCGGGCATCCTGAAGTCATTATGGGTCCAATGTGAATCTGTAAGAGTAGAGAATTTGGGAAAGTAGTGGCGGCAGAGAAACCAAATTCCAACTGGTAGTCCCATAAAAGAATTTTGAATACAACGTATTCCAGAAGGTCTGTACGAGGTTGGGAATCATGAAAACGAAAACCACACCTTCAACCGGCAGCGGTGAGAATTATCTGAAAAATAATTTAGCTCTCTAGGGAATCGACCGTGAGTTGATTGTGGTTGGTCGGGGTGCTCCCTCTGTTAGCGAACGGACAAATGTCAATAACAACACATACAGAATACTGACCGCTGTTGGAGATGGGGTATCGAGGAGCAAAACAGTGGGATACACAAGACAAAGATGTCCCTAGTCTGTAGAAAAACATATACACCGTGCCATATATATGCAATAAGAAGCGTAGAAACACGAATTCAGTGTCTGAGATACAAAAATACCGGGTGTCTCGGAACATAAGTTCCATAAACAGAGCGTAAAAAAATACTGCATGTTAATAATACAAATAGTAAAGCCGCGCTAACGAAACAATAGGAGAGAAAAATGACTTCGACTCCGTCGCAGTCAAAACAAAGGCGGTGACGTAGAAACACGATGCGAGCAGCTAGGAGTAAACAAGAAGAAAGACAGAGCGAGTTTGATTGTTATTCATATGAATTGGTTAGGTATTTAGTGAATGTATCTCCATGGAGAACAGACATCCAGAGAGCGAGCGAGAGAGTGTGACAGATGGTTGAAGTCGAAGAGAAAATGACCAATACTTCACAGTACTTATTGCGAATATCCTGAGTTCATTTAAAAAATTCTAACAACTGAATTAAAAAATATACAATACTCTATTTCTGGCAGGTTTTTGAAAATAGGCAAGAAGCGACAAAAAAAAAACAGTGTTGTTTCATATTTAAACGTACATGCAAAAATAGAGTAACCCAAGTACCGACATTTCAGAAATTCATTGATATCTGTGTCTGAAAAGCAATACAGAAATATATAATAGTACAAAGCCGGTTTACTACTTTGTAAGTTTTTGTCAACATATACCATTTTTATATAAGGCTCAAAAAGCATGACACAATTATCAGATCACTAAAAATAGCAGTATCTTACCAAATACCCAGCTGATTTTGCTGAGTAACGGTACTGGAAACCACAATGATTTGTTCAATTATCTGAGGTAGCTAACCTATGGAGATAATGAATATTCTTCACGTTCTGCTGAAATGCCTCTGTCTTTGAAACTACGATATACCAGATGTCTCAAAAGAAGTACCGTCGGTTAACTAACTTTAATGTGTCTATGCTGTGAATTGTAAATGATCAGTTTTAAACGTTTCTGTTTTAAGAATACCTGACAAAAATTGAAAGTTCAGAATATTTAGGTATATTTTTTTGGTACTGATTTATGGTTTTATATATTTTGGAACTATTTACAATTGAAGTCAGAAGTTGTGCATTTGACCTAGATTTGCTAGAGTCTTATCAAACTCATTTCGTTGTAAAACTAATCCAACAGTTTCGAAATGTATGCTTAGTCAATGGCCAATCATTAAAATTCACACGTATTTTTAAAATATATTGGAGTGGGAACAACAGAACCGTATGGGGAAGCTAGAAAACAGAACAGAAACCCCCATTGTGTCCAAGGCAATAATTTCATTTTACAAAATGATGAATCATTCTATTTATTAAAGAGAAGAATTTATCTATCAATTTCCATGCCAGTATAAAATGGTGACTTTTTTTCTAAAACTACTATTGAAGCTAGTCCCAATTTTCTATTTAAGGGATACTGAATTCGTTAAAAATAATAACAACCTTCCTTACCCTCATCCAATAATGGAATATTGGAGAAACTGTCATTAACTTCTCTATTTAAATAAAGAAAGTAGCCAAGGTGTATCTTCTTCTTACCTTACTTTTCGCTACACGAGAGAGAGATAGTAGGATAGATAGATAGATAGATAGATAGAGAGAGAGAGAGAGAGAGAGCTCTCCTTGTGTTCTACACGAGTATCTTCGGTTATAACTTTTGCCAGATGATTTTCACTATGTAAGAGCGTGAAGAACATTAAGTCTGTACAAGGATTATTCATATTCGCACCAAATTATCGTTCTGCAGAAATTAATTGAATTCAGTTAAATCCTTAGTTAATAGAGACTCTTCTTTGGGTTTAGGCAGGTACCACCAAAACAGCTAACACGTTATCTAGGTCGTGAGTGGTCATACTAGCAATAAACGCCTTTTGAATTAAATACAAACAAATGGAGTTTCTGTAGAGATGGTTAGAAAGATTAAGTAGACAGCATATGTTGAAATTCATTATGCTCTACAGTGGTTGTCACTTCATTATCCAAACAAATTTAAACAAATGGGACTAATGAGAATAAGAAGTGTTGAGCCTATACTTACAAAAGAAAGGAGTATCGTATTATTGGAACAGTATCACAGTGTGCATGAAACCAGGCTGTACTCCAAATAAATATGAATGTCTAGAATAAAACGAGCATACAGTAATTATATTTAAAAAACATAAAATGATGACATTTGGGGAGGAGTGACTGAATGATTAAAAAAGTGGAATACCAAGTTCATCCCTTAAAGATACGTCTAATATGAATTTAGGTACGTAATAAATAAGTTAAATCGGGATTGCAGTTTTAAATAACGATTCCTACTTAATATTATCTTCAAGATATACTCTAATGGGTATTTAGTTTTCCGATTTTCAAACATTTGGAGAAAATGTGCGAGAAGATCAATTTGTGCATTAGCAAATAATTATTGTGAGAATGTTTAATTTGTACTTATAAACGAATCCTTTAGAAATTAATCATTGAAGAAAACCATTCCGAATAAACATGCCGACAAAATGAGGTATTTTCCAAAGGTTTGATTGCTGGTATAAAAACAGATTGAGAGTTTCTGTTTCAATCTAAATTCGCAATAGGAAATTATACACGTTAGCAGACCGAGAATCACTACGGGAAATTAAGAAGTAAATTTATTTATTTAGCGTTTTTATGAGTTATCGAGAAAATATAACATAAAAAGTAATCAACTGAAATAAATTATATATGGAAGGTAAAAGATCGCTATAACACGAATACAACGTAAGGATAAGAATATTAATAAAATGTACAAATCATGTAGCAATAAGTGTTACAAATTTAAGTCCAATTGTCCAATATAATCAACTGGTGGTAGGGTCACTAACAGGACATGTTTGGCTCCGTTGTCTCTGTCAAGTGGGGACTGAGCCTGATTTCACTAGAAAAGTAAATCCGTACATCTGCCTGTGTTGGTTCTAATTTGGTTTAGCGTAGCCCATGTCTTGCGTTCTAACTCGAATCTAGGAGTCGTCACTTTGGAGCAGGTACATTGGTTGGACTGGTATGATTTGATTCCATTTCTACTTCTAATGCTAAATGAAATTGTAATTGTTCGCTAGGAGGTTTGCAACTGTTTTAAGAGAAAGACGTCGTTACCTTGCATCTCTATCTACAAGTATATTGAACTAAGCTACATTGTGGGACATTGTATCTTAAGTTCTTGTTTGTCAATTATTTTGAAGTAGTGCTCCTCAAGCATTGATAAAAAAGAGCCACGTTAAAGGGCCAGTAAAGAATCTTGGAGGCACAGGCTACAGGTAAATCCTTGCCTATGTGACCGACCTTAAAATCGGATTACATCTGTTGCAAACGAACTAGCATTGGTAGCGAGAAAGGGGTGCAGTAATTTTGTCAATGGCATGGAAATGGATACTAGGAGATTAAAGGATAATGTCGGCCATACCAACCATCTTACGTTTTAGACCACATTGGAACGTTCATCTAGCGTTTTTCAGACCAATCGACATTCTAAATTCCAACTTGTCATAATCAATTCTAAAAGGTATTTGAGGTGTCTTAGTATGGATTTCTGTTTGACGAAGTCCTGAAGGCCGGTATTGGTTCCAATCCTAAATTGTTAAAGTTAAGACTTGAGTAGAAAGATTATTGCGTCAAATTGCGTAAAACTTTTTAGGTACGGAGACCTTACACAGGTTATATTTATTCATTTGCAGAATCTCAAAAATATTTGGATTTCTAAAATTAGCAAAGTAGTTGGTGTTTAAAAATCATTAGAGTTTATTTTGTCAGTTTAATACTGTTTCACTTTTCAGTTTACAAATTTTATGCAGTTGAAATTTTCAGAGCAGTTTGGACGCTGTTTCTATAAACTACTATACCATTATATGTATATATTCCAGTTATGTCTTCGATGGGGATTTTTCTAGGGGCAACTGAAAAGTTGAGTGAAGAGAGGTTTAGCATTGCCTTTTGAGTATAAAGACTTTAATTCCTTTATGTGTCTCAGGGCAGTTATCTCTTTAGTTTTGAGAGACTGGCAATATGATATTCTATCAACTGTGTCCCAATCCGTTGGTGACAAGCTTCTTGTGGGACTGAGATGCAATTTGAGCAGGTCTTTAGAAAGAAAATCGAAGTCCCGTCTAGCTGCTTGGATACGTTGTCGTAATAAAGCAAAACTAGCTCATTCTAGAATTTTGCGAGAGGAACTCGTGTTGATTAGATGTTAAAGTTAAAGTTAATGATGACAGGGTTCTAAAACTATTGTGACGAAGTTTGTTTTGTTTTCTCATTCTTGAAAAAGTCCCTTATAAGTGAGGACGAAACGTCGGAAAACTTTGTTTATATGCTTATATATAAATAAATTAATTCGAAAAAATGACACGGTCCAAATCCGCAAAAATCAGCTTTGACCCTGGCCGCGAAAACCTACGTTCTCATAGGCAAACAGTTTTATTAGTACGAAATTATAAAAGACGAGAATACGTTTATTAAAGTCATTAACTTATATGAGTCAACCCATTAACTGGAATTGGATAATTTACAATTCGTCACAGTAAATCAACTTCTCCATTATTATGTTAGTAATAAATTATTTCACTGTTTTCATCTGTTTAGTAGTTTACTTTTAAACTTGACACTTAGTAGTCATATGCTGCGTTTTTTCCATACGATATCTTATCTGGCACAAACAAGTCTCTAAAAAAAATCTTTAATATGTGATATGTCGCATTAAATACAATTTATGGCAAGAATGTAATGTTTATTGGGGGCAATATATTCCCGATATCTAAGGAAAATGTATTCAGTGAATAAAGTAACAAATATAAATATCATCTTTGTGACAAACAGTATACACACTATAGAGCTCGATAAAACATCAGCATAGAGGAAGACCGGGTCTATACACTATTTAACTGGATTATTGCGATTATTGTAGTAGACACGCGAGGTATAGACTAGCGAATACACCACAAATTCTACCACTTATTCGTCAGATATTGAAAATCCATTATAAGATTCAAGCATCGTTGTCCTTGACCAGCTAGTTTTAAGATATTTATCATCGATAAGAAATACCACTTCCTATTTAAAGTATTGGTTTTTACAATTTATTATTATCCTTATAAATATTCTTAATTTTCGAAGTGAAACAGTCATTATTCTAATGGCTGGGTTTGTGTACTTGTGTGTGGTGGTAACCTCTCTGGTTATAATACTTCAGTTAAGTGAATGTTTTGTGGACGCTTGTACGGAAAGTATTACAACAGTCAGTGGACCGTATGCTCCTAAAGGCAAAATATGTAGCGGACAACCAATTTTTAAGGACAACTTTGATGAATTGGATTTGAGAATATGGCAACATGAAAACACCTTGCAGGGAGGTGGGGTAAGTATTTACACTTGATATGAATCTATGTATATATTTGCATCAGTTTTGTTAGATTAAAGATTTATCTGAATGTCATTTACAAAAAGAAAGAGAAATATCTGTGTTCAGAAAAACGAACCGGTATTTGTTGACTGCAATGAAACCAATTAGCCTGTTCTTCACCCTATCCTAATGCTAGATCCATAGTCCTTATTTGCAATATTTAAAATTTTTCCAATTTACAATTTTAATTATGTACACCTGAGCCAAAGACGATGAATACAATTCATAAAGATGGGTGCTAAAACTGTACTCATATAGATTTAAATTTTATTAACTAGTTTGGTAAACATTTTACTATAACTAGTAGAATATGTAAATATTATCAACATCAATGTTAAAAACAGCGAACCTTAAACTTCTATTCAAAAGTGGTGATAAGTATAATATGTTAAATTAAAGACCTATATGCTAACCTCCGCAGTTGCCAAAATTTTTGATAAATGTTTAAAACTGACTAAACTTTTTGGAAAAGCATAAAATAATACATAAGAAGGCTTTCTTCAAAATAAGTCGGCACAAGACGCTATTGCAGTTTTAATGTCTAAAGTTTTTGAAGCTATTGATAAAAATATACATTGTCTTGGTGTTTGGGTATTCGTGGAAACGCTTACGAACTCATTTCTAGCTACCCACTAAACAGAAAGCAAAGAGTTCTTGTAAATAATTCGTTCAGTACAGATCTACAGTATTGGGGCCAATTTTATTTTTTGGTATACATTAACCACTTATTGAATCAGAAATCTGCCGGAACAATAATACCTTTCGCCAATGACACTGTCCTAGTTTACATACATTGCAAATTCATGGCAAGAAGTTATATCTACAGCAGAAGAAGACCTAAAAAATATTACAAATTTCTTTAATTCCTTTAGGTTAACCTTATATTTAAATAAAACACGTTTTCCTTTTCATATTATATGAAAAAAGCCTGCCTGAACAAGGAAGTTTAACTGTTTATAACACAAATGTGCAGTTTGCTTCATCTGCTAAATATTTATGTATTTTGATAAATTTCTGCGTTGGGTTGTGCAGTGCAATTTGTCATCAATAACTGTTTAAATTCTATGAATTTCAAAATTTCCTTTGGATACAACATTTATAATTCAATATGGAATTATTGGTTGGGGTGGCATCGCTCCTAGGTGCGACTTTGTTATAAGATAGTGCATTCGCCAAAAATGCGACTAAAGAACTTTGTTGATTTAGTGATCCCATAAAAATCATAAGGAAAAACCTAGGAAAAAACCTTATGAACTATCCCGATATTGGGTTGTTCACAAGGACATGATCATTAGCAATTTCTTCCTTAATCATCGGCAGCCAGGAACGACTGAATTCTACGGAGGTAGTAGCGATACAATCGTTTTCATTTAACAAAATTAAAGCAGACTCTTTTAGTTTTCTTTTGGTATTGTGTTCTTCTTTGTGAAATATAACTGAATTTTAAAACTGTATTTTATGACCAAGGTCCCAAGCATGTTCACAAATTTTGGAAAAAAAAACGACAATTTGAAAAATCCACTATCTTATAACAAAGTAGCACCTAGGAGCGCCACATAAAATTCTGAAGATCTCCCTTTCAAATTCTTCCAATTTGAAAGGACCTTTATGATTATATGATCTTTAGAAGTTTCTGTGCTACCCTGTATATTGCAAATAAAATTCTCTTAGTTACATCAGAAATCAAATAATACACATTGTTAAATAATTTAATTTACATCTTAGAATTGTGCCTTTTTTTATCCAAGTTTCTTAACCATTGACAACGGGGTCTGACCTAGACCCCGAAACGTTTGGAATATACAGCAATTTTCTTTAAACGGTGGTGTTATTTCCCAAGAAGTTATTAGACATTGAAAAATATGCCACAAATATCATTCAGAAAACATTCTATCTTATTTTAGTTACTATATATAACGGCACCATTAAGGTCCGCAACATATGAGAGACTTTTTTACTGATAGACCCAAGTACAATTTGACTTAGCCACCAGTTTGTGATTAGAATTTAGACAAAAATGAAAAAAAAAAAAAATTTACTTAATTGATTTATTTCTAATTTCATTTTATGTATACGTGCACAATTTGAAGCATCTACAAAAAAGATGATATTTTTCCTAATTTTCACCATTTTTTGACCCAACCCTAGTTATTGTATTGGCACTCAAACAAGTCATCGCGTAGTCCTGTCTTTTTTATATAAATTTCTTACTCAGATGTTTATTGTTTAAGAATAAGTTGTCTATTGTAATGTTAGAATAATTGCACCAATTTTTCGAATAAATGTATTTATATGATAAATTAAATATATCAAGAAACAGTTTCAATTTTTACAACGTTTAGACTTCATTGTTTTTCCAGTGAATAATTTATAAGTTGGCCATACAAACATAGAAACTATTAAAACGTCAAACTTTTAGGTTGTATTAACAAACTATTTTGTAGAGAAAAGATACCAAATAGAACAATCAACGGCGTCCAAAAAAAGGAACATTCCTTATGCAAATGTGTCTAGAATAATAGTAAAATTAAAAAAAAAACTGTTTCGATAGGAACTTAGTTTAAAAAACCACATACTTCCAGTAAGTATTATGAAGATATTCACCTCGGTTTTTGTTTAGAAGAACAAGGATAAATTGACATTTTAAATAAAAGTAAAACAAAAAATTATGAAAGAGAAACTATTAGAAAAATACTCCTGAAAAGTAAACAGACGAAGCAACTCTTATTTCAAAGTTCTCAAAAAATAAAATGTGATCAATATGCATTAAGACGATTATGTGGTATGGACTGTTTAATAATTAAATAGTTAGATCATATTTCTTTAGGGAAAATCTAACGGCTGAAAGTTACGGTAAAGTGAGTTTGTGAATATTTTGCTCATAAACATTAGACGGATTTTGTGATATGAAAGATGGTGCGCCAATACGCCAATACATTAAACGATAGAACCAAAGCAATATCTCTATGGAATTTTCAGAGTTAAAGTTATAGGGCGCCATTTGGAAAATTATTGGCCAACCCGATGGCCGATTTAAATCTTTTAGATATTTTTTAGGGTTACCTTGAACGCATAGTTAAGCAGACATTATTCAGAAATATTCAATATTTGGAAGAGAACATCCAGGAGTGTATGCAAAATGCAAATATTAATTTCCAACTTGTGAAAAATGCTACGAATGTTGTCAGTAGAAGAACTATTATTTGTGTTCATATAATATTGTTTAATAATTGGTTATGTAATCAGTACAAGCTTTTTTCAGTTGTGTTAAAAATAATCTATTTAAGGATTCTTATTGTTGTAATTATTCATATGACTTAGCTTCTCAAAAAACAATGGTCAGTAAATTTAAAATTCTACAAACATAACTACAGTGTTTGTCTTTATATGTCTTAATTTATACCTCATACAATTCAGTCCTGTGTAAAAAACAGGGACCAGGTAATATATTAAGAGTCTTTTTTATATATAAAATCAATAATAAATAGGAAATAAACCCATATAACATCCAAGTAACATATAATACCTGCACCAAATTTGCTTTTCGTTCTAATAAACATTCCAATTAGCTCTTTGTGATATATTAAATTAGAGACTTGAAATACGTCAGAAATTAAAAAGAATATCTCACAAAAAGGCAACTTGGCATTAAATTTTCATATTATCAACGAATATAGTGTCATAGGAGGATGTTATGGTAATAAACAAAGTACTACGTTTACCTTTCAATAGAGGCACTGATGTATTACATCCTCTAAATAATATAATTGAATTAAAGACAAGTGGTCAAGGGTCTAAAGCGCACGGCTGCAAATTCAAAGTTCGCGGTTTCGAAACTGAGAACAATTATACTTCTTTTTAATATTATGTCATTAATAATTAATTTTATGTACTATTTTCAATTTACATAAAACGAAAATTGTTGCTAACGTTGAATATATAGGCATATAATTTTTGTTTTGTATATATGTTATATGTTTGTAATGATGTTAGCTAAGAACAAAACGAACTTTTCTTTGACCTCTGTTATTCAGATGAACAGAACTATTTACAAACTTATATTTCTTTACAGATATATTTAAATTAAGAATTAAATTAGGATTAATACTTGTGGTGTGACAAAATAGTGTCAATTATTTTAATTTACCTGATATTTATATACATTACTAAGAATGACACAAAGAAACAAAAATAGACACAGTGAGATAGTGAGAGAAGGGAAGAATATTTCGTAAGAAGCTTTCGCTTCTATCGTTAATTTTAGCGCTTCACCTCTTTTATTTAGGGTACCACAGCTTACAATTTCGATGGCATGATGCTTGTAGCAACTTGTAGAACACAATTTCTTATTGGTTATTTAGATACCAATTTTCCTAAGATAATCTCATATCATAGATAAGTAGCACCTAAAGTTCAATTTGTATGATCAAGTAGATATCTCGAGATTATTTCTTAATTGCCCCCTCCGAGAGCCTCAGAGTTTGTAAATTTAATATTAAAATGAGGTAATCTTAAGTCCAAGAGCCTAGAGGAAGGTCCCTTCTATGTGTTTAAACCTCAAACCGACTATTTTTAATGTAATGGTCCAAGAAATTTGAGTTCAAGATTATATTTAGGAAATATAGTAGAGGATCGCCTCCCCTGAAGTATGAAATCGCCCCCCCCCCGGAAGCACGTTTCTAGATCTGCCCCTGCGCAAGTGCGCAGGTTTATTTGTTTCTATGGTAAATCAAATTTATTAAATGTTTTATTTAACATGATGTTGATGTAATTTTATACTGTAATATTATTAATTAGTTGAGATATTTATGATTTAATATTCCCATGAAAACAAAATTTCTGCTTTGTGAAAAGACGCAGATATTGAAAACTTTTCGCTGAATAATACGTCAGAATGGAAAGATATCAAATTAAAAGAATGAAGCATATATTAGTTCGGGAATTTTGCTATTGTACAAAAACACTTCCGCTATTTTAATTTGGAAATGTTAAATACCAGTAACTTGTGGGATCCGAACACAAGAATGCTCGACGAACTCACAATCATTTGCAAATATCAATATTAATTGTTTAGTGACGTAACTCCGACACTTTTAACAAGCCGATAAAGTGTAATTTAGTATTAAAGATAAGATAAATTAGTATAATAGTGACGAATGCAAAAGTTATCTACTAGTTGCATTTTTAACGACGTAAATATACCGACATTACAAGCAATAAATATTAGTAAGTCGCTTACATCATTTAGTTGATTTTTGGATTTTATTATGAAGATTATTTTTTTATATTGCTAATAAAATGTTATTATTTTGAAGAAAACCATACATTCTCAAATATGAGAAAACCTTTTTTCATTTTTTGCCTTTCCAACTTGTTCACTTTTTAAAAACTGGATAATTTGTTAAAATATCTTTCATTCTGAGTAAAGTTTAATAACATTAACAAAAAAAGAACAACTCATCATATTGACAAATGGTCTACATATTAAGCATTGGCAAAATGCCTGAAAAAGTTAATGATGCTAATCAAGCTTAGGTTCGTTAGGTTTTTATATTTTCTGAGTTCTTTGGGAATAACACCACATATACGTGAAAGTAAATTTTTAATTTTTCTTGTTCATTTGTGTTAAGTTATACCATTGAGAACGGGGTCTGATTTACATCTTGAAACGTTTGGACTATTTAAAATATATAAACCAGAGATATTCTTCAGAAAACAAATGGTTAGTTTCGTTTGTGACAATTCCGACTTGAGGTAACAAAAGTGACCAGACGTCCCGTTTTTGGCGGGATAGTCCCGTTTTTTAACAATTTATCTCGCTCCATTTTTAAAAAAGTTTCAATTTTTGGAAAGTATTCACGATATGCTAGGGAACAAAATTTTTTGCAGACAATCATTTTAGAGAATATGTACGTTTATTGTAGCATACAACAATGAAACGTTGTAACACTGCTTCCCCTTCAATTACAATCGTCCTGATTGGTGCCCGCAACTTCATGTTTGAGAAACAGTCTATCTAAATGGACCACCTTCTCTTGGCTTTTGGATTTGGACGAATGCGATATAAAACATTGTTGATATTCTTAATCAACTCATATGACCCATCTCAGGCTGGTGTAAGTTTAGCAGACCTGCCTTTGCTCGTCTGGGAGTGATATAACAAGACCTTGTTGGAACCAGACCGAATCTAGCATTGTGTCATGTTGGCACTCTGAAGAATATTTTGCCGGGGTTCTGGAATTTCTCTTTGAATGTGTGACCCATGGCCTCGTTAAGGTATACTAGGCATGTCCTTCAGATGAACCGCTTCTACAGAAACACCATTAATCTCTTGAATGTGGCGAGAGCGTTACACAAGCCAAACGGCATGACGGTTAACTAAAACAAGTCTTTTCTCTGTCTCTTTAGTGAAGCGCAACCTGCCTATATCCATTCTTTAGGTCTAAGGTGGAGAACAAAATCGATATTTTCCTCGACTGCCTGTTCTTTCCCATTGGTAGTCACCAAGGTAGTATTCGTAAAGGTTGAGCCTTTCTAATATATATTTGATGCTGGTTGACGTTTGTACAGCCAATAGAACTAGCTTGCGTATTGAATATATGTTAATAATTCAAGATAAATTGTTTGGCCTTCTACCATTGATCTGATGAAAAGGGTGTCAAATGTCGGTAAACTGTTCTATACGTTGACATTGGAAGATTCTGCGCAACTTGATAATAGTTCGAAACAAATTATTTCTTCACCATGGGTAATTGTGATGTTCTTATTGGATATATATATATCGTGCCGTTTTGGCTATATGCCGTATAAACAAGTAATTCTGAGCTAACTGTATGGGTTCCTCCAACCCAACGCAGCTCTAAGATTTATTCCAGATAACTGAACACTGATGATTACCGGTTTAGCTCCAATTTTTGTAGAAGCCGATGTTGGTTCCATACAAATTCCTCGTGTGAAACATGAACATGAACAGGTTCGTATCCTCAGTATCTGCTACCAAGACCCTATGCCGGATTCTGTTGTTCCCTATCTGCGCCACAAGGTCTGTATTGACAGACTGTGTGTTGTTGTTTATTGGCTGGATTTGAGATAAATTTAAGACTAGAACACTGCATTCTCGGAGTCAAATGTAAAGGTAATTGCCCTTGTTCAGTAGGCTACTCTTATTCTTGCAAAATCCGCGAACAGATACTGTCGTTGGGGTGAAGATTAAGTCAAGATGCTACCTTTTATACAAATTAACAGGGTGTTTCTTATGGTGGTATAGTTGCGTGGGCCACCGTGTTTGGTGAATGCTCAGGTAGGCTCCGTAGTCACGTGTAAATTCCTCGTATGTCCACAACGGAAACATCTGCTCCTAATTCTAATTTTGATTATTCCAAACAGCAGTTTTTGAAGGGATGACTCTGACTCTTTCTGGCTTATGGGACCTGTTTGAACATTTGGTTTGTTCATGTTCATAATAGCCTTTACATCCACATCCAAACGCTGACGTTCATTACTATTCATGATACAAAAAAATTTCGTTGAACTGCTATATATCTAATACAATTTATAAAACTTTTTTTGGTTAACTGATCCCTAATGTCCTCTGCTTCAAGCTCTGGTCGATTTTCACCAGTTTCAGTGTTTTGCCCTCGCACTTAGTACACCTGACTTAGGAATATATTGTTATGTCTTTTATCTAAGTATCTTTCTAAAGTTCATCTTCAACTGGCTACTCTGGAGACATTCTAATGCCAGACCTCTTAAAGGAATTTCAAATGAGTATGTTATCCTTTAGCTATTGTCACTCCTTCTAATTGTCATTTGTACCTAGGCTAAGACGAACTACCAAGGTAGGAGATTTTATAATATTTTCCTCTTTAGATGTATTTTTGCATCATATTTCTATTTTCACTTTAATTTCGAGAGAATCAACTTGGCATTCTTAGTACCTTCATTTTATCGTCTATATCTTATATGTCTAATTTTACCATCTGTATTTCATGGCTGAGTTATTAATGACATTTGTTGTCTAAATTGTTAATTTTGAATTTTAAATTTACATTGCCTCTTTGCTTTGCTTATCTAGTCTTTTTTCTTATAATTTGGAAAATAACTGTTCTGAAGATTATGTTGTTTTTGCCTCCATTGTGGTTATAAGAGTTTCTAATTAACTTTTACGTTTCTTCTCAAAAGATTGCATTAACCTTTGTTGAATTTCTTATCGAATCTGGGAAATAATTATTATTGTAATAAAATTTACTTATTCCAACTTCGATATCACACAATAATACAATAGATAGTTTAGACTTAAACCAATTATTTTAGTGTACTATCTTCACCTCGATAGGTCAATGACGGTTGTTCGCTTCTATTCTCTCCTGCGGCTCAACTCGCTAATATACATCCTATCCTGCTCTTGCACTCAGTTGAACACTCACCGTCTCTCTGTCGTGATTCTGGTTGTTTTTATCAAGATGTCTAGAAAATTTTACTTTTTGCGTCGACAGCTGTTTCGGGAAGGTCGTGTTTTTTCTGTTAGTCGTCTTCGAGAATGTTTCTCTGCTAACAATATTGTATAGGTTCTGACACTATTAATGTTTTGTTCTCTCGTATAGGATAATTGACAACTATGTTTAGTACATACCTTGCTAAAAAGTTTATGTTTATCTGTGGTTGATAAAATAAAAAAACCTGCATTTCTTGAAGACGAAGAAGATCTTGTTTCTTACCTAACATCTTCTTACTATTCAACTAAAGACATTTTAATCGTTATCAAAACTGTTTCAGGGTTTATTCCACAATTACAAACCAATTCTTTAGAATGCTCACGACTGTTTAGAATCCTCATTTCCCTTAAAGTTACGCCAATTATTTTTTTATAAATACAGTCAATTATTTATCACATTTTTTTTGCAAGCCAGGATTACTGTGAACTAACTTGCTATCTTTAGTTGGAATTACAATGATATCCTTTTGTTATTCCTATGCTGTGTTATTTTTTAGTGATTAACTAATATATTTATTATTACGTTTCATGTTTGACCTTGTATATCTGGTAAATCGCTGGTTAGTCATGATAAAAAATTATAATAGACAAAATGTAGTTGTATTCTATTCTGCTTCTAAATATTAATTTCGAATTTTGTATCCGAAATAATAGGTAATGGAGGGTCAGCTTCTGGAACGTCATAAAATTCGTGAATGTTAGTTCAATGGCAGCCGTGTTTTTAACCGACTTCCAAAGAGGAGGAGGTTATCAATTCGTCGCGTATTTTATGTTACCTGATTTCTCCTGTGGTGCACCGTTTTGAATGAATATGGTCTTGTTTAATAGAGTATATATCCGGATTGGTGAAACTTCAAATTTTGGAAAAGAATTCTATTGGTAAAGTAATAAAATATGTGAATGAACACATGCGTGCATGGAAATCGACCAATATCCCTAATATTTTAGACGATTTTTCGATAACTCCTTATGGATGTGTATAGTTTTTTAACGTTTAATCTATTAAGGAAGATCCTTAGGTGATCTTATATACTTTTCTGCGACGTACAATTTGCAGTTTTGTAGAAAATTCCAAAATTCTTATCAAAAATTTCATCGAAATGACATAACGGACATTTCTTCATAAATATTTTAATTCCAACGTAATAGTGCGGTAATTTTAGGCACTGGAAGTTTTAATTGCGAATTTGAAAATTTTCTATGTACATCTCAAGCATATAGGTAGTAAAGCATAGCATTTTCGGTTCCTTAAATCAATGAGTACCAAGCTTGTTTTGTTTGTATACCAGGCAAATACCTATTTAAATGCAAATTTTTCCATTTTGCGAAGACGGTGCTTTTGATTGTCACATTCTCCCGACCTAATAGAAAATTCAGTGACAACACATGTCAAACTTTAAACTGCTATTTGATGCGTTTATAGACAGAGTGTTTAGCAAACAAAATCACAAAGTAAAGTGGTAGAAGGAGTTGCATTTATATGAAGATTGAAATATAGGACGGACTAGAATGATGCAACCGTATATACAGGATGGTTGGAATATATGGTGGACTGGACGTTTGGTGGTATAAAAATGTTGAAAAAAATGTAAAATTAAAATTATATAGGGTGATTAAAAAAATGTTATGTGATGGGGACATAAGCAAATCATATACTGGATGGTTGAAATATATGCTGGAGTTGCATTATATTTATACAGTGTGATTAAAAAAATATTTCTTTTATAGCCCATAAGAAGTTGCATAAAGTGTGGAGAGGAATTAATGTTACACAGGGCGATAATATAAAATGTTAAAAATGAAATAATTTATGGGGTAGCCCACAAGGAGTTATATACTATGCTTGAAATATAGGACGGATTTGACTCCGTAAATATGGGATGGCGTCCTATAGTTTACAGAAGGCAGCTAACAAATTTATGCTTGTCCGTGGGCAGTCGTATGTACAGGATGATTGGTACATAGGTTGGAGTGGAATTATCTATAGTTATACAGGGTTGTCAAAAAAAGTTGAAAAAAGGTTACATGGAGTAGTCCATAGGGCATAAATATATTTTGGGCTTATTAAGTCAACGGGTACTAGTACATTTTCTTCGTAAAGATTTACCTCTAAATTTAAATGAGAAAGTATCATTGTGTAATGTTGAGGCTTTCGATGTTACCTGATTCTGTCTATTAAGGTTATACATACAAAATAAAAAATAAAGAATGAAAACTACCTAAGTTAAAAAAAACTAAAAAGTTGAAAATAAAACATTTAAAAAAAATAACCGACTTCTACCTATAACTAAAAAGCTAAAAATAAAACATTAAAAAATATATATAACCGACTTCCAAATATAACTAATAAAACATTTAAAAAATATATATAACCGACGTCTACCTATAACTAAAACGCTAAAAATAATTATAACAAAATACAACTTTAGCAAATAAATAACATATTCAATGTTGTTAGGTACCTACCCAGGAAGTGAAAAATATAAACATCAAAAGGTGTTCATTCTGTACAAATTAATTACCTACCAATCTAGTATATTTTTGAAGTCGGTGCCATGCAACAATCAAGTTTGATGAATTAGTAGATAAGTACGCAATGAAGGATTTTAGATTTGCTTGGCACCGACTTCAAAATATACTATATTGGTAGGTAATTAAGTTGTACAGAATGAGCACCTTTTAATGTTTACATTTTTTACTTCCTGGGTAGGTACCTAACAGCATTGAATATGTTATTTATTTGCTAAAGTTGTATTTTGTTATAATTATTTTTAGCTTTTTAGTTATAGGTAGACGTCGGTTATATATATATATATATATATATATATATATATATATATATATATATATATATATGTTTTATTAGTTATATTTGGAAGTCGGTAATATTTTTTTTTAAATGTTTTATTTTGCATTAAATTTTAGCTTGGTTTACAGATTCATTCAAAAGCAATTTCCTCTGATTCTTAAACTGCCGCATACTGCCGATTAGAGACTGGGGCGGTAGCCTAAGTTTATTTTTCGTTTTGTTATATAGAATTGACGGAACTTATCTAAATTACTTATTAAAATATTTGCCTTGTTGTAGTAATGAAGCAAATGGTAAAATAATTCTCATTAAATATGCTCTTATTTCAGAATTGGGAATTTCAATGGTATACTAACAACAGAAGCGTTTCTTATACAGAAAATGGAATACTTCATATAAAACCGTCCTTCGTCTCAGACGAATTTGGCGACAGCTTCTTGTATTCTGGAACTCTCGATTTAAATGGCGGAACCCTTTATGAGACGTAAGTTATATATAAAATAATCACATATTATGAAATGTCTATTCCTCTAATGCATTCTTTAAATACGTAGTTTTAAGAAACCATATATTTCTACAAAGCAACAATGGTAACTTTATATTGCTAAGAATACTTGGAAAAAATCTGTATTTACTCACAAATTCACAACTAAATTATAGTTAGTACTTTTGTTAGACTATATTAATACTTCGAGATTATATGGTTGTTATGAACTTTCCAAGATATATAATTTCTTGTCCTGGAACAGGCTGGAATTTTTGGGAAAAATTTTAAAGAAATAATTTTGGTTAATTTCAATGGATGATTTTTGTTACAAATGATTAATTTAAAAAATGATTCCTTTTTAAGTTATTAAATTAAATGTTATAACAATATATGTGTTTAAAAACAACCCATCAGTAGATTTTGTTATTTATACACATTAGCAGACAAAAATCTCATTCTAAGATTTACATTTTAAAAATTTGATAAAGAGAATAAAAGAAGGCTAAGATTAAAACATTTCACACAGTATTAGAATAAGTATTACTGAATTGTTTCTTGAAGAAAACATTTAACAGAAAGTGGTACAAACAAAATTATTATGCCAAAGAATAAAATTAGATTCACCTCGCCCAGTCATTACGATAATATTTGGGATAAAGTGATTACAATACAAGAAAAAATATTTGTAATTCATAAGGGAAACATAGTTATGTAGGTACTAGGTAGATGCTAATCAACAGCAGCATACGTCTAGAATATAACAACTTTTGTAATTTAAAAAACACTATAAATTACTTAAATAAAAACACGTTAACATATCAAATTATAGTTTCTATTTAGAAATGATTCATGGAATTTTATGAAGCTCCGAAGCGCTATATAACAAACCCAATAGGTTCCAGAAGTACTTGTGGAAGAAGTGGATACAGCGGTAAAGATAAAGAAATACGCCTGAATAAAATTTATATGGAAGAGACATATACCGGAATAATGGGAAATCAGTGAAAGGAACAAACAAACATAGCAAAACAATATATCAATGTTTACTAATCCTATAAAACAGAATATACAGGCCTCTAGATTGTACTTAGTCATAAGAACAATCTGTGGTTAGCAAAACTAATCAAGAACCATGCAACATAGATAATATTGAAGCCAACAACTTCACAGACTTTAACAAAGCGTTTGGCAAGATACAAGTCCAACTTCAGACAAGGATATTAAACTATTTATAAAAACAGTGTATAAGTGAAAACTGCCAAAAATTAGCTAATTACGGAAAAGTCAAACTAACTGACGCTAGAGACTGAATATAGGAGGATAATTAGCTGAAGAAACTGACAAAAACTAAAAAGAACTACAGTAATAGGTAAATATCAAAACGGATAATAGTAGTGGTCGAATTAAATCTAGCCTTAAATATAAAAAAAAATTAATTCATATATTGGGTAAACACTGCAGCAGTAATAAGGGTGCTACTCAGATCATTAGGAGTATGAAAAATTATCGACAGTTATCTACCAGTTTTGACATGCGGTCTGAGCACAAATTCCTTTTGTGTCTGGCTATTATTTATCACTTGTTCTAGAATGTCATTTTAAATTATTGTGACTACAACGGTCATACAGTGTGTGATAAAATTATCCCTAACCTACTTTTTAAAATTCTGGGTTAGAAATGTCAATTAAGAAGGCTTTCCTTTCCAAATTAAAAACCTATATCTTTGCATAATATACACATAAATATGCGCTGTTATTGACAAAAAGTCACATCAAATTCGGTAAACTAATAAAGATTTTACGGGGGTGGCACCAGTTAAAATGAGTCACACTGCAGAAATAGCAAAATAATTGTGTAGGACTAAAGTTCATATAGTAGACGCAAATAAACGAGGTACCAGTATAACTCGTGAAAAAATATAAATGTTTATATATTTAATAACCTATAAACATATGAATAATTAGCAAATAAGATTACATTGATGTAGGTCGTTTATATTATAAGTAAGATAAAGCGCTTCAATAACAAAATTTGCTAAACAGATTTGACCTTAATGTGAAGGTAAGGCACTAAATGAATGTATATTAAATTAATGTATTTTCCTATAAGTTGTCCATAGAAACTACAAAATCATATCATTTTTAAATATACGAAATACACGGAATATAAAAACAATATATTAGAGTAAAATACTGGCAGCCTTATACCATGGAACACACCTATATATTAGAGAATATAAAGATGTAGAAATACCAAAACCTTTCAACTATAAACTAAAATTTAAGAATACAAACAAGAATAGGCTTTACTGTGTGATTTTTTGCCTGTTTGCTTATATAAATTGACGCACATGTATTTTCCATAAAAAAATACTGTTGTAGGTACATAAATTGATTAATCTGTATCCCGATATCAAGCGTTTTTTTTAACACACTTTTATTAGTTGGACGTGTATTTATTATTGTATCTATGTAATGGAAAAGTTCAACGTAACTTTCACCAACTTAAAGAAGTAAACCAAACTAAATCTAAATGATGACAACTTATAGCTGTTGAAACGGCGTTGAGTTTTTAAAATAAAAGGGTGCAAAACTGTCTTTTTTCATTTTTGACACACCAAAGGTTCCACAGCATTTCCAACGAAATACAGTCTACATAGAACTCGGGGTCACAAATTACCTACTCTCCAAGCCTAATTAGATAACTCATTTAAATTGAACTCTATATCCTAATCTGGGCAATCCTTAATATCACTTGATGACTGAGTTTCTGATTTTTTGGTATCTGCAGATTACGTTGAAAGTTTCCGTTAAATAGGTACATACACATGAATCTACTAAAAGCGTATTAAAAACAAATATTTGCTGTAAGAAATTTGATGAGAACTATTACTTTTTTTTAGGTGCACTAATGCAGCATCTTGGGGTTGCAGTAGGACGGGCACAGCAAGTAACCCTATTAATCCTATTAAAAGTGCTCGCATTAGGACAGTATACTCCTTTGCTTTCAAATATGGTAAAGTTGAGGTTAGAGCAAAGATACCAACTGGTGACTGGTTATGGCCAGGTAAGAATTCACTTTCAATAATGGTTTGGTTTCTTTTTTATGGACCATAATAAAAGAACTGCTGCTGATTCCAAACAATAAGCATTACTTTTTTTACCTGAAAAATCATTATGACATGTTTACGTTGCTTTGTATTTATGGATTACAATTACAGTTCTGATTTTACAAACAGTAACCATTTTTGTTTTTGTTTACAATAATTTCATTCTAGCAAGTTAAACCTTTACAAAAATGTTCAATGTACACATTTACCCATTGACACAATAATAGAATCTTGCCTTAAGGGAAAAAATTGAAGAACACATATATTTTATTGACAAAGTTTAAACCTGTAGTTTGGTAGGGTAGTGTAGATGATATATTCGTTACATTATAAAACTAACTACATAATTCACATTAGAAATTGAATGAAATAATACCTTACTTTTTGGACATTTTAATAACACAATCGGTATTTGCAACAAGTCTACCGAAACCAAATCACATCAACGGGTATCTCACCATTAACTATAAACATTCTACTACAGTAAATACCAACACCAATAAATATCATATATGATGCCCATAAATTGACTGTAGCAAAAAATATATACCTACTGCTAACAACTATCCTGAGATTTTATTAATAAAGAGTTTAAAAAATTAATACAAGACAGGCGGTAAAAGTCAACACCAAGCTCCTCCAACCATACCTTATACCTATAGAGGGTTTTTCAGACAGACTAAAAAGGATCTAAAAGTAATAATAAAACAACATTCGAAATACGAAACCCACTAAAATAACTAAATCAAATTATTTAAATTCCAATTCTGCCAGATCTATTTAACGTACAATATCGATTTTCAGTGTTATTAATCTGAAAGTTATCAGCGTTAATTCTTTTGAATTCAATCATATCTGGTTACCGACAATTAAGGAATGAATTAGTAATGGCCATCTCTTTTTGAACAATTCAGTATCGGGATCGTTCATAAGGTTTTTCCTCTGTTTTCCCTTATGACGTTAATGGGATCATATTTTTGGCGAATGCGCTGTCTTATTAAAAAGTCGTACCTAGGAACGCCACTTACAAATTCTAAAGACAACTCTTTCAAGTTCTTCCAACTCGAAAACTATTATCTTCAGAATTTTTTGTGCTACCTGTATATCTAGAAACAATAAATTTTTCTTATGTCAAATTAATTGTCATATATCAAACTTTCATTTTGCATTTTATATTTTCAATACACGTTTAAAGCCACTGAAAACGAGGTCAGGATAGACCTGTAAACGTTTGGTTCTTCCTTGAATATACAGATTTTTATTTCGAATGTGGTGTTATTTCCCAAGAACACATACAAATAATCAAGAATATGCCCAAATAACATTTAGAAGACAATTAAAGTAATACTCTCTCTAGGTGACAAAGAACAGCCAATTTGAAAATATATTGAGGAAATTTGATGAAAATTGAAGTAGGAAATATTAAAATGTTTCGTTTAACACCAGACTTAAATGAGTTTACTTTGAATCAGTGCCCTTATGGCATGAAACATTATTAGTATCAGTTTACAGAGAAGTTTAAGAAAATGAAAAAGTTATCAATTTTCAGCTGAAATGTATGGACAAAACATTTTCCACTTTTTCGTTACTATTAAGAATATAACTTTTTATATTAGTTTAATAAAAACACTTTATCTTAAATGATATTGAGATTAATCTGTATTATCTTTACAGCAATATGGTTAATGCCAAAATATGTTCAATATGGTGGTTGGCCAGCATCTGGAGAAATTGATATTATGGAAAGTCGGGGTAATCCCGAATTAATTACATCAGCTGGTACAAATATTGGATCACAAATGGTAGCAAGCACACTTCATTTTGGACCACGGTACGAGTACGATAGATATATTTCCGCTCATTTTGAAAAGTCAGACGCCAACGGATATGACAATGCTTTTCACAAATATCAAATGGAGTGGACAGACCAACATATTAAATTTTTAGTTGACGACGTCGAAATTGGTACTGTGAAACCTACCAGTGGTGGTTTCTGGGAATTAGGTCATTTGAACAACACACATGTTGACAATCCATGGAAAAATAGAGGAATAATGGCGCCATTTGACCAAGAATTCTATCTTATTATTAATTTAGCTGTAGGTGGAACAAACGGTTATTTTCCAGATGACGCAACGAATAAATTAGGAGCCAAACCTTGGAAGAATACATCTCCTACAGCATATAAAGAGTTTTGGGAAAAACGTGAAACGTGGGAGCCTACTTGGAAATTGAACACTGATAACAGCCATTTCGAAATAGACTATGTAAAAGTGTGGGCTATTTGAAAAATTCTAAATAAATAAAGTAATTACTAAATAATCTTTTTTTTTGTTAAAACCTTCCACTGTAGATTAATTTCCAATTCATTTTTATTATTTATGAAATTGTGGTGTTTTATAAAATTTTAACAGAAAATAATGAGTTTTCCTACTGATGTGCATAGGAGAGAATTATTATAAACATGACGAAAATACGAATACGGTTGGTGGTCTGATACATGGTGTAGAAAAGAGAGAACATCTGGAATAATAGACTGAATGATAACCATTTTGACGGTACATGTCATAGTGGATAGTTTTTTATCATTGCCAGTGACTCACTTACCTTTGAAAGACCACTATCACCATGTAGTCTGCCTTGTAACTTAACATGTAGGTCACTCTTTGTATTCAATCAAAGAGTGTTTGTATCTTAGTTTGTTCTTGTTTCTCTTCAACTGTTTTAAGTTAATTTTGCCTCTTTAATTCCGTTTTGTTGCTTTTCATGTATGTTCCTGACAAGATATTCAAATTAAGTTTTACGTTTTTCATCAAACAAATTCACTAAAGTTTGTTGGATTTCTTCTCAATTTTGTTTCTCCTTTTGGCACGTTTTCCCCAGGATTTGGCTCATTTACTAGTCCAGTTTATCTCTAACTTGTCTGCCTTATGTAAAACAAGTTACCGCAACCGTTATCCTAAATATTTATATTTACAAATTTTCTGTACCTATTGTTTAAAATTTACAATCATTTGGAAACTCCCTGATATCAAAATGCTGACCGAGTTTTAATATGTTAATGTTAAAACTATTTGTATTCAAATTAATTTTCTGATTAGAAAGTAGTTATAGGCTTTATTGGATATCGAGTTTTGGTGTGATATTATATATAATCATTAAGGATTACCTCTGTCCTACATTTGGTTGATAAATAAATAAACAATTGGGGGCGACAGCACTTTAAAAAATCCATTGTATAAACTGTGATAGTATTAAATTTAACAAGAGGACAATTTATCTTCACTGAGATTAATATTTAAATCTATTAAAGAGAATTTATATTAAAACTCATTGAGAATGATTTGATTGATTAGTAATATTGAGATAACCGCATGCACAACAATTGGTGTACATTAAATAGTAAGGATGAAACTGATTGTTTTTGTTTCTTTCACATTAATTTACAAAACTGTGGCGACTGATAAATGTCAACAAATAAGTCAGACAACTGCCAGTGGAACCCATGTCACAGGTGGACAGTATTGTCAAGGACAACTGATTTTTGAAGATAATTTTGACGAATTTAATTTTAGAAAATGGCAACACGAAATATCTTTAACTGGGAGTGCGGTAAGTTTTAATTTATTTATATCTTTATACTATATATCACAAACCTACACACACACAAATGAGAAATGCAAACCAAAAATAATCTCCCTGGAATTCTTACTGAAATGTACTTTTTTAATAAAATTCCCTCTATATTATTACATATTTGAATTCTTCAGTCAATTTTAGTCTGAATTTTGTACCACATATGGTACATGGGCGTTATTCGATTTTTTCTTAAAATGTTGACGTTTGGAAACAGTTCAATGTGAGAATTTTCCGGAATCACTGGTTACTGTAACTGCGGGAAACTTTTATACACGCTCCAAACTACTAGGAACCAGAATGATAATGATAAATTCTCTTTATTGTGCCAAACATCGCCCACTCTAATTTTGAAAAGCTTAACCATGGATAACTGGATTGTTTCAAACATCCCTCATATTTTTTTCAGGTTATCTGGTGAGTCATTTAATGTTCTATCGTCTGGTATTATATTTAGTTATTTCTCTTTCGTGAGAAATCAAGAAAAGAAAATGATTTGATCTTTTTGTGTGTTTTCTTATTATTTCAAGAATATTTCTGATCATAGAAGGCCGTGGATTATAATCTCCCGTACCAGCTAATTAAAATTTCATTATCCTGTACAAGATTATTTATATGTCTCTAACACTTTTATTCTAATAATCAATTCCTTATTACAAACGACCATCAGGTTTTACTTCTCAATGGTCCCAGAAACCTAAGAGGGTTTTAGAAGCTTGTATATATATATTAGATTAAATAAGCCAGACACGCCTACCAACACCTAACCAATCACCGCACAGTTCCTTCTAATTGACTATAAATAAAAGAAGCAGAGCAGAATCACATTCAGTTCAGTTACGTAGTGACTCTTGGTGAGTAGGCAAATTGTGGCCCTGAGTTCGATCAAGACTCTGAAACTTTTCTTCACTTTTTGTGTCTTGATAATGGCTCCAAACCAGGAGTGGAAACGTCGAGTATATAATAAATTCAGACGCGGTTCTCACCTGGAACCTAACCTTGTTCATAAATATTTATATATGTATATATATATATATATATATATATATATATATATATATATATATATATATGCAGAAATATTTATCCGGGAATACATCCGTTCGTTTCAGAGGTTTCGCCAAGGTCTCACTTGGCATTCTCAATGCGTTGTTACGGTGAACTGAGAGGTGATCTGCCTGAGCTGTTTATTTTATATGTCTCCGTCGGAGGTCGCCTGATTGGTCGGTGTTGACTCCACCCTCTTCTCTGCCGTGTCGGGTGTTTTGCTTGTTGACGGGTTTGGATTTTGCGTAGTTAATTGTGTTTTATTTTGATGTTTTGTAATTGTCTTCCATATGTTAGAGAGGTGCAGGGTGTCGTCTCTTTTGTTTAGTTGGCCAGTTTTCTCAATTTTAATAGCTTCTCGTATTAGTCTGGTTTTGTAGTGAGGAGTTTGTGAGATCTGTTTACAACTATTGAAATTGATTTTATGGCTCGATTGTTGCTGGTGTTGGAACAGGGCCGATGTCGTTTGTTTATTTTTAATTTGTGTTCTTCTAAACGGACTGAAATTCTCGTGTTCGTTTGTCCGACGTATACCTTATCGCACGTTCCGCAAGTTATACTATATACCCCTTGGTTTTCAAGTTTTACTTTTGGTTTGGGATTTCCTAAACAGGTTCCTATAGTCTGGTGCGGTTTGTATGCTGTCGCTATGTCATGCCTTCGAAGAATTCGGCCAATTCTGTCCGTTGTCCCTTTGATGTATGGTAAGACTACTTTTGGTTTTCGGTGAGGTCATCTTTTGGTTTTGGCTCATGGTCTTGTTGTGCTATTGCTTTTTTGATAGTGTGGTTTGTGTATCATTTCTGTCGTAGAGCGGTCGGGCGCGATACGACCTCCGACGGAGACATATAAAGTAAACAGCTCAGGCAGATCACCTCTCAGTTCATCGTAACAACGCATTGAGAATTCCAAGTGAGACCTTGGCGAAACGTCTGCAGGATTCAAAGATAAATCAATATAACGAACGACTATATATATATATATATATATATATATATATATATATATATATATAGTACAGATAGGATTCCTGCAATATAGTATGGAATAGAGTTATAGTTAAGTGATAAAAAATGTTATATTGGGTGACCCATAAGCAGGTGCATGGGTGGATGAAATATTGTGTTTATTAAAATTATAGTTATATTGGTGGTTCAGAAACTGATAAATATATAACTTAGAATGGATTATATAGGATAGCACATAAGCAGTTGCAGTTTGGGTTAATGGAATATATGAAATATGGGGAAAAGTTATACAGTATGTTTAACACAATGTTAGAAAAAAATCCATATTAAAGCTAATTGAAATATTGTAGAGATATTATACTTTACAAGGTAACTCAAAAATTATCAGAAATGTTATATACCGTAGCTCATAAGCAGTTGCTTTGCTCAAACTAAAATATAGGCAGGAGTAGGGCATATAAATAGAGTTACGATTATACAAGGTTTTTCAAAAAATTGTTCAATAACATTATAATATAGGTTGGCACTTGCAATTGGATGAAATATATTCGGGATTGGTGGATTTATCATTATGTAGGATGGTTGATACAAAGTTAGAAAAAAAAATTACATATGAAATCAGCGGATAATAGAACTGACATTAAAAATTAGAGTTTTCATTGTTGTTTGTTATCTATTTGTTATTTTTGAAATCGTTTGTGTGTAAATGACGGAACCTTTAGGTTACAAAGAAAAATCCGTCGATAATTACATTGAACGTGTTGCATAGACACTATTATATTTGTGATAGTGTATCGGACATATTTATGTAAAAATAATATACATAAATAAAAAAATAATTTTGTGAATTATTTCTACAAATGTAATCCAAATGAAATAATAGGGATAGCAAAGGCTTGGCCTACTTTTCAAATTTCACCCAAACTATATTTCTTAAACAGAAAAAATAACTCAATAATGTGCAACTTACGAGTATATAATTCTAATGATAGGGTCGAATTACGAACACTGGGCAACCGCTAGTATTTTAAAATAAACTTGCTAAAACAAATAGCTAGACCTTGTATATTTTTCGTTATTGCTTTTAGAACGCTGAATTTCAATGGTATACCAATAACAGGTCAAACAGTTTTACAGAGAATGGAATACTTCACATACGACCAACACTACTTGCAGATCAGTTCTCTAATGAATTTTTGTATTCCGGAACAATTGAGTTAAATAGCGGTTCACCTTATGCAAGGTAGGTTCGAAAAGTTGAATCAATTAAACATTTAGGCATTTTAAAACAAACTTTCGTTCTAATACCATTATTACAATAGTTAAGTATTTTTCTGTGATTTTTGAACTGCAGTCTCATCAGTCAAATCGACAAAATATTAAAAATATTTAATTTATATGGCAACAAATATGATTATTGGACATTATTAACATCTCCAAGCAATAGCGTGACTAAAAAATGTGATTCTGTAGATGAACAAATACTATATATATTGTTCGCTTTGGATTTTATTTTCTCACAAGGATTTCTAAAGAGACAAGTTAAATAATTGAAATGGAAGGTGCGGTAAGTCTAACAAAATTTTGTGGACCTTGAAAAAGGCATTGTATGCCGAAACACGTGTCGCTCTATGAAAGTAAAGTGTAAATCTCGAAGTGTGTTTTTCGTTTTTGTGTTTTCTTATCATTGATTTAGATCAAATAGCTACAAAAATTCAGTAAAGCATAGATTATTCCAAAGAAGATGAGATCTCATCGAAACGACATTCCGGCAGAATCACATCTGCCCTCTTCAGGTCGATAAAGATAAAGAAAAAATAATGTGAATTCTTATAATTTTGGGTAGTAATTAAATACTCTTGCCTGGAGGGCACACCATTTCATTGTAACACATAATACTGAGAAATATTTTAGTCTAGCTGTATTCAAAAACTATATGCATATTTTTTTAATTTTCACAGTTGTACAAATGCTAGAAGCAATGGATGTAGGAAAACAGGATCCCCTTTAGAAATCTTGAACCCAATAAAAAGTGCCCGAATTCGGACGCTCGACTCCTTTGCTTTCAAATATGGTAAAGTGGAAGTACGAGCTAAGATTCCTTTAGGAGATTGGTTGTGGCCAGGTAATGCTAAGTCTCTATTTGGTTACATTTAAGATAAAAATAGCTTGTGGAATTCTATGAGATACAACTCATGGAAAAATCCTAGAGTTTCCTGGGGAATTTTCCTTTGAAAATTAGATCTTCCAAAACAAAAATAAGTAGGTGCTGCGACGATTTTCTGGGTACTGCTATGTTAATAAAACGATAGGTTTCCATCGATTCTATAACGAAATTTTTTTGGCAGGAGGGTAGCAATTTTTTTTGTAAAATTAATGGTAACCTGTCGTTTTATTAACATGGCAGTACTCAGTAAATCGTCGTAGCACCTACTTTTTTTTTGTTTTGAAAAATCTAATTTTCATAGGAAAATCCCCTAGGATTTTTCCATGAACTGTAAGTACCTCATAGAACCTTTCAGTAGCCCAGAAGGCAGGACTCAGAAAATCGTGGTGCAAACTTCTAATTCACATCTCCCGGTCTAATACGGCGAATACATATAAAGAAGAGTTATAGACGATTCTGAGGGAGAAGTGTCAATGGGTGGTAAAAGACTAACAGCTAAACTGGGCTTGGTAATAAATCTCCGCCAACTAAATTTATTGTAATTGACAGATCCGACATTCCAAATATAGAAAATGTAAATGAATTTGTATACCTGGGAACCTTACTAAGTAACCAAGGCGAATGCTAGAAAGAAATAAAAGGCGGAGCTCACGATTTCCCAGAAATGAGAATACGATCATTTAGACGTTATCTGAGAAAAAGATTGATTATTAAGATTTTATCAATTTCTACTGTTTACACAAAACAAAACCTGATTTTTTAAAAATATATTCGAATTTTCCATTTACATCTTTTAAGCACGCAAAAAAAAACAAGTAAAAAATATACAGATTTTCTTGGCACGGAAAAAAATATTTAATTGTACTATTTAAGCTATAAGTAGGACCGTACTCATTTTTTTACCATAAGGATTACTTCCCCCTCCCAACCCCCAAAAAAGTTTTGTAAAACAACATATAATATACCAATGTACAGGTCTTTCACTGCCTTACCGATATTGTAACAAAAAAGTACCAGGTCTATATTTAAAAAAATAGTTGATGATGGCCCAGAAGAAACAAACCGTAGCAGTGAAGATTTGATGACGCCCTTTTGTGTAAAAGTATGCGTGAAAAAAGTTTTCCCTTTACCATTTTTTGAAATTCTTTAAAATATTTGTATTGGATTTATACTTGATGTAAATCCATGATGAGAAATACAAAAATGAAAAACACTTGGAGATTTGTACTTTATTGTGTTTTAAAGTGTCTCATTCTAGGTATAATATTTCCACACTCATGTTTTGTTTAAATTGTCAAAATTTGTAGCTTTTTTAGAAATAAATGCTTAAATACACACGTAGGTGCTTACTTTGGTTGACAACATTGACACCTTGTGTCATAAGCGATACGATACGATTAGTTCTATCATCTACCCAAATATCTGTACTGCATTATGTTATGGCGGGACTTCACTTGGCGTAGCGTATTCGTATATTTGCTACATTTGTCCAAAAACGGCGATGTGTGGAGAGGTTAATCGCTATTTTTGCTTTATTTGAACAAATAAGTCGAATACCGCTAAGAGCAAATACGCCTTACCGTCCAGTTGTCGGTTTTCAATGCACTTCAAAGGAGTCAAATAAGCCAAATATTTGTATTCAAACATATTTGGCATGTTTGAGTGTTTTGCGATATGTGTGGATGGCACGTTTGGAATATTTGCGAATACATCAAATATTTGGAAGAATATAGCGATACAAAAGAAAAATACGCTAACACCAAGTGAAGTGCCGCCATTACGCCTTCAATAATATTTGATATGTGCGCTAGAACACAATAGAGTGTTCATCTTTTTCAACATCGTTTATGTTTTTTGCTTTATCTCCAGTTTCAGTCAATGTAGTGAGAAAGGATATATACCATTCTAATTATACGCCTTTTAATAAAAAATGTTTTACCAAGTCAATTCATATATTTACATATAATAGCTATTGATTAAAGTCGAAAGAACTACCTTATCTTTGTTCACCAAAATTTAATAAAGAAATTATTAATTGAACAATCTTTGCATGTATGTCAAGTTTTTTCGAAAATAGCTGTAACCATTCTAAAAAAATATAAATAAGTATTTTTCTATCAAATAATTATTATGACAACAAAGATCGCAAGTTTGGCTCAGTTTTGATTGCTAAATTGTTTCAGCTATATGGCTGTTACCCAAATGGTATATTTATTCTACATGGCCAGCGTCAGGAGAAATTGACATTATGGAAAGTAGGGGTAATATTCACTTTGAAGACTTCAGAAAAAATGAAATTGGTGTGCAACAAGTTTCAAGTACTTTACATTGGGGACCAGATAAAAATTACAATAGATACCCTTTAACTCACTTTACGAAAAAGAACAGTTCTGGTTTTCATATGGATTTTCATAGATATCAACTAGAATGGACAGATGAATTTATAAAATTTTCTATTGATGATGAGCCGACAGGTATTGTTACTCCGCCTAAAGAGGGATTCTGGAAACTCGGCGAATTTGACAAAGATGGAATTGAAAATCCATGGAGAGGTTCAAATTCTAAAATGGCACCTTTTGATGACGAATTTTACATAATTATCAATTTAGCCGTCGGGAGTACAACATTCTTCTCAGATAATGGTAACAATTTTCCAGACAAAAAGCCTTGGCGAAATAACTCAACATGTCCAATGAAGGATTTTTGGGAAAGCAGGAGACAATGGTTAAATACCTGGAATATGGAAAGTGATGATTCACATTTAAAAATCGATTATGTTAGAGTGTGGGCAATCTAGGTATTTTAAAACATTTAATTTATTTATTGCTCTGGAAAGGTAGTTGCACCCATATTAACTTATGTGTAAAAACTCCTATCTGAATTCGTAAAACTTTTAAAAGTATTAGTGTTATGTTGTTCTAATAAATTAGATACAATAATTGTATTCATTCTCTTCTGAACTTACATAACTTACCACTACTACTAGATAAATCGTGCTTTTACCTTTGCATAGCTTAATAAAGAAACAAGAATAAGTTTTTGTGTGTTACATTTATCAGAGGTTCTCCCAGTAAGGAGTTTCGTTTTGTGTCGAACTATGATACGAATCGATTCTTTTATTAACCGTGTTCAAAAAAGGTTGAGGTTCTCAATTAGTCTGATGATAGTTTCAGTCTTTACTTGATGAAAATTCATTTTAATATTACATTAAAATAAATACACTGATGTAATTTTCACTTAAATTTAGTCACTATTGACAATTGTTTCACCAGGTTACTGGCTTCTTCAGAATACAACGTAATCAATTAGGTTGTGTTTTTTTTTTAGATTTTGTTACCTCAATACTTTGGCAACTATGAACCGATTTGGATTATTCTTTTTTCATTTGATAGAATATACTTTCAGATTGCTCCCATATTTTTTTCAATTTTTTTCAATGACATGTAATGGTCAAAAAATCGGAAAAATCTTGTAACCGACTTCTTAATATATATTTATAATGTGAATGCGCTGGTAGTAAAACATTTTAGTTATTGCTATTCGAAAGCTAGGATGAAATTAATTGAAAAAAGATTGGAATTTCATCATCAATGACATTGAATGGTTCATTTTGCAAAAAATCGGAAAAATATAGTAACTAACTTCGTATATATCATAATATATGGTGAATGCGCTGGTATGATAGTAAAACATTTTAGTTATTCTTATTCGAAATTTAGGATGAAATTAATTGAAAATAGATTGGAATTTGATGATAGTCTCCGTCTTTACTTGATGAAAATTCATTTTAATATTATATTAAAATAAAAACACTTATATAATTTTCACTTAATCGGCCGAATCGAGAACAGCGCTTCCTTTTGTTCGACGTTAAATTTAATTTTTCTCCCGCAGACACGGTTCTGGCATTGGCCCGGTAAATAATATGACTATTACGCCAGTTAAGGGGTCATAGCATAACTATGAAGCATTGTCTCTACAAAACAAATAGATTGTTTGAATCACTAAGATCTGTAGAGCGCCACATATCGGTTCCTAGTATAGCTACAAAACATCGACGTCACCAATTAAATATATTGTGTGAAAATTACCAGTCGGTTAAGGTGTTCAAAAAGTTTTACGATCATTGACATCCATTCAGCGCCATCGATTGAATCCTAGCGAAACTTGAGCCATCGAGTTCTTTGGGAATAACACCACACATACTTAAAAAACATTTGAAATATTTGAATATACAGTATATATCGTGGTACTCCCAAAGAAATATATGATGTGTGAATATGACTTCAGTCGATTACTAATGTCCATTCTAGCAAGCTATAAACTGTCGTCTAGGCAAAACAAATATTTTGTGTGGATACTAAGTTAGTCGGTCAAGTTGTTCTAAAGTTATTCATCACTTACATCTGTCCAAAACCGTCTATTGGATCCTAGCCTAGCTATTCGTCTAGTCAAAACAATTGCGTTGCGTAAATATATGACCTCAGTTTGCCAACTAGTTTAGAAGTTGTACGAGCATTAACATGTTCAGGATAACTTGAGAATAGGGCGTAAGGAAGAATATCCAACACTTTTTCACAATCTTTCAAAAGACCCTCAAAAGTCTTGCTAATATTTAAAATTAAACCTATAACGTTCAGCTATATGGGATTGAAGAAATTATATTAAAAGTCTCTAACTTGACTGTATCAAGGCAAATGAGAGACTTGCTTTAACTTTAAGGTCCATATAAAACAAACTGATAATTCTCCAATTTAATAAATAATAAATATTTTATTTAAAAAAAGAGAAATATATATCAATACTGTGCATATCTAATATTTTTAAGTGATGCTTTTTAGTAGTACAACCGAGTCTAGGCCTTCAGAACCAGAATCACTCAGAGAAGTTGAACTGTTGTTACTTCAAACGTTTTCCAAAGTATAACTGAATCAACTACAACAACTGAAATTTTCCTAATTGTTCTATAGTTAATATTTTATCGCGAAGTGAGTTTCGACATCCAGGAGTTTCAGGAAAATCTAACTCACAGAGACTCCAAATTGGGAGTCGTACTGTGTGTAACGCCGTTTCCCTATGGTTCCTAGGATAGATATCACACGATGAATGTTCTCGACCAGAAACAATATATTGTCTTGGGTTCAATGGATTGAAAAATCTCGAAAAGTTAGTATCGTAATTTCTTTGACAGGTTTTAGTAAACCTACTAATTTTTTTACCATAATTCATTTACCTTTTAGACGTTTTATTAAAACAATTAGGAACACGACTTGCCTAAATAGCCTTCAAATGACTTTACTGGTATGGTATTAATTATTTTGTATACTTCAGAAATATTATGATGTGCGTTACAACTGAAATTATAGTCCGATGACCGATTAAGGGCCATTACGTTTACAAGATACCAAAACAGAAACCAATTAAATGTAATGGCTGACAGCCGACAGCATGCAGAAAGCAAACACGCTTGCGCAACAAATCATGACGAGATGACGCCCTGACGAGGAATTTCACTGAACCCTAAGCTTTTAGGACTAGTACAGAGGGCGCCAAAAATGTGAGCCGAGTTCCCTATCTGAGTTTCCACCTTTTGGTTAAATGTACGTACGAAAATGATTAAATAATTATACAAAATGAGGTTAGACAGATATCCTTTAATATCATGTATTTAGAATTTCATTACTTGGTCATGTATTCAATAAATTTCATGTGTCTTGAATGTACTAAACTAATAGACTCGCCATCTTAATCGGGAAGTGTTTATATAAGATTATAATATAATAGTACTTATTCATAGATACAAAAAAATGAATAAACCGCATATGCAAGTAATAATGAATGAACCAGAAGTAAAAAAACGTCATTCTATATCAAGAATTTTTTTTATTTAAGACAAAAATAATTAAATAACTTCTCTATAATGAAATTGATAAATACATTATATTTTCATATTTCCATGTAGATTTATTAACCTGAATTTTGTGAAACGATAAGTTCTAAGTGAAAAGTTGAATCACGTTTTGTATAATAAAATTTTTGAATCTAAAATTAAATTATTTGGATATAGTCCTCCATTCTCGTTAAATTTACATACAATAACATTGTTAAATAAGTAACTTTTAAATCACAGGTTTGACATTTTTTATTTTTCAGTACTTATCAAGCTCGACATTAGACATTGCTGGATTATCATGACCTGTAATATTTTTACCGTAGACGCGAGAAATTGTATTTTGTTGGCTTAAATTTTTATTTGTTTTAACTGCTGTAATTTCCACCTGAGCATCCTGTTTGAAATACATATATCCTGATGCAGCGAGTCCACCAAGTGATAATACTAATATTAGCCACTTAGATATCATCACGATTTTCTTCATCATAAAAAGTTGTTTAATAGGCTTTGTGTAAGTATTATTTAAAGCAACGCCCTAGAAAAGAAATATCAGTCAGTGTTACATACATATTTTGGGTTCTCAAAAATATTTTTAATGTAGCTCTTAGATAAGTAATAAGTTTGTGTAAAATTGCTGACACGTCCCGATTTAGAAAAATATAAATAGGTTTAATTGGGTATATTCACCTAGAAAATGGAAATAGTTTCCACTAACACTGTATACTAATGAAGTACATTCAGATATAATCAAAGGTAAATGTATCATTAGGTTGGTACAACTTCCAATATGAAATATTAATTATACAACCAAAGAAACCACTACCATTTTTTTATATGAAACAGCCGAATATGAATTTATTCAAAACTGTTAATAAATCTAAGTAATTTCCACTAAGTTAACATTTTGAGAACAAGATAATATAGAAGATAATCTTCAAATCAAATATATATTGAAACAGTTTTAACTCTACTTGTATATAAAATCCAACAAATATAAAATATGATGATATAAAATATAAGGTTGAATAATTTTCAACCAACCTCGTATTTAAACAAAATAATTTGGAACAAAATATTCAAAACAAGAATCTGTTCAAATCATTTTAACTCTCCCTGTATATCAAATCAGACAAATTAAAATTATGGTGGGGTAAAATATAAAAGTTCCATAACTTTTCAAACCAACTTGGTAGTTAATAAAATCAAAAAGGTGCTAAAAATATTTCATTCAGACATATCTAAAAAACTAGTTCTTACTACATTAAAAAATAAGACGCTGTTTCGAGCTCCTACGTCGCTTTACATGATGTTTGTACTTAATAAAAAAATTGAGTAATATGTTAACCTCAATTTTTTAGAAAAAAAGGAAGAAATCAATTTGGATTATTTGTTAACAATTTAAAAAGGACAATTTTTTTTCTATATGATTCAGATTTTTTAAAGAAAAATGATTTCAAAGCTTATATTTTTAAATTTTCAACTTCCGACTAAGAAGATATTTTATTGAAATTAAATTTTCTTCAGGTTATAAAGAAATTACCGAGGTTCAAAGAATCTAACGCAACCAAAAAAAAAAGAAGAAAATAAAGATAAGAAAAGTGATGAAAAATATGACCCTAATCTTGATAAGACTTCACTAGTTGTATTCACTATCAGTGGTAAGACAATATCTAAAAGAACTGAACTTTTCCTATGTACCTTGCAAACAGAAAAAGATATACTGCCTGTAGTGCAGTGATATCAATGTTTAAGATACTCAATGTAAGAGCCCCTCTCGCTGAATTAGATGCGGGGGAACCCTGAAAACCACAATTCTGACTTGTATCTTCAGTAAAAGATAACACAGAGCTACCGAAATAGGCTGTCAATATAAAAATAGAATCTCTCCGGAATACTTTTATCAAAAAAAAAACTGAAAGGAATTATGTCAGTGTATAACCTCTCTTATTTTAATGTGAAGAAAATCCTTACAAGGGATTATGATACGGTTTTTAATTCTTTGAATATAGGTTATCATGTTATCTCTAATAATAATAGAACTTGTTATAGTCCTTCCCTTCCGAATCTGATTTTAACCTATTCCCTATTCTTTGTTACCCTCAGCAGAATTGTCTTCTAAACGTTGTTTGTGGCATATTTTTTGCAATCACATCAATAAATATAAAGCCATTGACAACGAAGTCAGAATAGACTTTGAAACGTTTGGTATTCCTGCAATATACGTAGTTTTATTTCTATTGTGGTGTTATTCCCCAAAGAAACATACAACTCAGCAGAATGTCCCACTTAAAACTTACTTCTTCAATCCAGAATATTGGCAGAATGGTTTCTGTAAAATTTTTAAAGATTTCTACTTTTTCATTTGGTTCAACTGGCATACTAAACTGAAGTCTTTTCCTGGCATATACTGGACCTCCAGTCATCTAAAAATGTAGATTAATTTAAAACGACATAACAAACAATGCTGCTTTCTTGTACTACTTAAAAACTGAAAAAGGATATTGTGGTTGTGGGGGATTAAATGAGTTGTTGAACTGGACTTTGACTAGATAATTGGTCTACATTCTCATATTGAAAGTCTACATTTTAAATGGAAACACACCTTTAATTACTAAAAAGTACGAAGAACAAGAAGAATTGAAAAGTATAATAATTGTAAGGAACTCAAGAACTTGTCTGTTCATAGATGACGTTATCCTGTTCCTTCTAGATTGTATTTTTAACTCTTTATAGACAGTCTAGAAGCCATATGGAAGCAATTTAAAAAAATCCGAGGGTAGCTTCAATACATATTAACCAATTATTAAAGATTTGAATTTCACAAAATTTTATTGTTCTGATTATTGGTCAATAAAGCAAACCGGTGTTATTTATAACCTGTACTGCGTCACGCTACCGCTCCAACAAATTGGCCCTCCTGGCAGGGAGCACTGCAGCTTCAGTGGAGGCGGGGTGGGTTTACCAAATAACAGGGACAGAGCAAATTATATGGTAACTTACCTTTGAGTAAGTTGTTCTGCGCGCCAGGTAGATTATCTACCACACTACCCTGACAGACCGACCTAAGTAACATACCAGTTCAAGTGGCTAAAAGGAAATCTCATAAATGAGGGTACAGTTGGGAGCCAAAACTGCCCTACCAACTGTGCTAGCTGGGCAAACTGACCTATGGAAGTGCCCAACAAATAACAACTCGAAGGGTATACAAAACATCGAAATTACTAACAAATACTGAAAAATGAATAGTCAAAGCGAACAGAAATGATTTAACATTTAAAAACAAAGGCAATGCAAAGGAATAAGTGAGTAAGGTAGGTAAATAAGATGTATTTTATACCAAGATATAACAATCAGAATTATTGCGAAAATTAAAGTTAACAACTGACATTTTTGTTGTAGTATTTTTAAATTTTCTAATAGGGAAAAAATCAAATGTCCTTCGAGAGCGTGTTGAACTAAAACAGCCAAAGTATTAATCAGCAAATTTATTGCCACTGATTGCAGTAATTTTGAATAAAGAATTAAAATTATTTAGAACAAAAGTTTTTAAAAGGAATTTCTTTAAAAGTTCTTACCCATTCAAACAAAATTTTTATACTATGCTTAGTTTTATTGGGTCTAAGACCCTGAACTAAATCCAAGTAACTTTTATCACAATCATAAAAATGTGGCATGGAGGCGTATATTGGAACGGAACTACATTTGTAAAGGTCCATCATGCCCTTCTTCAAACACGTTTCTGGTGTATAACAATAACACTTTTCTTTTTCGTTTGTAGACATATCTCCTAAAGAGGCGGTATAATGACGGACTGGAATACCATCATATTTTACATCTTCCACAAAGTATGCCTCTAAAGATCTGTAAAAAATTAAAAATCCAAATGAATTACTGGAAATAAGCAATTATGAGATTTTCAAAAAATATGCAACACTACCTGAGACAATTATTTTTCATCTAGTAGGGAGGCGTCCCTTTTTGATAAATCTTGTGTACTCAACTAGGTTCCGGGTGAGAACCTTGTTTAAATTTATAAAATACTCTACGTTGCGAGTTTAGTTATCTAGTGACATTTGGAAGTAGGCAGATTAAGACCCCAAGTTCGATCTAGGCTCTGAGACTCTAAAACTCTATTGGTGTTTTAGTGAGGCTTTGGGAGTAAATAGGTTTAGCATTCAGGTATTCTACACTGAAGGTCGTTAGTAGCTACTAAACAAAACAAAAATGAAGAAGATCGGGGGGCAGAGGAAAAAATGGTACCGAATCGTTTTGTCTTTGCCTCTTTATATATAGATAGATATTTAAAACACTTACCTGCATAAATCTGGAGCAAAAGAAACTAGACCCTGCTCTTTTTTTAATAAAGGAGGAAATATTGTGCCATCAGTTCCCTTAATTACATTGCATTCTTTCGTGGGCCAATTATCCATAGCTTCAGCATCATCGTACTTTAAAATTTTCCCTACGTGACGATAATTTTTTGTACCTCTTACAGCTTGAAATCTCTTACCTTCAGTACCATTTTTCTGAAAACGTGAATGAACCTTAGGTTAATATACACATATCTTTTAAGTACGTTTCTATGAGCACCACATTCGGTTACGGTATTGCAAAAGTATGATTTCCTATTATATCTTAAACTCTTGAAATATTTTGTTAGGTGATCGAGCAACTTTTTGCTTTTTAAGTAAGTCATATAAGCATACTCGTGCAATATTAGAGCCCTCATGGAATTAGTGTTCAGGATTTAAAATGGCATCTGATTGAAAATAAAACATTTTAAAAAAAACTCTAACCGACTTTTACCTATAACTAAAAAGCTAAAAATAATTATAACAAAATACAATTCTAGCAAATAAATAACACATTCAATGTTGTTAGGTACCTACCCAGGAAGTAAAAAATGTAAACATTAATAGGTGCTCATTCTGTACAAATTAATTACCTACCAATCTAGTACATTTTGAAGCCGGTGCCAAGCAAATCTAAAATCCTTCATTGCGTACTTATCTACTAATTCATCAAACTTGATTGTTGCTTGGCACCATCTTCAAAAATATACTAAATTGGTACGTAATTAATTTGTACAGAATGAGCACCTTTTATGTTTACATTTTTAACTTCCTGGGTAGGTACCTAACAACATTGAATGTGTTATTTATTTGCTAGAGTTGTATTTTGTTATAATTATTTTTAGCTTTTTAGTTATATGTAGAAGTCGGTTATATTTTTTTAAAAAATGTTTTATTTTCAACTTTTTAGTTTTTTTGAACTCAGGTAGTTTTCATTCTTTATTTTTTATTTTGTATGTATAACCTTAATAGACAGAACCATGTAACATCGCAAGCCTCAACATTACACAATGATACTTTCTCATTTAAATTGACAGGTAAATCTTTACGTATTGACTTAATAAGCCCAAAATATATTTATGCCTTATGGACTACGCCATGTAACCTTTTTTCAACTTTTTTGACAACCCTGTATAACTATAGATAATGCCACTCCAACTTATGTACCACCCATCCTATACATACGACTGCCCACGGACAAGCATAAATTTGTTAGTTGCCTTCTGTAAACTATAGGACGGAGTAGAATCCATCCCATATTTACGGAGTCAAATCCGTCCTATATTTCAACCATAGTATATAACTCCTTGTGGGCTACCCCATAAATTATTTCATTTTTAACATTTTATATTATCGCCCTGAGTAACATTAATTCCCCTCCACACTTTATGCAATTTCTTATGGGCTATAAAAGAAATAATTTTTTAATCAACCTATATAATTTTAATTTCACATTTTTCCAACATTTTTATACCACCAAACATCCAGTCCACCCTATATTCCAACCATCCTGTATATACGGCTGCGTACGGACCACTATCATTCTAGTCTGTCCTATATTTCAATCTTCATATAAATGCAACTCCTTCTACCACTTTACTTTGTGATTTTGTTTGCTATAACTAAACACCCTGTCTATAAACCCACCAAATAGTAGTTTAAAGTTTGACATGTGTTTGTCACTGAATTTTCTATTAGGCCGGGAGAATGTGACAACCAAAAACACCGTCTTCGCAAAATGGAAAAATTTGCATTTAAATATGTATTTGCCTGGTATACAAACAAAACGAGTTTGGTACTCATTGATTTAAGGAGCCGAAAATACTATGCTTTACTACCTATATGCTTGAGATGTACATAGAAAATTTTCAAATTCGCAATTAAAACTTCTAGGGCCTAAAATTATCGCACTAATACGTTGGAATTAAAATATTTATGAGGAAATGTCTGTTATGTCATTTCGATGAAATTTTTGATAAGAATTTTGGAATTTTCAGCGATTTTCTGCAAAAGTGCAAGTTGCACGTCGCAGAAAAGTATATGAGATCACCTAAGGATCTTCCTTAATAGATTAAACGTTAAAAAACTATAGAATTCTTTTCCAAAATTTGAAGTTTCACCAATCCGGATATATACTCTATTAAACAAGACCATATTCATTCAAAACGGTGCACCACAGGAGAACAAATCAGGTAACATACATACAAAAAAGCGAAAAAAAAATACGCGACGAATTGATAACCTCCTCCTTTTTTGAAGTCGGTTAAAAACAGACTGAGATTTGGCTGCACTAACGGATTTGTAAGATAATATGGATGCCATATTGAATCCGCTATTGTGGAATTTTAATTTTGATACTGTATTCTCACGAGGAATCTAAAAATATTCCGAGAAAACATTCCATTTTAAGGCATGGATATAAAAATATTGAAATACAAATTTTAATAGTTAATTCTAGAATAGCAATCCAAAATTATCCCTAGCATACATTTGGTTCAAAAACGACAGTTTGGTCGACACAAAAAGACTTATACGAAATTAGGAATGCCATGTTGAATCCTGCATATACCTAATACCTTGATTTTTAACCCATAGATAATTATTTTATTTTTTATTCCAGCCCCGAATTTAGTAATCTTCTAGTTTTCCTGTCAATTCGGGGCGCCATATTGGATCAGCCATTGAAAGATTCGAAAAATAACACTTATCATCAGCAAATAAAGGTCTTAAGATTCCGTTTGAGCTATCGAACGTTTTTTTCTGTCCCAGCATGGAGTCTCCAGTTCAAACAGAATGCCCCATATATATTTATAGAACTCACTCATTTTTTTCGGAATAATCGATGTTATTACTCACTAAGTAGAGTACAAAATGAACTAGTTAGTTCATTAAAATAGATTATTTATGTTTTTTTCCAGGTTTCCTGTATTTTTGTTTCTTTGAGTTGTTGTGGCTCACATTTGATGTAAATCCATGATGAGAAGCACAAAAACGATAGCCTCCTGAATATTTGTATTTGTTAATTTCTAAGCTTGTATAAGGTATTGTAAAATAAAGATGAAAAGATATTGAATTATAAATTTTAGGTGAATACATGGAGTTTATTAATTTGTTTATTAAACTGTCAAATCTTAACTCACCGGGCCCAACAGAGAGAATGCTAGTACATCGTCGCTGACTTTCCTCAATGATGGTGTGTCTTTCAGTTGACTACAAATTGCCTTACCAGCAAAATCTTTTACGTCACAATTTATTTCAATTCCATTAAATAATATATCGTCAGCTTTGTGACTAACGAATATCGATGTAGGATTGGAGTAGATTGATTTGAAGGCTTTATTCACCAATGAAAGTGCTCCAGGTTTTTGTCGTGAAACTGCATTTACTATACCCTAAAACATATAAAGCACCATTAAATATTTTGAAGTAGGAATTATAGTGCAGTTTTTTATAATGATGGAGTAAGCAACGTCGATTTTATGTTTATTTAAACGCCACAGGAATTACAAATGGAAAAGATATTATTAAGATTAAATTCATCCACCTACTTAACTTCTTTGCAAGTTTCTAGTAAATTTATAGTTATTTATAAAGTCCTAGAGAATTTGAAATAATTTCAAAAGTACATTCATCACGAAATGATTTTTTTCAAATTCGTTTTATATAGATATAGATAGCATTCCAAGTATATCTTATATTTTGGGTTCCATTAACCGTTCATTTGCAACTGCTTCCAGGTACTTTTTTAAAATGACAAACTTTTGTTTTCATATCAAATGGTAATTTCCAAATTATTGTTGAGCAAGTTCTTGATTATTCTGTATGCTGAGAAGGAATCAGAATCTAATACACATTTCCATATTTCTGCAACTTTTCTGAAATCCTAAGACTTTCACAAGAAAATCATATGTAAGAAATGCCAGAAGAATAATCCGACGCACTAGAATTTGTCAATAAGTCGAGTATTTAGTCAAACTAAGTATAAAATATCAGTTAATAAAAAAACTGTCGCTCCAGGTAATTTTTGTACTTTTCGCCCGAATCTTCGGCCTCAATTTTTTTTTCTCTAGGTGAGTTTGAAGTCACAATTACTTCGGTTCGTTCATGCATTTATTTAAATGTAGTATTGTAAGTCTTGAAATCTAGCATTATTCAGAACACCATATGAAAATAGATAACGTGCCATATTTAGCACGCATGCCATTGGTCCGCCATCCATGGCCAAGGACATCCATACCTTGCATGACGCTGATGTATTGGCATTAGTTCTTCTTCACATTTCACCTAAACCAATACTAGCTTGTTTACTACCCAGCCTATTATTATTAATTTCAAAATAAATCAAAAACAATTCGTAACAATTAAAAATATCAATAAACTAATTATTAATTTCTCTTTTTTGTTTTTAAGTGACAAAAGTGAACAGCTACTATAAAAGGAATTTTTCTTTTCAGATAATATATAAAAAGAAATAGAATATTTTTCCTTTAAATACATATTCATATACAAGGTGTTGCACTTTTTTTGTTTCCAGTATATTTCTGAGTTTGTGCGTTTTATTTTTATATCTCAGAAGTAAAATCTCAAAATCTATCAAATATGACTGTAGACGGTGTGCCTGCAAAGTATGGAATATAGTTAACAAAATCTATCCAGATAAAAAAAACCACTGACATGTCCACAATAAATAGATATATCATCAGGTCATTAACGTAGTGTGTATGAAGTCATACACATTTTTGTTTAAGTGGCAACTACAAAATTTGTTATATTGATTTGAAAGATCTCGTAATTCTACCTACCGGACGTTTAAATTTAAAATCCATTACAGAACAAGTTTTTGTAGTAAAAAATCAAAATTACAATTCAAGCCTATCTACTATCAAATTTTACATTTATTATGATAGAAACGTAAAACCAACTTGTTTATTCATTGTTCGGGAAAAAATTGAAGTAAAAATGAGCAAAACATCGATCTTGAGTAAAACATGGAAAGTGGAGAAAAAAAACTTGTGTTAACTAACGAATTTGAAGATCGTATGACTGTCAGCTAGTAAATGGATGCCAATTTGAACACTTGCGTTGTTTTTTTCTTTTGGTACATTTATACCTTTCATTTGTTTTTTTTTCTAGTACATTTATACCTTTCATTTGTTTTTTTTTTCTAGAAAAACTTGTTAAGTAACCGATTTGAAATTTAAATGTCGTGTATGTAGAATTACTAGATCTTGCCAATAGATATGTCAAATATTGGAGTTGTCATTTAAGAAATGTTTATGACGTCATATATTTTAATCTGGATAGATTTTGTTTCGTATGTTTCATACTTTACGAGCACACTGTATATTAGTATTTTATATAAAACCGCCTCAAGTAAGCAACGAATACCAAGATTAGTCTTTATGAAATATGTATATCTATATCTATTGAGAAAACTTGGCCCAAAAGTTAAGGGCCATAAATGACACAAAGGAAGAATGAATATGACATTTTGGTGTTCAATGCCGTCACGAAAAATTTGAAATTTAACAGATTTCAAATATCTAACACAATGTTAATTCGTGAAACTACACCTACTGTACTTAAAATACATTGCTTTTTTCAAAATTAATGCTTAATCTGTGCTAAACACTACCGTCAACTGTCAAATAAATTTAATCATAACTATTTTAAGAACGCTTGTTTTCTTGGAGCATAATCTTCTGGAGGTAGCCGACAATGCAGAAATATCTTAACAAGACTAGATAGAGAGAGCAATAAAGAGACCAGCATGTTATCTGACTTGTTGGGTGGAAGCAGTCCCCAATTGAGTCAAATACCCTGTTGCTCTCTCTCTCTCTATTGCCCTATGTTCTTAGTGTTATCACCATATTTGTGCCAGAAGTGTAAAGTTAAATAGATTTAAGAGTGTTATTTTTTAGCATTAAATTAATATATGAATAAATAGCAAAATACTTACAAGTATCAGAGGATGAGGAATTGTTATTTGTTCATCACCTGTCTTACATCCTGGATATTTCGCCTTTAGGAAAGTATCAACTGGATTGTAAGATATTGTATCATTTATGTCATTGTCCTGAATATTAACTTTTTTCTTCCATTCCCTAAAATGTTTTAATAAGTTTTCTGAATACAGTTACGTAAGAATATTGTCAGTAAATCATAAGGTACGTTGTAATATACTTGCTAGTAGTGAACTAGGTCATTGGCAATAAATGAATATTCGTTTGGGGCATGATCATTTCACATTTAAGCATAGAGCAAGCACGTAAATATATCAAAGAAAATCTATACAGATAAAAGGACCTTAATTTAATAAGGCGCATATTTGGATAGATAGATTTCTCATGACGTCACTAATGTAGTCTGTATGACGTCATACGCAATGTTTTAACTGACAATTCCAATATTTTATATATCGATATATCGATATCTAGTAATTCTACATACAGGACGTTAAAATTTCACAAGTTTAAAAATATATTTTATTTACTTAAACCAAAAAAAAAATCAACTGAAAGGTATAACTGTAGCAAATGAATAAGAAAAAATCAAAGCAAGTGTTCAAATTGGCTACGATTTACTACCTGACAATGAGCAATGCGATAGGCCGTAGACATAAAAATAATCACATGCCTATCACAGTTTATTGTCGTTCAATTTAAAATAACCATAAATTTTTTTACTGATCCATACTTGGCAAAAAAAGTCAGAGCTTCTTAGTCTGTAAATAACTAAGCCTAAGCACTCTTGTTAGCTAGTACAGGACGAATTAAATAGTTTGGAGGCCCAGTTATTGTAAACAAAAAGTAAAAAACATATTGGATCACATTGATCTAATTTGGGTACACAATGACTGTTTACAAAACAAAAATGAGCAGAAAAAATAATCGAAGACGTCCAAAAATGCATGCGAATATTGCAAAAACCGACCTTTTTTAAATTTTGATAACAGTTTAAGCGCTCTATCTCAGGTGATTTGTAATCTATTTGAACTTACATAAACAAAAATAAATGACCTGTTTACATAGTTTACAGAAAAAAAATATTGATAACTAAAAACTTATTATCCAGTATAAAATCTTAGAAAAATGCGAGAAATCTTAAACAACAGTATAGAATCTCAGGTTCTCAATATTTTTGCATTCTATGCAATTCTTTTAATTCTTCATGAAGAAACCTTTCATTCTGTTTTCTATACGTTAAAAATATCGAACGCTTTGTTTTCGGCAAGCATATCAAGATGAGCAAAAACTAGCTAAGAAATAGCTGTTTTTGAAGCTAAAAAAATATAAAAAAATGAAAGGCTCAAATTTTCAAAAAAATCTATTTTTACAAAGTGAATGAACATATTTTTTGAAAAAAAATGAGGATAGTGCTTTAGTTATCTATTGGAAATCATTTTGTTAAACTCACTCATAGCAAAAGGGACCTATTTCCTTTACGATGGGTTTTGCACCATTTTGAATCTCCATAGGATTAGTTACATTAAATAAATATACTCGAAATTCTAACGGAAATGGTACAGTGAGAAACATTTCTCTTATATCTGTCCCTGGGCCCAAGTTCACCATCTAAAAAGGTATAAAATAAAAGAAAATTATTAAAAAATTATATTTAAGTAAAAATTATGATTTGTTTAAGGAAACAAACACACACACATGGACTAACTCGTTAAATATAATATTTTATAATATATTGTCTATCAATGTACTTTATTTCTAAAATAAAAATGTAGATTAAAAGTAGTCTTTGATTACTGCCAACTAAAAAATTTGACTTTGCATTGAGCATGCGAAATGTTGTGGAACCTTGGAGGTTCAGTTATCCAGTTTTTCTTCAAAAACTCATGAGAAACAGTTCCTTATACACGTATATAATGTGTAAATACTAAGAGTTTAAGTATAGAAGATGTAAATATACGACTTATTGGTAATAGATGTATTGTTATGAAGAATAAAAGGACATAGATGTCAAAAGGCACGTTAGGCGGGAGGGGTTCATGTGTGCTATCAGAGAGTTCCTGCAGAATGATTATCCTGAAGAGTAACAGAAGATGAATGAAACAAAGAATACAACCAGAAAAGTTGAGGAAAGGTGGCAGGTAATAAACAATGTCAATTTAATCGTTTATAATAAAAAACAAATTGTACACAGGCATAGATTTGGTAAATGCTAAAATTGTGTCAGTTAGTGATATCGATGATAAATTACAGAATTAATTTCAACAACCGAAACCATATCAGCCGGATTTTTGACCACAGTCAAACTGTATTGGAGAAAGTCGGACAAGATATACAGATAGAAAGTCGTAAAAGTTTAATAGTGTTGATTGATTCTCCAGTAAATCCACTCATTGACACACAGTAGACTATCAGGAAGAGTTTATTAAGTGGATTTCCACGATAAAAGCTATACCAAGAACATATGACAGGCAGCAACAAGACGATGAGTTTGTTAAGATATCAGTAGTATTGGTATTTCTACCGACAATTCAGCATATTTATCAACCAGCACTTATTCCATAGCGTTTATGTAGGTTTCAACGTTAGCTCAATAATCACCTTGGCGGTTTCTAATTGTTCTGACGAATGCCAGAGCCCATTGCAACTGGGAAATTCCAAGAGTACAGTCGTATTCCTTTGTAGCAAACAACAGTCAAATAACAGTGATGGTATCCAGTATCCAGAAGCATATAATGCGGCCAACATTAAATAAAATGGGTTTGGACTTGATTTAAAATACAAACAGATTTTTTGATGAACCTGAAAAGACCAATGTTATCGGCACCCGTATGGCTTTAGTTACACGGCACTATGCTCAACAAAGTGTCTTGACAGAGTCATCGTTTAGAAGGGAAGAAGAGAATCGGAATGATAAGTTGAAAAATAAAAGAGAATGAAGTTAGGTAACAGAAAAATGGGTCGTAATAAAGGTGATTGAGATTCTAACTGCAACAATGGCAACATTAGAGACTTTTTGACATAAAGGATTTGACAAGGGCCATATATCCAGATACCATTGGCGTTCACAGATTAATTACTGGAACCAAACCTATCAAGTATACAATTACTTAAACATATGGTCTTGCCACTGATCTGAATACAGCCGACAATATAAAAAAGTGCACCATAATTGGTTAAAGAGTGGAGTGAAACTAGCAGTGATGTCTACACCTAGGCAATTATATCATGGATGTACATTTCTAAAATGAACCAACTACTATCGTAATGTAGTAGTTGAAATAAATATATTAAAAAGCCCCTTAATAACAGAAACAATAAAAGTAAGTAAACATAAAAAAAATTCATAATCGAGAACACCATTAAATTGGTTTTAGTCATTTAGGTTTTATTACTAATTAATAACTTAATTTGAAATCTATTAAATAATATTATCTGGCATATTTTTCAAAACGTGTGTATAGTGTTACGTATGTATACTGAAATCAATCATAAATAATAAATAGTTTTTAAACAGCATAAGTCCTGAACTTTGTAATTATTTCAATTAGGTTATACTAGAATTATGTTAAGAAATGAAGCATAATTATTATTACGTTCATACGCGTATGGCCCAATTATTTTCAGAGTAAAAAATGTTGAACTTGTGATTTAAAGTTACTAAAAGTTTTGCTATAATTTTTGCAATAGAGTGTGCGAGAAAGAAATGTTAATTCAAGGGTTAATATTACAGCATAATCAAAAATTTTGATACACGTAATACGTTCATGAAAATTACAGTATTATGAATAACTTGCAACGATTTCGTAAATAAATAATGGGATTTATAAAATATGTAACTCACAATGAAACATTCTGTATACTCATAACTTACACGTACTTGCTACTTAATATTTTATAAGAAATTTATATCGAACAACACAAATTTGGATTAATACCTGTTGTAATAATAGTGTTTACATACAGTGTGGAACAGCCAAATAACGAATAAAGAAGTGCGTCTTGGGATAAACGCTTGGACACGTCGATTTGTATTTTTAAATGCGCATTTTTGAACAAAAAAAAATACATAGGGTGTGTCATGTGAAAGTGGCCAATACCAACTTTCTTATTTTAAATGCAAGCCCCTGTATATTATTTATTTTTTAGATTCTCCAGATAATTCTAGACATAATTCATGTGCACCCATCTTCAACTGTTTCGGAAATATTATGTTTTGTCAGATTTATTACAAAAATTAACATAAAAAAAGAAAATTATTTTATTTCACAAATTCGCCACATTACACTCCATACTTTATTCCTATTTAGCTCTTGATATTGAGATATACAAAAACCATTCCTGCTTTCCTTTTTACTGCTTGAAAAATAAAACAGTTTGATTTTCGTCAAAACTCATAGCCTTAGCATCTTGTTGTCTGCCCGCATTACAATGGCAATCAGTTAACTGTACGTAATAATATCAGAATAATGGTTCATTTAACAGAAAAGCACAACAAATGATTGGTTATGCATATAACACAAATCGAAGTTTCTCACTAATTTCACAAAACTTTTCCAAATTTACCGCCTGTATCCCAAGGAACAATTAGCAAAATAGAAAAGCAGTTTCGCGAGCTTGGTCATATAAGACAGATAAAAAAAGTAGCTGCCAATGCTCTAAGTGATAATACGAAATTGGATATTATGCTTGAGTTTCAAGAAAACCCACATAATTCTGATCGAAAAGCAGCCCCACTGTTCAACCTTAGTCACACATCAATTTTTCGAGTACTAAAGGAAACTAAAATGCATCCCTATAAAATGATGCCGAGTCAGGAGCTCATGGAAGACGATTTCGATAGGAGAACGTATTTCTGTGAACAAATGATGATAAGGTTAGATAACAATGTGATCCAATTAGAAGTTGTTTGGTTTTCTGAATAGAGTACATTTGCAGTTCACGGTCAAGGTAATCGTCAAAATTGCTGCTATTGGTCTAGTAAGAATACTCACTGGATGACCTGCGCAATATCCTGCAAAAAGTTAATGTTTGGACAAGAATTGTTGGAAATCATATCGTAGGTCCCTTTTTCATTGAATAGAGATAAATATTTAGAACTGCCCCAAAATAATGTCGTGCCCACTTTGACAAACTTATATCCTGATCCAGTAAACCCACAAGTTCCTGTCAATACAATATGGTTTCAGAAAGATGGAGCACCGCCTCCTTACGAAGTCAATGTCCGGCACTACCTGATCCAAATTTTTCCAAATAGGTGGATTGGGAGGCGCGGATCGATATAATGGCCAGCACGATCTCCTGATTTGACTACTTCTCTTGGGGATATGTCAAAAGTACTGTATACAAAACTAAACCGCTCAACTTAGATGACCTAAAAAGACGAACCACACTTGCTATTAGATCAGTCACGCCGGAGATGTTGAGTAACGTTAGAATTTGTAAAATAAAATAATTTTCTTTTTTTAATGTTAATTTTGTAATAAATCTGAAAATACTTAATATTTCCGAAACATTTGAAGATAGGTGTGGGATATTGTATCTGAATTATGTCTAGAAAATCCAAAAAATAAATAATATTCAGGGGCTTGTATTTAAAATCAGAAAGTTGATATTTGTCATTGTCACATGACACACCCCATATATTTTTTGTTGAAAAAATGCACATTTAAAAATACAAATGTTCAAGTGTGTTTCCTAACACGCCCTCCTTTATTAGTTATCGAATTTATTCCATTTGGATGTATATGTTGTAGTTTATTATGGCTTGCTGGGGATGGGATATTCTGGCTTTTATTAAGGACTATTAAAATGAAATTAATGAGGTTTTAAATATGATAAAATTGTTGCTGAATAAGAAATTAAAGTAAAATAAAGGTTTGGTGGGAAATTAAGAAACCACGATTTAACTGCAAAATCACGGTAATAAATTTTCATATTATATAGAATATTAATTGTTAATTGTTACTAACAAATTTAATTTTCTTAAGATACATATTAGTTTATATAAACCATTCAAAGACAGATTGTTTTACTTTCTAAGCGTTTATATTTGGTAGAACTATACAGCTTACCGATTTTAATTTCGATGTAATCATTTTGGGAAAAGCGATGAAACCTGCCAGAACAATAAACACTAAAGCACTAAGTGATCCAATTGCTAATTTTACAGATAATCTCATTTTAACTGTTTTTTTTTTCTAACAATCTTAACAACACAAAATTCAAAATTTGTTCTGATGCCTAACAATGACCTGGTTCATGGAATAAGTCCCGTGGACTATTTTCATCCAGGTACATATTTACCACAATAATGAATAAAAGTTCTATCTATGTCACTAGGGGAAGTCAAGAGGTGGGGATAATCATAATATATGGTATGTGACTTTCATAGCAGCTGTACTCATTTATTTATTTACTTGAAATCAACGATCCTTTACGTAAATAGGATTCTCCTATTCATTATGTGAATTATTAAGAAAATTACAACTTGCGCTGACGTCCCATTAATGGCCTCGATATCGTTTTCGAATCAATTCGCATGAACTTTGTGATTAAGTTTTTATGAAAGACTCTTGCCCCATTACGTTTGCTACAATTTTTGTATCTTTAGAAGTCTATAACAAAAATATAATACTATTAATTCAGTACAAAGTGATTTGAATGTATTTGGAATAAATTTATATTTATGATTATAGGGAAGGAAACGTGAATTACCAATTAACTTATCGCCACTTTTGAAGTTTCTTAACGACTCAATTGGTTTACTATTTAACTTTTGTAGTATTGGTAATTTATTTTGTGGTGTACATTATTTAGAAGTAAACAGTGCATTTCTAAAATTTTTTATCTTTTGATGTGGATTTCAAAGGTTTTTTTGAAAATGCACTATTATCTCTTGAACGAGAAAACAGAATTTCTAATTTTTTGATCTAACAATACCGAAATAACAAAAATGTTGTACGCGTCATAAATTTCACCATCATCAAAAAAATAAAAAGATAATAATTTATATTTAAAAAAGAACCGACTTCAGCTGACTTAAAATTAAAACCGTTTAGAAACCGTATGCAATCAATCACTATTTTCAGACATGTCTTCCTTTTATCTGAGTGAATTTACAATTCAAATGAAAATTTTAGCGTATTCTTATTATCTCTCTCTTTTTCTGCCTTTCTCATTTGTATTCTTTGTGTATATTTTCCAAATATATTTTAACTTTCTTACTTGTTTTATTATTTCGACCACTTTCTATAAGTGTAACTCTAATCTGGCAAAAATTTTCGAAAAAGCAATTCAAAAAAGATTTTTGGACTTTATTAGAAATAGTAAGATCCTATCAAAAGTTCAATATGGTTTCCGTAAAGATCTAGGTAACAAATATGCCTTAAACTATATTACGAATCTAATATATAGTAAGCTGGACGAAAGTTGCCCTATCGTCGTTACATTTCTTGATTTAGCTAAAGCTTTCGACATTGTTGACCATAAGATTCTACTCGATAAACTGTATAACTGTGGAATAAGAGGAACTGCATATGACTTGACGACTAGTTACTTAAATAATAGGTCTCAGAGGGTGAAAGTAAATGGATGTCTAAGTGAATATATACAGGTAAAAACTGGTGTACCCCAAAGAACAATTCCGGATCCACTATTGTTCATCCTAAATGTTAATAATCTCCTCATAGATTTACCTGACGATTGTTTCATTTGCTGACGACATGGCTGTTATCACTACTGGTGAATCCTGGTCTGAAGTTGAAAGCAAAATGAATATTAACCTTAATAATATATCTAAATGGCTCATATACAATACACTTAAACTTAATATAGGAAAAACAGCATATATCACTTTTGGTAACTATACGAATAGCATCCCCAATAGCATTAATATTAAGATCAATGATCAAAGTGTAAAAAGAGTGCACAGTTGTAAATATTTAGGAATAATATTCCACTATAGGCTACGTTGGGATAAACATATTGAGGATTTAAAAAAAAAACAAATATTTACTGTTCTTGTTTTATAAAGTTTCTATACACTAAAAACGATTTACTATGCTCTATTCCATAGCGTGATTTGCTATGGTATTATTGCATGGGGAGGAGCCTTTCCCAACAATCTAAACTTATTACAAAGAGTACAAAACAAAACACTGAAAATTGTAAACAAAAATAATATTGTTGTACAAGGCAACCCATGCAATTTAGTCCAACAATTTTCTTTAGACTTCTTGACTTATCATTATGAAATACTAAAAACTAAATATATAACATCAAGAAGTACAAGCAGATACAAAAGTATATAATTACCTAGAATGTATAAAACTGGCAGTCGTAAAAATAGTGCAACTAGAGCCATAATACTTATCAATAGATTACCAAATACACTTAAAAAATTATGTAAGACAAAATCAGCGAAAAATAAACTCAAAAAATGGATTACAGCAAATGTATAAGTTGTTAAATATAAGATTTTGTAATTAATGAAACTATCTTCTGTGCAATTTCAATAATTTTAAGAATATTTCATAAAGAAAGGACAGAATATTTTAAATTAACCTAATATAAAAGTTACAAGTTTATTGCTTATTAATTTTAATATTAATTTTAAATTGTATGACTTCTATTTTTGTTTTACCGTTTTTCTTTTTTGTAGTTAGTTTTAAGTTTAGATACTAAGTAGAGTACCAGTTCTACGCAAAGGTAACCAGATTTCCTCTGTAGAAACGTTACATGTAAATCATTTACTGTAAATGTATTTTCTGGTAAATAAATAAATAAACAAATAAATAAATTCACTCTATATTGCATCCACACTGTATATTGGTAACCTATATATAACTTATTGGTCTATCATTTTCTGAATCACTCTGTATAACTATAATTCAACTCAATACAATATTACAACGGTCCTGATATTTTTAAAACCACTCTGTATAAGAATAAATTCTCTCTATCTATTGACTCTTTGTTTAAATTATTCCTGTATACCAATGATTTTATTTCGCCCCATATGTCTAGTATTCCATTTATGCAACTGCTCATGATCTACCCTATGTAACAAAATTCACCTTTTTGAGCCACATTTGCTGACTATAATTTTAATCTACCATTTATTTCAACCACTCGGTATATACAACTGCTTCTAAAGTTTGAGACCCATGTCTATAATTATACTCCGTCCTACGCCCTTTAATTTAAATATCCTAACTGCTTATGCTTATGTAACAAATTTTTGTATGAGCAACCACTTATGTTTCAAACTAAATAACTTTTTTAAACCGCCCTGTATAACTGTAATTCTACTCCACCTTATAGTTCAACCATGCTGTTTAAAATTACTTATCTTAGACTTTTCTAATACTAAAGTTATAAAAATATAGACGTTATTATAACTTTGTATCAGTAGATTATATGGTCTTTTAATTTATTTTTTTGTTTTCGCATTATTACACACTTCAGGATATCAATTATTAATTGCATATTTTATTTTAATCACACCTTTTCTTTGTCAACATTTTTTATTTTCCTATCTCTTAGAGTTAAGTATTATTTATGTTTGTATTTATTTAAGAAATTTAATATACTTTTTTTTTCAGTACAAGTTAATTGATCTAAGGTAACGAAGTATGCCACTATATGTGTTAAAACACATATTTACTATTATACTGTGACTAATTAATGCTTAATTGAAAATCTTTTATTGAGTTGAGTTACTGCAAGGATTATTCTTTCTATTAACAACAATTATTAAATCCTTATTACTTTTATGTTTTTTGGGGAATAACACCACAATAGAAATAAAACTACGTATATTGCAGGAATACCAAACGTTTCAAAGTCTATTCTGACTTCGTTGTCAATGGCTTTATATTTATTGATGTGATTGCGAGGTACCTATATATATATATATATATATATATATATATATATATATATATGTGTGTGTGTGTGTGTGTGTACTCACAATATACAATTGCTAAAAGTGCCAAGTGATATTCAATAAAATATATAACAATCCTAAGATGACGTGGGGAAAATTGAATTGCATTTAATAATATGTTAGCTAGTCGTTTGTCCACTGAAAATTAATACTTTCCAACTGGGTATCAAAGTTATCGTACAGTTGCTCATTAGTCATTTATATAGCGTGACATCTGTTACTTTATTGAAAGACTAATACAATGGTAAGTTAGGATTATATCTGGAATAACTATATAACTAAACAAATACCACTAGGTTTTTCATTTTCATATTTAAATAATTTTTTATAATACTTGATAGAAATCAAAAATGACAAATCAATTATACCGAATTAATAAAATAGGAAGGGGTAATACTTTCTCATTGAGTTTTTTTTTATCACTCACTGAGGCCTTCACGTATCCGAAAGTACTTTATGAAACTTCTGTTTTATAGTAATTCAAATTCTATTCAATAGAAGGATTAACAACTGCAAAGCTCTTAATTAGTAAAGGCAGATACTTAATGAGAAACAAGTATACACATATTGTTTAACGGTCTCTGTATTATCTCATGTTCTTAAGCATGTATGTTAAACTAAAACTAATATACTGCAATAGTTTCTGTGGGTTCGAAAAAATACAAATGTCCACTTTCACTTTCAACGTCTTTATTTTTATCAAAATAAATTCTCTGTTTACAAACACAATGAGTAATACTGTAGCTGATCACTTCTTTCGCTGTCGATTTATCACACACCGCAAACTACTCAATTTGGACCACCGTCTTCTTAAATAGCCAGTGTAGAAAATACCAGAACTCAATGATTATTGCTGATTTATCAGAGCGTATTCAAGAACCTTATCGAAGTCGTTTTTACTTCTATTGACATTTCAGCATAGCTGCTGTGTTGCTTTTTTTATTTCAGCTGTTTTTTATGTTTACTTGTTGTTTTTAGTGAAGCGATTAATTTAGGATGTTTCCTACTTTTTTTTGGAGGCATTAAATTAATTTTATACAGGTGTCATATTTCCGACATCCAGAGTGTTATTCATGCCCAAATGACTTCTGGTAATGCCACTATGTACTTCGGGCTGGACGGCGGGTACCTTTTTCTTTGGAACTAGCAGTTGGGCCATCATTATTTTCCCAAACCCTCTGTAACATTCCATTCTCTACTAGCAGAGGGGCTAATTGCTCTCACAATGACCTCTTCTAATCGGGACCGGGCGCTCCTATCTTCTAGAGTGATAAATCGGTCATTTGGTTCTGGATACATTGTTTAATTCTTCATTCCCCTGCACCCGATTCTGCCGGATATCCACGACGACGTTGCGGGTTATACAACTGAACAAAATCATCAACTTGGAATTCCCCGCCTTCTATTCTGATTTCACAGGCTTCCTTCATTCGGGCACTGGCAATCTCGATATTTAACCGGACTCTTTGATGGATGTCGTCCATCCTTTGACATAGTTGGCTGACATAGTTCACCGCCGTCTCTTCTCCTGGGAGACATCCAAATTCAGATCGCACAGTTGTTGTAACTCTCGTCCCATAATAATACTAGCCGGGATCTGACCCAGAGACTACCTTTGTCAGATGGCGGTTAATGGTCCTATTCATCCGTTCTATCATTCCATCGGATTGCGGGTGTAAGTCTGTCGTGCGTGTTTTATTGATCTTTAAGAGTTTGCAGACGTCTTTGAAAAGAGTAGACTCGACATTTCTACTTTGGTCTGAATGAATCTCCAAGGGAACACCAAAATGGCTTATCTATTACTTGACAAGGAAATCAGGCTTCTTGATTCGGCATAGCATAAGCTTCTGCCCTTTTACTGATATAGTCCATCACTTCCTCTAAGTGCATTTTTTAAATTCGTATTTTCCACGGACAGCCTTCTCCTCTGTTATTTTCTCTGATGGTTTTGGGGAACTGGCAAGCCTATATTTACTTTATTTTTTGCCCTCATAACTACATTCCCCTACAAATTCTTCACTTACATCTAGTTTTCCAAGGTTTCAAATTCAAGTCTCCCATGAAATTAGAGTGTGAGTAGTGTCTTTATGTTGGTATGATGTCTGATATTTCTAAATGAACGAATTCCAATCTACTTACGATATTTCTAATATGTATATTGTTAAAATACATTTTAAAGTGACAAGGCTGATCAAACAAGCCATCACGACATCGTGACTTTTTAATATACTGTTAGTTTGATTTAAAAATAAAAATTTTAACACTCAATTATTATATGCATTGCCCAATTCTTATGAGTGCCGTAAAGTCTTTGATATACCTTGAAAATGGATTACCAAAGAAGGTACTCTAGAAATAGAAATTGAAAATCATACCACATTGACCAATATGAAATTGTTTATGAGTTTATAGTTCACATGATGTATCATTTTTAGTCTTAACAACACTAAATTTCTACAAATGCATTATAGACGAAGTTATTTGTTGGTGAAAAATGTATTCATTAATCACGCTCTCAATAGTTTATTACGTTGAATTCACATCCTAAATTTCCTCTACTTGACTAACCAAAACCAACTCTCTCTTCTGCTGAAGACTAATCAAAGACATACGTTAGTATACGTAGATGTTGGTTAATTGTTTCGACTGGCTGAATTAAATCGCAGAATCACCAGTGACGTAGGAGGATTTCAAATCGTATTAATCATAACTTATTGTGAACACTCAGCAAAACAATAACTCTGTTTGGAAACATTTGATATTGTTGGCAAGTTGGCAGTTTTGCAGGTAAATTCCTTGGGCTTGTTAGTTATTCTGTGATAAAAAGTGCTGTGAATTAATGTAAGTATCACACATCTTGTTAGTTCAATAATCTAAATTCAACAAATATGGAAGCGCTAAATAATTTTGTAATTAAAAAGAACACACGTTTATTTTAGAAATTAGACAAGACATCATGATGGATTCAAATTAACAATCAGCATATTAATAGGGCGTGATATACTATACATTATAGAAATAAACACTGATGCTATTGTATCCATTTAGTTGTCTGTATAACAATTACCTTGAATGAGGAAGACGTAATATTTGAAATCGAACACAAATCTTTATTACGGTCGATATTCATGATATTGCTAACTGTGAAGAGTCGGATGAAAAATACGCAGGCTTCATAAAGAGGCTGATACTTAATATCACAAAGAACTTTGTAATGTATATAACATCAATGAAATTTGAAACCTGACATATCTCTTAATTAGTAATTATTTCGTTATTTCATAATACAGTTATAAATTATTAGTTAAATTCTCAGATGGGTATTGACTTTTTAACTGTAATGAAATCTGACAAAACAAAACTATGACATCACTTTAATGTGTCAATAGGACCTTAATTAGGGATAGGTCTCGTTTTATGTCAGTTAAGGCTCAAGAAAAAACTAATTTTTATGACTCCCAAACTTCATCGTTAGGTTTGTGTTTTGTTGATATAGCATGAAAATAGTTTAATCTATAACGTGATGACATTGGACGCGATGTTTTTAACGGCCCCACCATATTTTTGACAATTTATACTCGAAGTGGTCGCAAAATTAAACAACCGAGACTGTTTGAAATTTAAACTTTATTTATAAAATTATACAATTGAACTCTTTAGTATGAAAATTTTAAACTACAGTACTACTGTTAATCCCCGATTAAATTAAATCACAAACATAAACAATTCAATGACACATTTTTATAGTCACTGCGTTTCCAAAGTCAAACTTGAAAAAAATTAACGTTACTTAAATAATGACAAAAAACATTCTATTAATTCTAAACTAAAACATAAAAACCGTCTGATATTTTCCTTTTAAATCAATTGTTTTTCTTTTACCATGGAAATTGTTGGTGGCATAAAGTCTGCAAGGTACTTATGGCCAGAGCTGGCAGATGAGGAATAAACCTTTTTGTAGTAAGTTATTCTTAGTACGGCTAGAAGCGGTCCCGGCCAAAATTTTTTTTTACAAATTTATCTTGAATACCTCTTGTTTATTTAATTTTTGAAAAATTTACTCCAGAGCTTTATTAAATTGTCTAGTACTATTTGGGCCGGCGTGAGGAAGGATTATTACCTTTGTGAGCCCTTATTTAACTTTTTAATTTTTTGATATCTGTTTTTGTCATTATTACATTTCTTATTCGGTTTCTAGACCTAGGTGAAATTGAGCCCGGATGATAACCATAATTTGTTGTGCACCTTATTGACGATCTCGTCATTTCTTATTTTTTACGACGTCCATCCTTAACTTAAGCCGATAACGACGTTGCTTTTCGCGGCTGCCAAAGCCATTTATTGTAGAAGCTTCTTTCAACAAAACTAGAAGTAATTTAACCATAATACAAAGCTTTTAATAATTTTAAAATACATCTAAGTAACTGCGTTACTAATACAACTGTGTTACTTTTTTATAGTAACGCAGTGTAGCAGTAACGTAGTGGTAAATATTTAATTATTTTGTAAATGTGCACTGAATGGAAAAACAAAATACAAATGTTATGTCAATCTCCAAATCTATACCTAAACATCAATGCATGAGAATAATAATAATGCAAATTTTTTGATTACTTACTTTTCGACAGCGGTTTTATTTAACTTATTCTTTACTCCCTTTCATGTGAATAATTATGGTCAGCGTTCTGTGATTGATAGATCGCTACGATTATTTAACAAATTGGAAATTGATATTTTTGAAAGTAAACTGCCTGTTTTTTAAAAACAAATTGTTCAATATTTTAATCATCTATTGCTTAGCTAATTAAAAAGTATTTTTTGTGTTGTATTTTACATACTGTGACTAATTATTTACTATTTCTTGTCAAATTGTTTGTATATTGGGGTAATTCCGTAAACTTAATAAAAAAATAAATAAAATAAATTTAAAGATTACTGTGTACATACTAGGCCAGTCATTAGAACCTTTAATCTGAACTGTTTAGGAGTATGCCACCAATGCCATCTTTTATGTGGGCCCTATGTGATAAAGCCAAAAGTCGCTTTTACCTTTTTCTTACAAATAAAAAGGAAAACATAGGTAGGTAACTCTTCTGGTTTTTGTAAAGCGATTTGAAAGACTTATAAAATGGTTCTTGAGATTTTTCTTGAGATTGGATCTTTTGCCATGTTATAGATGTTTTTAACAGCATTTCCAAAACTTATATGAAAAACGAAGACAGACATGATATTCTTTATCATCTCGGCATTTAAAATCTGTTAGTATATTAAAATCCGTGCACTTTTTATAATCTAATGACCAATGAGTGTAACCTATATGGATCAGCTTCAAAATTGCCAACGTTATGTATTATTCGAAATTTTAGCGACATTCCCGGATTTTTAGGACAGAATATGATGTAATTGGACCTTACAAAAATTGATTTGGTACGTTATCCTATTCTGTAAATAGATAAAGCGACTTTTGTGATGAATTTTTATCAACTACGGACCACTTTTCAATTCAACGCTTTTGTAGCTTGCTGTTACATCTCACTTCCCAAAATAGTTTTTTCTCTACTCGAATGAATAGCATTTTACTGAATTAATAGATATAAATGTCATATAATAGAGTCTGTTGTTTTAGAATTAATATGGGGGTCAAAATGACTAATTGTTGTGGATTCAGTCTAAAACATGGGACTATAATTATTGGAGTGCTGCAATCGATCGTCGCCTTTATGTTTCTGGTGTTATGTGCTGCTTATGCTGAAAATCCCCATGAACTGATAGATATGTCAGATCCTTCCATAATACCCAATTTAACAGGTAACTGTTTTAGCATAATATGTTAATTTAAGATAAAAAATTGTTATATATTTTATTTGTAGCACTCTGTTTTAAAATATTGATTAGTGTTTAAAAGGAGCTTATGCAATTGTTAAACTCAACATAATATTACATACAAGCATCCTATAAAAGGAGATACTAATGCTGTATTTGTTATCATCTGTAGCGCCAGATTTATGTATGTGTAATATAATAAAGATGTTCACTTATACAGATTTGTTGATTTCAGCTAGTAATCAAGTATGATCTCGAGTATAATCAGATACTAAAAACTGTGAAGAATAGGCTACAAACTAAGCTTGTTCCCTCTGCTTCCTTCTACTCTGTGGAAGATTTTTCAAATATGTTTCCAATCCGGATCCTCACGGATACTCACCAATCCTGTCATTGCCGATTCGACACATTCCACTGGATCTGAAACAAGGCGCCTATTACGGAGCCTGTTATTGCGTTGGTTAACTAAGTTCCTTTTAATACTCTTCAGATTTAGTTCACATTTGCGGAAATGCCGCATATTGTAGCTGCAGTCACTGAGTTAGCAAGTCTGGAGTCATTATTAACTTTGACGGTCCTCTAGATGCTAAACAAATTCCTTTTATTTGAATCAGCGCTGGACCAAGCGAACTGGTTGCTGCCGAATATTTTAGGGACAAAACTAAAATGACTTTGGTCGTGACCCTTTTTCTTCCCCTGACCCATGACTTCCAATTGTCAATTTTCATTTCTCCAAGTCCTAGATTTCACTCCGTAACTATAAATGTCCCTTACAATGTGGCCTCTGGAAAGCTGCTTTTCTGAAAGTCTCACTAAAGTCATGTCTCTACTAAAAATTGATAAAGTGTACCGCTTACATATAAATATATTTTTTTCTGTTCGCAACAAATAATTTGCTCCAAAATTTATCACACCTTAAATTCGCAATTAAATATTTCTCTACTCATTTTCTTATGCTATATACACTTTTGACGTATCAGTCGAATATCAGCTGATCCACCATTGAACTGGACTAAACTGCTAAACTAAGTAATAATCGAAAAATGTATCAATATGATGATGTGCAAGAGATTTTTGCGAACTGTGTGCGTGTTCAAATATTTCCTAGTGGACGTATCTGTTAGAGCGATGTGTTTACAAACGTGACATTGGATGTCACAAACCACTTTCGTGACATGATTGGGCATTTGCTACTCGATTTCTTTGGGTTTGTTTCCTGCAACGAGTTTTGGTTTACTCCATGATGATGACAGCTTCGCTGTTGAAACGTACCTTGACTGCAAGTTTAGTCTTGGGGTACAAAACTTTTGTGTTTATACATCTGTAACACACCAGAGGTTCCACAGTTTTTCCTGAACGATATATGAGAATAACTTACTTCCGTCGTGAACTGCTAATTGGGATATGTAGTACTGAAATGTAGAAGTGGGAGTAGTATATTTCTGCTGTAAGGTCAGAAGACAAAAGTTTCGGCAACATGTCTAAACTATCTGGAGGGTGGTAGCGTTGATAAGTTTTGGGCCTGTATTTTGATTTGATGAACTAGTTCATCGGGTCTCCACGAATTTGCTTTTAGAAGGTATTTTGGAAAGAAAAACTTTTACTAGAAATGTTATTGTGTTTTGTTAGAACACTTAATGGTCGTTTGGGAAGTGGGTGAAGGCAAATATGCTTGCTTGGCTATGGATTGAAGAGTTTTGTTGAGACACCTATCTAATTCTTGCATAGCAGACGGTACTGAACAAGCAGTGAGCCTATGAAAAATGTTATTAATGTTAGGACTAAGAATGTTCTCCATCGGACGATAATTTCCGTAAACGATTTTATTTGTGTTTTGTAAAAGCAAGTAGAGGTGATTATTGGTAGTACTTTGGTACTCTGTAGTTCGAGGTTAACTATTCACTTTATTTCAGTACTGCTTGTCATTTAGTAATCAATCCCGCAAACAGGAAGAACGATTGTGGTCTCATTTTTACGGAGCTCTTCCACTTTCTATGTTTCACTAGAAATTACATTTGATTAAGAATAGTGTTGAATGTCTTCACAATAAATATATATCAGTTCACCTGTAGCTTCCTAAACCTCCGATTAGGATAGCTTTTGACGTTAATGTGAAATTCAAACAATTAGATTTAAACTAAATCTAATTCAGTTATTACAATATTTCATTTTCTTGTTTTTCTGCTTAATCACTTACGATTTGAACGAAATATGAAAACTCAACTATAAAGGTATAAAAAGATAAACATTATAATTAACCTTTAGTAAATATTATTGATTTGCTTTATGTCACATTTACGTTTTTTTTTCTGTATTAGTATTAATATTAACCCAATATAATAACACTGTTTTTATTTCATTTCAGTCCTCAGATGCATCCTGATTATAATATCTGTTGGTAGTGCACTTCAATGTATTTTCTCCATTCTGCTAATATTTGCTGCTGAAACAGTAAGTATGTTAATTAAAACTGGCATTTTTAAACACAAAATTCAACGGCTGTTAAATGTTATAGTCCTTAAGATTTTTTTGTTCTTTAATTATGTATTTTGTTGTCTTATGTAGTTTTCAAATTTTTATTTGTCATATCTTTATTGCATTATTAACGGCTTCGATCTGGAAATTATTGGATTTTCCTATTAGCCAAAGATTCTAAATAAATCATTTGTCGCATCAACCTTTCGCAATACCAAACGAAATAAAAAAAGGTTAATAATATCATTCATCCTCGCAAAGTATTTCGGTAGCTTAGAGAATACAATGGATATATAAATCCATAAAAACACCACCTACTATTTCGTTTGGAGAAGGATGCAAATCAGCATTGGTGGTGCCTGAGCAGATCGGCCAGTAGAGGGAACGCAGGATTATATTTTAGATCTCAAAAATCTCAGCTGACTATTTAACATTTTATCATGAGATACCACCGAGAGATATGGAAAAACGATTGACTCTTCTTAAATCAGTTGCTCGCAAGAAATAGATCCATGTTTTTAAGATTTAGATTTAAACTAAAGCCATTGACAACAAAGTCAGAATAGACTTTGAAACGTTTGGTATTCCTGCAATATACGTCGTTTTATTTCTATTGTGGTGTTATTGCCCAAAAAAAAAACATAAAAGTAATCAAGAATATGCCACAAAAAACGTTTAGAAGACATTTAGATTTAAGTCATGAAGTTAAAGGCATTACATTTGTCTGTAGAACATTGAAGTCATCAACCCTACATATTTTTGCTTTTTTCGTCATGATCTAATACATTTTAGGTACTTCATGTGAATCAATATTTTGACTGATATTTTATAGACATTTTCATACTTAAGATACGTTAACACCATAATATATGTGTTGAGCCAATTTTTACAACCTATATCGGTGAAATAATTATGACTACTTAATAGCAATCATTACGTCCTTAACATTTCCAAAAGGTAAATTAAAATAAATTAATATATAAATAAATGAATTTAATAAAATAATTCGAATTGCATGTTGTCATAATATACCACATACGGTTAGGTTAAAATTACTACACAATTAATGTTTGATAATTGAGGTAATTATATTCACGTGTCTTTAATTACTTTAATTTGCTCTTTTTCCTTACTTTGTGAACAAACCAAGGATTGTAAATATTTGATTGAATGTATTCTTTCCAGAATCTGAAAACCAACGAAACGTTGTACAAAGATTATATAATAAACATTAATACTACTCTTATTATCAAAGAAACTTAGTATTTTTGTTGGAATTGAAGATGGATATGAAACACAATAATTGTAATTATTTCACAACAGCGTTTTTACTTTGAGATATAAATCCGAGAATAGAGAGTATGTCTAAAGTGTGAGCAAATTCAAATTTCCCTTTATCACAAGAATATAGAGATTGAGAAAAGTCGTCTTCTATCTTTTATCAAGAATCTGGTGCAAAGTAATTAAAACAGAATTATTGTATTCTCAGCAACAACAAAAGCTCTTTCTTTTGAATACCAGTATTAGTATTCAACTAACTAGAAGCGAAAGCAGAAGGCTACGAGAATTATGCGAACCGACCTGAAGAGGGCAAATGTGACTCTGCCGAAACGTCGTCATTTTACCATCGATCCCGGCAGGGATCAGTTATCAACTACGCGGATGAATTCTCGGAAACTACCTAACAGATTTAGTGGCCGCGAAAACTTTAAAACAAATATAGTGTAATTTTGTAACCAGAAATCCCACTAGTTTTCTAGATGACATGAATTTTAAAGTTAAGAATTGTTGAAAAATAAAATACACAAATTTTCCACTTAATTTCTTTTTCAGAATCGTCCCAAACTGCTGATTCCATGGTTGATCCTAAACCCAATTGCTGTGGCCGTTTATATTGTGGGAACACTAATAGCTATTGCTGAACACACACCACTGAACAATACTCCGTTTATAGTTGGGCATCTACTGTTTGCCTTAACAGTTTCCCGTAAGTATAAATTTATATTAAGTACACTTTAAAACAAATGGATGCATGTGAGGGAATATACAATACTGTATGTGATATGGTTCGGCTGTTGACTGGTAACCTGCCTTCGAAGGTGTTATCTTCTAAGTATTTCGATCAACTGTGTGGAATTTTGCCTCGGCTACAAATGGGGCAAATTAACAGAACAGCTTAAACCAGTGGCCGTATTCTGTAACTCGTTATGATCGAAACGAAACGTAATAGGTTTGTTCGTACAGACCAGTTGCCAATAATTCTAACAGTTAAAAAAATTCTCCACCAATCGATTGCCAACAGCCAACTGTCGAAAGCGCTGATCATTGTCAACTAGTCTCTTCGAACAAACCATATGCCATTATAACGCAAATATCGATTCGAAGTCACAAAACATTCAATAATTTAGCGTTCTATCGTTATTTTATAACCTTAATGACTTACGGAATACGGTTGCAGGTGAGATGAACAGAACACCAGGAAGAAAGTAAAATTACCATCGACTCCAGAACCAACGTAATCAGATGAAGGCGAACCACCTGATGTGGACAGAAGGAACTCTTACAGAACATCTTCAGTTCAACATTGATTTTGGCTTATATATATATATATATATATATATATATATATATATATATATATATATCCCCTGGTATTTATACCTTTAACCGGTCATGCTCATTGGATCGTTTAATATCCTTTTTACTCCAATCAGCGTAGCCGGACCGGGCGATTGGTTGTCGACGATGCGAAGCGGCAGTGGCCCAAGAAGAGGTCTCCAAACGTTTTTAATTTGGATGCTAGGCTGGCTGATTATATTCTCATTATGAATTTTGTTTTATACCGGTGAATTATCCTTGCCTGGTCCCAGTTGATGTTGTTCGGTCCATGCGTGATTATTTGGGAAAAAATTATAAAATTGAATAGTAAAAATTTGTTGACTAGTGTGTATCCAGTTCTTACTCTGCTTTGTGTTTTTAAAAATTGAATATTTATATTATATTGTAACTCATTAGCTTGAACTAAGCTCTGATGATGACTATTAATAGTCGACAGTGCTTAGTGTATTAAAATGTTTTGAAAATAAATTTGCACGAGGTATATAATTTCCCCCAACCCCTTGGAGTGTATTAACGTGCATACAGCAACTCTGTGTATTAAGAGTGTGTATTAGAATTGAATTATTGGTTCTAAATTTCATTACATTACTGGAATCATATTATCTTTATATTTTTCTTTTTTTGCAGTTATTGTATTCTACAAAATTCTTGCCGTCTGGAATTTCTACAAACATTTGAAGAGCCTTAATTTCTGAAGTGTAAATTGCCCAATAAACAAAATATTAGTTTGTAGAATATGTTTGATAATTATCTGTATGTAGATTATATTACCTATGCTATTTCTTATTTACTGCTTCTGAGTATTTTGCTAACTTTTAGTTTGTAATTTAAAAGTATTATTTTTCGTCATTTGTTTTAGTAGAATTAGGCAACTGAATTATTTCTTTCCTAAATATTATAATAAATAAGTATAAAATGTACAGTATGAGCAATTTCATGGTGCTTTTTAGGTTAATAGATTAGTGAACTGAAAAAATTTAACATAGTATAGTTACTTGATTGCACTGCAAACAAATATTGCTTCCAGTGCTTAATATCTATACATATAAAAGAGGATGTTCTGGCTGACTTATTGACCTACCCATAATCAATACTTCCTCAACACTATTTTGCATAGACCCTGACATTTGTAGGGTACCTTCGTACCACAGTGGGGCCTTGCTCTAAAAGAGTGTTTTGAAATAAAACTTTTTTTAAAGGATATATGCTGTTTTCGGTGCACTAAAGTGTCGAAAATAATTAACAAACCATAGCACTATAAAATAAATATCACATTCACTGTTAAAAGGCCTACACACAAAGAATAGAAGGTAAACAATAAATGGTGATCATTCTGCACAAACCTGCTTAATTAGTAAATTTTACTACTTCATTGAACATGATTGCTGAGTGGCACCAACTTCAAAAATATAATATATAGTTAGGTAATTAGCCTATAGAGAATGAGCACTTTTGATTGTTTACTATCTTTACTTTCAATGAAAAATGCCAAAAACACGCTTTAGACAACTGGGCTAATCTGCTCTCTCATGTAACGGTCGTTGAGCGAGTATAGGAGCGACTCGCTGATTAATGAATTATCGTCATGTTTATTGAAATTAACACAAAATATTAAACTCTACATATAAACATTCCCCTTAAAACACTATCTATTGCTGAAAACTGCATTAAAATCCGTTGCTTAGTTGAAAAGGTCTGAGCGTGCAGGTAGATAAACAGAAGGAAGAGTTTTATACTACATAAGATGGTGTAAAATATTATGTACGTGACCATTTTTTTAGAAGATAGAATGGGTATAGTAAGCTATCCTTTGAAAAAGAAATATGCCACCCAGGATTTTTTTTGTAGATATCTCATAGAGATTAAGCAGTGTTTTCGATAAAATCCCCATGCGGCTTGACTATTTCCGGCACTTGTAACAATTATCATTACATTTCAACCAACTTACATAAAACTTGACAAATCACATACTTTCCTTATCTAAATGAAAATCCGTACAGTAGAATTTTAAGTCTATATTGAACAGACTTTTTAACCGACTTCCAAAAAGGAGGAGGTTATCAATTCCTCACGTATTTTTTCGCTTTTTTTTGTACGTATGTTACCTGATTTCTTCTCCTGTGGTGCACCGTTTTGAATGAATATGGTCTTGTTTAATACAGTATATATCAGGATTGGTAAAACTTAAAATTTTGGAAAAGAATTCTATTGGTAAAGTGATAACATTTGTGAATGAACACATGCGTGCAAGGAAATCGACCAATATCCTTAATATTTTAGTCGATTTTTCGATAACTCCTTATGGATGTGTATATGTAGTTTTCTAACGTTTAATCTATTAAGGAAGATCCTTAGGTGATCTCATATACTTTTCTGCGACGTGCAACTTGCAGTTTTGCAGAAAATCGCCGAAAATTCCAAAATTCTTATTAAAAATTTCATCGAAATGACATAACGGACATTTCCTCATAAATATTTTAATTCCAACGTAATACGGCGGGAATTTTAGGCACTGGAAGTTTTAATTGCGAATTTGAAAATTTTCTATGTACATTTCAAGCATATAGGTAGAAAAGCATAGTATTTTCGGCTCCTTAAATCAATGAGTACCAAGCTCGTTTTGTTTGTATACCAGCCAAATACCTATTTAAATGCAAATTTTTCCATTTTGCGAAGATGGTGCTTTTGGTTGTCCCATTCTCCCGGCCTAATAGAAAATTCAGTGTCAACACATGTCAAACTTTAAACTGCTATTTGGTCCGTTTATAGACAGGGTGTTTAGTTATAGCAAACAAAATCACAAAGTAAAGTGATAGAAGGAGTTGCATTTATATAAAGATTGAAATATAGGACGGACTAGAATGATAGTGGTCCGTAGGCAGAAAGGTTACATGGCGTAGTCCATAAGGCATAAATATATTTTGGGCTTATTAAGTCAACGCGTACTAGTACAATTTGTTCGAAAAGATTTACCTGTCAATTTAAATGAGAAAGTATCATTGTGTAATGTTGAGGCTTTCGATATTACCTGGTTCTGTCTATTAAGGTTATACATACAAAATAAAAAATAAAGAATGAAAACTACCTGAGTTCAAAAATACTAAAAAGTTGAAAATAAAACATTTAAAAAATATATAACCGACTTCTACCTATAACTAAAAAGCTAAAAATAATTATAACAAAATACAACTCTAGCAAATAAATAACACATTCAATGTTTTTAGGTACCTACCCAGGATGTAAAAAATGTAAACATTAAAAGGTGCTCATTCTGTACAAATTAATTACCTACCAATCTAGTATATTTTTGAAGTCGGTTGAAATTTGGATTTGATTCTTACTTACCCTCTACTTCAAAGTTCAAAGTTGACTTTCTGCAGGGGGTTGCTTTTTTTCCGGGGGGGGGGGATGCTACCCCTTCTCGGGGGTGAAAAATATATAAAAAAACTCCGGGAATAAATAAATTAAGTAATTTTAAGCAACTTTTGTTCCACAAAGTTTTTTCTAAGATTCAGAGTTAATGGCAAGTGAAAGTATCGATTTTTCAACAAAAAAAATGTTGTCATACGGTTTTTCGTAAATAACTTAAAAAATATGCACTTTGCGAAAAAAATCATTTAGATCAAAAAAATAGCCTATAAAAAACAATAAAAAAAATATTGAGCTTGTGGTTTCTGTAAAATATATACAAACGGAGTTATAGCTTATTGAAACAATATATTGTCTTGCGTTCAATGGATTGAAAAATCTCGAAAAGTTAGTATCGTAATTCCTTTGACAGGTTTTAATAAACCTAGGAATTTTTTCGTCTGATATCTATCCTGGGAATCACAGGGAAACGTCGTTACACACAGTTCGACTCCCAATTTTGAGTTTCTGTGAGCTAGATTTTCCTGCAACTCTTGGATGTCGAAGCTCATTTCGCGATAACATATTAAATACAGTTATAAGTACTATATACATAAATAATTATTCGAGAATTCAATCAATTGAGGGGAGCGCAGCTGATGAAGGTTCTCGACTAGAAACAATATATTGTCTTGCGTTCAATGGATTGAAAAATCCAGTATTATTTCAAGTATTTTTTATTAACAGGTATTGGCTTATTGTTCTGTTTTCCGTTCTTCTTCAATAATTATACAAATGAAAAAATGATTATCAGGTTGATATTGTTTTATATTTATTTGTCATTTCCGAACTTAGGTAAGTAGAGTATGTCACAGTAATTATTTACAGTAATTCTAGTTCCATCAAATAGATCTATAAGTCATTGCTCCAGTATCTATTCCGGTGATTTAAAAGTAATGGTTCTATTTCCAAATTCTTTTTTTTTAATAATTTTTCTCTACAAGCCGGGTCAAGGCTAAGTTAATTTATTTATGAAAAAGAAAACTGCTCTGCACAAAGAGCATAGGAAAAGCTATGAGATTTTAAATTTGTATTCACCAATATACCCCAGAATTATTCTATTTTAGTAGTACCTAGCAGTATAATAGTCAATTACCACTGCACAAATGAACATTGCGCAATTAAGTTAGTCCGTTATTAATATTTATGCCGATTAATCTAATTACAGGTAAAACTTTGTTTATGGACATTCTAGGCCAAACCTATTTACCTTGATTAATACAATCGCCCTTGAATGTAAGAAGGCTGTTTGAATATTTAAATAACTAATGTCAAAATAGTGGAGCAAAATGACAATTTGGTTTTTGATGGGATGAAATCATAGAAGAAAACTGTTTGCTTTCTGGTTTTGTCATCAAAAATAAGACATATATGATAATTCAAAAACCAAACAAACAAGCGGACCTCACTATCAAAAACAAGTAAAATCGTCAAAATTTATATTTAACAATTTTTATTTATTAGCAAATATAAATTTTACAAATGTTGCAGTTTAATTAGTTAGTTTTTAACTTTTTTAGTATCTAGACAGGGTGTCAATACCGCTTCAACATGAGTTAAATTGAAGCGTTAACATCGATAGGAAGGGAGAAAAACTCTACAAAAGCAAAGTAATATATTCCCATGTGTTATTTTTAACAAGTAGCCGAGATCCATGAATACAGGAAGTAGGCAGCAATCTCACATCCATGAATATTCGCTCGAAGTTGTAGCTGCCTGCCGCCTTGTAAATAGGTTTGTCAGACATGTTATATCAATGGAGTTTTCTGCAGCTATTCTACCTATTCACTCACACTATGGTCTAGACAAATCTTCAACAGTAAGGCGCAGTAATCACACCGTTTACTTTAGACTAATAGCATTTAGCCTAAAATATGAGTAAATGGAAGTATTCATTTGTTACTCTGATGGAACGCTCCTAAAAACTAAAAAATTCATTTTTTATAACTATGCATCAAAAACAGGAGGAAATTTTTGGTTGCGATCCGTTAATAGAGTTTCTTTGTTATTGAGGGAAAATTGGTCTATTTGCGAAAAATTGTTGTTGAGAACTTGTCTTTGTTGAATTTGCTTGGGTCCTCTAGAAAATTGTGGTTGAAGATGTGAATTGTTAAGTAGAAATTGATTTGGGATTTGATTTCTGCTCAAAGATTGTATTTGAAATTTATTTGTGTTTTGTTTGAAATGTTGGTTGTGATTATAAAGTTTTTGAAGTTGGAAATTGTTTATATGATTATTATTGTCAAAACTGGAAGGTCTCTGTAAGTGTCGAATATTGATTTCGGCAATAATGTATTATCGGGCGTCAGCTAATATGCTGGGTTTAATTGCTCTAATAATAGAACCTAATAGCTCTTTTAGTCCTACTAAAAATATTTTCAAAGCCTGCGTATTATTAAATGTCTTTTTAACTTTTGAATTTTGAACTATATTTTCGTGAATATGAATATACTTGTTATGCACTTAAATTTGACTTAATCCTGCATAAAACTGTAAAGGAGGTTCATTTTAAAATTATCTAATTGATCTAGATCAAAAGTTAAACCATTCTCAACGCGCTGATTTTCGAAATGAGCTACTAAAGTATTTCAGACAGTGTGCCAATATTTAGCAATACACGTAGATATATACTATAAACTTCTCTAAGCTTAACTATTATTTTAGAGTAAATACCATTTTCTTTCCCTTGAAAAAACGGGGACATGCAATTTCGACTTAGACAGAACGGCCGGGGTACTTACTCGGAATAGTGACTGTGCTGTGATATCTCTTCTATGTGTGAATAACCGTAAACAAGGAATCTAATCTGAGAGGTCACATTAAATATAATACCAAGTTTAAGTTATGGTCTATGAGTGATACCCCTCCTCCCCCGTAAACTTACAAGTGAATGATGACAAAATTACCTAAATTAAATCAAAAATAGGTATCCACAAATTAATTACCCATACTTATGTTATAAAGTGACTTTTAAAATAGAATAAAACAGTTTGTGTATATATTCTAGTGTTTGGGGTGTTTGCGTTCCCCTGGTAATCTCAGATTCTGAACCCCACATTTTAGCAAACATTTTTTAATATTAATTAACTAGATTAATTATCTTGAGTCTTTAGGACAAAACAGCGACGGAAACTTGCAAATACAAATGATCCATCTTGGGTTTTTCTACTTGTCATTTAACAAATTATTCCTTCTACAAAAACAGTTCAACTAACTATTTACTTCAGTGAAGTTTGCTGGGAACTAGTGAGATTGGCGAAGCGTACCTTTACATAACTACATTCTTCACTAATTAAAATTAGTGTCATCAATATTACCTACGGCTGATTTACTTAGATATATCCAAATATTCTATTAACCTGCAGTTAGGATGCATATGAAATATATATGGATTTAGATGCAATGCAGGTATGAGATAAAAATTAATAATGGACAATTTCATATGAAAATATAATTTATTAGATATTTATAAAAACAAACAGAAATGGTACAAAAGAGATTCAATTAAATACTACCAGCCCTTGCCCAACGGTAATCCATGTCCATGACTTGAGCCAATAGAAATACCGTGACCGAATCCTAAACCAGAAGATAGAGATAAATCTCCTATGCTATGTGCCGACTCGACTAAAACTGGAGCTGGATGTGGTACCACAACAGGAACGGGATGAGGAACGGAAACAGGGACCGGGTGAGGGACTGATACAGGGACAGGTACTGGATGGGGTACAGGTACAGGACGAGGTACTTCCACCGGTATGTGACGTGTTACAGTTACAGGGTACGGTTTAGGGACAGGTACGGGGTACGGGCGATCTACTGGTACTGGAATTGGTTGCGGTACTGGTACAGGAACTGGTCGATTAACTGTAACTGGATAAGGCTGTGGGACGGGTATTGGAACTGCTCTGTTAATTGTTGAAACTGTATGAGTGTTGGTTCCAAGCGCAAGTCCTCCACCTCCAAGGGCTGATGCACCAAGGGAAATTCCATCTCCGGCTAAAGCAAGATCACTGCCCAATCCTGCCAAAATGTGAAAATGTTAAACATTTGCTTTTAAAAAAAGTTCATTATCATGATGTAATGAAGAAATAAAGTGAAACCTAAAAAGGTGACCTTTATTTCAAAATGGATTTGGTTTGAACCATGACAGCTTGACTGTGAAAGCAGGAATTAATGGGAAGATTTGGGAAGATTAAAGGTATGTTATTAGGGAACAAATGTTCTTGTTGGTGCATCAGTGATACATCAAAGTTACCCATGATGTACTTGGCAACAGTTGCAATCCACTATTGGCTTAACATTTAAAATATTTGAGATAAGGGCAAAATACAAAATAACATTTCACGCATTAAAGTTATACGACATAAAATGTTCACTGGTAACTTGTAAATATAGCCGAAATAGGGGGGATTTCTTAATGTTTGTTAAATATGTTTAATAGATAAATCCTCTATATCTATATACTGCTTAAATACAATTTAATACGACATCAACTTTACACCTAAACCTGTTAGCATATTCAACACAGGACTGATCATTCTTGAAATACCGAACATATTATATTTAATGTACAAGAGTATGTATTGAAACCAGTTCAATATTAGACCATGCAACAAAGGTAAATTTATGTGAAATATTGTATCTAGTATACCACAACAAACAGAAATATCATAGAAAACACCTAACGTATGTACAATAATGTAGAAGAGAAGAAAATTTATGAGGTCATGACTAATTTCTCCCAATAGGTATTATTATGACAGATCAATATGAAATCAAAACTCTTATTTGTTATTCTTACGACGACAAATATTCTACATAAAATATATGGAAAACATTAATTTTTATCATAAACCATGAATAGTTCGACTACTGGAACCTCATACAAATTGAATAACTACTGCTGAAACTCTAAACCTGGCAAATTCCATAATAAGTTAGTTGAAGTAGTAATATACAATTTTGTAATATGAACTAACTGTGGTACAAAATATTACTAAAATAGGATTTTTATTTGTATCCTATATGTTTTTACATCAGTCATTAATTTATCTAGAAGAATTGGATTAAAAGTAATAAAATACCACTGCGAAATATTGGATGATAATAAAAACTTTACTTACATACCTTTTTATAATCGTAAACATTGTTTAATTAATTTCATGAATAATATACCAGTAAAGTAAGTCATTCTTCCTAGTGTTGCGGAATCTCGGATCTTCCGTAATCCTCATCTGTATTATAGACACCCTATATTAATTAATTATTATCGACGTTCATGTATTTGCAGCAATACCTATTTAGTTTATCTGTGTTGTACGATCAAGGGCATTTAAGTTAATTTTAATATTATGTTAGTGCACTATTTATCAAAATAGTATTATTTGGCATTTATTTTTCCACATGCTTGTCATTAGTAGTATCTAATGTCCCATAAAGTGCCATCAAGAATTTTCAGTTAATAGCTAATGTGTCATTTTGCAAAATTGGAAGTTTGATCTAATACCGACTATATAACAGTATAGATATTTTAGTGCTGGTCATTATAAACTGAAAGTGTTAACATTAACATTGATATATCTATCTTATATATAAAGACCTACTCCATCTATTTTTAGAAACTACAATACATCTGGCAGCCTTGCAGAATAAGTATTCCTGATTTGTGAATAATTCCACCACATGAAGATGAACAACTCTTCACCATGTAAAAAACACCCACAAAATTGTTGAATTTAACATTGAAACTACATCAAAATATAACAATCACAACAAAGTTAATTTATGACATTATTTTTAAAATACAGAACCTACCTTTGTCGTGACTATGTTTGTCGAAAAAAAGCAAGTTTAACTAACCAATGTTGCTTTGTTTTCTGTTTCATTAAATCTTTTGAAAATTTTACTCTTCTTTTTGATCACTTCTATCTTCATTATGTTATACCCTATACATAAGTTCGTTATCGGTTTCCTTTAATCCTAATTTTTCCCTCTCTATATACAATAACAAACTGAGAAATCAATTTAATAGGTGAGGTTATTCCAAATATTATTATTTATTTTTAAAATAAAATTATAAAATTCGTATAACAGTTAAAATATGCTATTCCTTGAAAGACTATGGACCAGTGTTTGAAATTTTAGTTTGTCATAATGGATTCCGTAATAATTTTGTCAATATTTGGACAAGAACAATCATGTAAATAGTATTAAAATGCTTCGTTCATAATACGTAAGATGATGGATATTGTATATATTCTGCAAAACTTATAGTTCTGACGTATGTAATAATTCATATTTAGTTTAGCTCTAATATTGCACCCTATATTTGAATTTTGAACTTTACAACCACAATAACACAGAATATTACACAAACGTTAAATTCACGTAAAAAGGTGATGAATAGTAATACCGAATTGGAAGATAACACTGTAAGAACCCATGCTTTAACCAGAACGTATACGAAAAAAACAATACTTAGGCACACTCATAAATATCCTCATTTTGAAATTATAATAGCAATACAAATTCTTACCTAACACAGAAGATCCAAGCCCGTGACCTCCTGATAATGCTAGGCTGCCTGATCCTAAGTGCCCTATGCCTGCTCCATAACCTAGACCGAGGAGACCTCTTTTATCCTTCTTTGTTTTCTCTGCGGAAGTTGCAACCCCGACTAAAGCTATGAAAGCAAGGATCTGGAACATAATAATAAATTGTTAAAAAGCCATTAAGAAATATTTCAACATATAAAAACAACACTTAAGTATAATAAACATTGCACACATGGAAACTCCTACTTTAGCATGAAATAATCTTTTTAGAAAATCAATGAGTTTCCTCCTGTTTATTTTTTTAACAGGTAAATGTGTATTATATAATTATTAGTGCTTACTTGGAATGCCTTCATTGTATATTCTTAGAATCTCGCTTGAATGCTTTTGTCGATACAGTTTTGACTTTTATATAGAAGATAAGGTGTTTCCCCTCTTGCAAAGGTTAGTAACGAAACATTTTGAACTATAAGATGAAACACACATGAGAACTTTCTCTGATAACTTAAACGCTATCAACAGTTACATAAAATTAGTTTAAAAATTTAATATTAGTTAAAACTCATATTTAATGGAATCAGATTTCTCAATTTTTACAGATGTCACCTAGTTAACGATACCAAACGAATCAAATTATTTATCATAACTATTTAATATACGCTTTCGGCAAAAATTAATTCCTCATTCTATCAATCTTACTATATCATTGATTAGGTTTTGCTGTTTTGACTACATTTACGGTTTTTGTAATACATAAATTCAACACAAGAATAATTCTAATTATTGATCAATATCGTAAACGTCTTGGTACTATTACTTTAATTAATCACATTATAACAATTTACTCTAAAGATGCGAATAACAGTTTAAAAATGGTACAAACTCTGGAGGTGGATGTTCATGTTAATCTAAATGTGAACCTACAATTGCTTATAATTCCAGTATTATTTAGATTACAATTTGTTTTATAGGTGTGTGTATATGTGAAATAATGATTGATTATTTTATTTCTTCTAAACACTTCTGGTGGTGTTCAAACTTATTTTACATTTTTCCAATAACAACTTGGACCTAACCAACAAGATTTGGTACAAGGCTTAATAATGAGAGATGATTAACAATAAAGAGAAATCAATTGAAATGATTATATCTGCAAAAGTATGCCTGTATTTATTTGTTAAGATATTTCTATATATCAAATTTTATCAAAAACTGTTTAGCGGTTTAGGCGTGAACACGTATGTATTCCCTATTGTCAGTTATTTGTCGTTAGTACTTAAACCTTGTATATCATCAACTTCAATTTAAAGTTCAGACGTGGTTGTCACCCGGAACCTAGCCTAGTTCGGCTAGAGGTTGAAGGATTTAGGAAGGTCGGGGATCGTACCGAACTGACAATGGGCCTAAGAAGAATGTCTGGTTTATGAATATTGGGTAGTCCGTAAATTTTAGAAGACTATTTATGAGGAATGATGGTCTTTTTGACTTTAAGAGGAAGATGTGTTCTGTTGATGATTTTCTTGGTCTTTTTCTCTAAGTAAGTAGTCGGATTATTGTTAATTATTTCGTAGTCTGGAATGTGGAGTAGAGAATTCATCTTATGAACATAGTCCTGAGTGTTGAGAACAGTTGCGTTACCTTTGTCGGTAGGAAAAATAGTTATGTCATCGTTGTCACGTAGTTTTTTTAATGCATATCTTTCGTTGGAATTTAGCTTTGATTTGGGTACTGCTGCATCAATGTCTTGACGAGTATCTTCAGCCTCAATATCTGTTAGTTCAACCAAAGCTACCTCAACTTAAGAAATGATTCTATCAGTTGGGATGGTTTTTGGAGTCACTGCGAAATTGAAACCTTTGTATAGGACGTGTAAACTGGTAGAGTCTAAGGAGAAGTCAGAAAAGTTGTGGACGGTCGTCTGAGGAAGTGAGGTGACAGCAGGTTTTTGTTTTGTAATAAGTTTTCTGTTTTCTTTTGAGCCAAATGTGCAGCTTTATCGCTCGAAATGCGATCAAAATTGTCCTACGAATTGGATAAGGGTTGAAAGTACGTAATGACGACTAGCAATGATAGGAATTTCGGTTGGTTTGGTCAAGTTAATACCTGATTGAATGGATGAAATTTCGTAACAGGACGAAACTTGCGTTGTTAAGAATACTGAAAAACCTGAACCTGTAGAGGTGTGATGTTTTAGTTTGAAAGTGTTCGGAATGATGTTATGGGTTCTGCAAAATTTAAGGAAGGAAAGATCACAAAGAAGTAAAGATTTTTGAATGAGAAGTTTGCTGTATGTTTGAGTCAGTTGGAAGATATCCTCCTTGTAGAGGCGAATGAAATGTTTTGAGAGGCTTCCGCGGTCATTATTATGAACTAGGCTAGGTTTCGGGTGAGAACCGCGTCTGAATTTATTAAATGCTCGACTCCTGCTTTGCAGCCATTATCAAGAGACAAAAGTGAAAAAGAGTTTCAGAGTCTAGATCGAACTTGGGGCCTCAATCTGCCTACTTCCCAAGAGTCACTACGTAAGTGAACTAAATGTGAATCTGTTCTTCTTTATATATATATATATATATATATATATATATATATATATATATATATATATATATATATACATAAAAAAGAGTAGTGTGACAAGATGATGAGTACAATTTTGGTAATTTTTTAAATTAGCCTTAAACATAATATTTTAAACGATGAAAATGAAATTGCAACGTTTATAAAGCTGAGTATTACGAGAAAACTTGCTTATAACCAATTGCTATTATTTAAGGTAATTGCTTCGGTATTATTGGATGAATTTAAATTTTGTGGCACAGGTGTACGTATCTATATCAACAGCTTATTATTATCAATATTCTGCATTTTTATGGAATAATGGAATACATTAGTTAGCAAAAAATAACATTTTGATGGTTTACACACCTTTAAATTGTTAGATTGGGGCGAAATTTTGTGTGAGAAAAGATGTTAAACAATTGGTAGACTCTTACTTTCTTAAACGTTTATAAAAAATCTTATCTGAGCTAATGAAAATACTTCAGATAGGATTTGACAGTAACTAGTTTTAACAAACTGAAGTCTTTCTAAAGACTAGATGCAGTTAATAATAAATAAAGTCATACGTGTTTAAAAATGTTAACCTGCATGAGAAAAAACACCTGGAAATTCATTGATTATTAAGAGTTAAATTTATTATAAGTTCTTCACACATCAGGAAATCGATACTCAATTTGTGTTACCTATGAAATATAATATGCATGTGGCATAAATGTCGCAAAATAAAAATTATATTCTGAAGAAAATAAAACTTCTAAAAAGTTCATTTTATTATTTGAACTATTAATTTCTATTAGTCAATTAGTATATTTGTATTACTCAGGTATTTGTTAGTACTAACAAAATAATATAATTATAAAAAAATAATATAATTCAGGAAGTTGTGCTTTCTTTGTTCAATTTCTAGCATAAACCCCCTCATTCCTTATCATATGCTTTTATGTCGTGCGTTTCAGATCCATATGATTCCGGCAGTTCGCTTTATATTCCTCTCCATTCCATCAGACTCCTGGATCTTCAGCCAAATATCGATATGGGAAGCGTAGCTTTATTTTAGTACCCCTATTTCCTGGCTTAAAGTGTTATATTTATCAAAGTGTGTATGCTTTCAAAGCCGGTGTCATTATATAAACTATGGTTTTCTGGGCTATTTTGCAGAGGTCTATTGGAATTTTTCCGGACGTTTCATCTGCAAGTGCGCCAGACATCATTCAGCGGCGTGGGCGTGATATATCTCTTAGTTAGATGATTTGCTTAACAGGACCACGGTAGTCAACCTGCCATGGCCGTTTCCAAGTAAACATTTTCGACGCTACCTTGAATTAGATTTTCTCTTTATGCAATTATTCAGATAATTTGATTAAGCCACGCCTTTTGTGAATGGGTTGATATAAGGCCCAACGATTAAAGCCAAAATGTTAGGTAAGAAAAGCTCTTAAAACTTATATACGTTGAAAGTGGAGACTACTTTTGGGTATAGGTGTATTAAAAAGTCAAAGTCCTATTTTTTAATGCATAACCCTTTAATTTGTTTGTAAGATGTCAAATCCACTGAAAATACAATACTGACTAAGTATAAATCCTCTCCACACTATTGACTCTTTCTATTGTGTACCTAAATTATTTCTGTATACCAATAATTTTACTTCGCCTTATATGTCTAGTATTCCATTTATGCAACTCCTCATGGTCTACCCTATATAACAAAATTCACCATTTTGAACCACATTTTAATTTTACTCTAGCATTTATTTCAACCACCCGGTATATTCAACTGCTTCTAAAAATTTTTGAACCCATGTCTATTATTATATCCTGATCTACGTCCTATAATTCAAATATTCTACTTATGCTTATATAACAAATTTTTGATACACCCTGAATAATAATAATTTTACCCTACCGTTACTTCAAACACATTGTCTAAGCAACTACTTATATTCCAAACTGTATAACATTTTTAAACCGCCCTGTATAACTGTAATTATACTCCACCTTATATTTCAACCATTCTGTATATTCAACTGCTTCTGACAATTTTTAAAGTCATTGTAAACGCAACTACCAGTCAACACAATATTTTAGAACCACCCTATATAACTAATTCAATTCCAACTTATATTTCAACCATCCTATGTATACAACTGCTTATGTATCACCTAATAGTACACGCACGCACTCATCTACAACCGTATACCATATAGAAGCGTTCGCCGACATAACAAATTATCGTTTCGATAAACTAACGGAATATTTTCTGCTATTTCACGCGACTATAAGCGCCCTAACTTAACTTCGTATCTAAAAAAACTTACTTCAAACGAATTGAAATGAGAACCATTACAAACACTCTGTTCAATAAATTTTCATGGCATAGTTTTTTGCATATATTTTTCGAATTTTCAGAAAAATGGTTAGTTTTAAGTTATAGAAAAATATACGGAATCAAGCTGGAACATATCTTTGTAGAATACAATTTATAATATTCAAATTTCTTGAGCTGTTTTATAGAAAACAGTGAAGAATCATTGAAATTCACTGAATTCTAGTCCCTTTTTTACTTTTTTCTAATTTTCTGGAAAACCGTAAATCTCATGTTATAAACAATTATATGAAACCTTTCAGCAATGTTCCTTAATATAATGCAGTTTAAATCATCAAAATTGACCAATAAAAAAAAATTGCAGACGAATTGCTAAGCTCTTCCTTTTTGGAAGTCGGATAAAAATAGATAAAGGTCGGGTTATCAGACATGAAGGTTACTTAAAATTAGCTTACTCTCTTAATTCACCCCAATTTAAGATATTTATAATTATTTGTTACCCATATACTTATATTTGGAGCAGAATTATTTATTAAGTCAAAAGTTAGTAGCAAACAATATCCAGCTGAAACCATAAAAGCATAGTTGTTCTAAATAGGAAAAGTTTGTACTGCTTGTTATATAACAATGAATATCATTTTCTACCAATGTCACAGAATACGAATATTTCGTTATTTAGAAAACGGTATCTGTCCATATCCTTACAAAAACAGGTAACTAGTTTCCATAAATGCTTTATAAACAAACACAATGTAGATTCCTGAACTAACATTAATTAACGGCATTTTTAACATTGGTAAAACCGGTTCTCTGTTAAAGGATGATGGCATTATGTTATGTCAAATTAATATAAAATCTATATGACAATTAATTGTGACAGCATAATGTATAAAAATCGTAAAAAGTATGAGAGAAATAATACAATTATTTCCTATAAGTTTTAGTATATTAATAAACGTCTTGATGACCAACTGGGATCTATTTGAAATTAGCGTATGTTTATTTCATTACTATAATACTATAATATTTTGTGTGTATACCCAAATATATTAGAGATCACCCCCCATATTAGATTTTACTCTTATCAGAATGAAATAGAACCGGGAGTGTAGTTTTGTACTATCGGTATATGTGCGCTAGAAAAGAATTATGTTCAAATTGGCATAACTCCTGTGTGTGAAATATTCAACTTAAAGCTACTATTTTGTTGTTTATGTTTCCCAAATATCCTGTACTATTGATAAGAAGTAAAAAAAACACAAAAATAATGTCGTAGCTCTTTCGCTAAAGCTAAAAGATTAAAAAAATAACATTTTTCTTTAACTTTTTAATTTTGTACATTTTTTTTGTCTCGTTTTACATGTTTTGGATTAATTTAAGGGTCAAAGTATTACCGACACTGATCTATCAATTATGATCTCTTTACTATTTTCAGAACTTCTGCATGAAGAAATATATCTACATTAAAATACGCGTTCTTTTTTCGGTAACATTTTAAACATTAACAGTTTAAAAGAAAATACATATTAGTAATATTTTAATCTAATTTAAATAAATAAATAATAATAACAAATTATTAGTTTCTAGGCATAGAGGAAAATGATAGAATTTACAATACCATAATAAATCAGGAAGGAGTATTAACGTTGAATCCGCCAGATTCTTAAAACTAACTTGTAGCTATATAATTCCAGTATGGTACACTGGTTAAACCTAAAACTGGGAAATTGGACAGGAAAATTAGCAAGATCGTGACAACTGAAAGCATCCACCAATTTAAACCTATATCTGGGCACTGACAAATTCACAAAAAATGATGTAAAGATATCATACAAACAACGCCAAATATTTAATCTCTTCAGACAGAGGGCAGAAAATTAGGGCAAAAGTATCAGCCACAAGACAATAACATCAAATTCAGTTAAAGAATAACACAGAAAATTATAAAATCTAATTTTGCACGGGCAGTTTTTCCTAAAACTGGAAACAGCTATTCCCAATAGAGAAGCCTATCTGCAATTCTACGTTGCTCTGGACTCTAAGTATAAACAGAAAACCAACTTATAGCAGCACAGGATCAGACACTTAATAGGAGGTATCATTTAAAGACCGTCTTGAAATAACCTGGAGATCCCAATATACCCATAGACATAATAAAGTAGCCAACTATATCCACTAGACTATCTGCAAAGAGTTACAGTTTACTTTACTTTATTTTCGTGTACTTTCATATTGTTATATATTTCGTGGGTTCAATTAAAATTTGAAAACTAATTATTCACTACCACTTTCTAGAACTTTTATTTACATCAAATATATACAAAAGCTGATTCAAATATCACAACAACAGTTCTACATATAAGCTCTTCCCTGCACTAACTAACTCCCGCGATAATGGGTCGCTCCTTTTAAAACCTGCATCGAAAACTGTCGTACAATTCATTATCAATTCTACAGCTGCCGAGCCATTTCCAAAACAATTTTTTGTCCTAAAAGCGATCGATGTCGTACTGGAATGAGACCAGGACCTGCTTAGGGAAATTTCGTTACAATATCAATACATTAAAGAATTACAAATATATTTATATTATTTTTATTACATCAAGTAATTTAAAAAAATAAAAATAAAATTGTCAGATTAACAACATTCTTCCATATAATTGTCAGATTATCATTGAGGACGACTAGGACTATACATTTATAATTTCTTGTAGAATGTTTATGAATATGTGACTTGTGATAAAATATTAATTGTATTTTCTCCTAATATGCCCAAAAACGTAAAGCGTATTACTCGGGATAAGTCTTTATTCAGAACGGTTACACGATATATTCGATGATATTCATTCCTGATTTTATTATTTGCAGATTTTCAAATACACAGTTTGCATCATGAGTGAATGTAATCTCAAATCGATAGTATTTTCTATTCACTCGATGTGGACTGCATTCATTAATATATTGTTGGAGTTGCTTTCAATTCAAGGACTTTGAACAGGATATAAACTTATCAATTTTTATAAGAGATTTTCTTGAACTACATACGTACCTAATTACAAGTTTGCAACACTGATAACCTACACCTATTTTTTTTTTTTTCGATACAAAGATATTTGTCGTCATTTAGTTGCAGTTAAATGAATGTTGGCGTTAATTGCTTTAGTTAAATCAGGAAATGTACATATAATAATTTACACACATCTGTGACTATTATTATTCTAGGTTGGTTTCTAAAAGTAATGGTTATCATAATTTTGCTTTATTTTAAACTATTTATTGTCATGCATAAGTTTTCTAAGAAGAGCGGTTTTCAATTTAAATTACTACCATTTGATGATAACTTTTCTTGTTAAAGTAGATTTTACCCTCGATTGGTTTGGTGAAATTTGAATCAAACAACCTTTATATTTGACTCGAAAGTTATGACACCATTTTATTAGGAGAGTCTTTTATTTTTTAAACTGAATTCGAATAAATTCAATGTGAAATTATGAATTAAAACCATTTCGAAAAATAAACCACATTTTATCATAACTCAAAAGACCAAGGGAGAGTAAACATTATTGCAAATAAGAATCAAAATAACTAATTTACGGGAAAATTATCAACTTTTAAATAAATGTAACAAAAATTGCAATAAACAAGTACATTGGAAACATAATCTGAAAACTAATAACCATCTTTTTACAATTTAGAAATAGTTTAATTACATTTACTGCTAATGATTTTGGCACAAAGGACTTGGACAGTCATTGCAGCGTCCATTTATCGCAAGACTGCTCGACGCAAATGAAAGTAATGTTTATCATCTTATGTATGTCTGCTTGATCCTATGTATCCCTTTATAGACCCAAAAGGTATGCCAATTTTGATAGTTCTTCCGTCAATCGATTTTTCTTAATCTTGGGATTGTCACTAAAGACGGGGACTTCCGGGGCAGCCGAATTTGTGTGTGTGTGTCTAGTAGGATTTGGAAAGTTAAATTATAATAAATAGTTCCTGCCAGAAATTTCTTTTCTTCTGCATTGATCCAAAAGAACACTTATAAACTGATATAGGCGTTCAGGAAAGGATTTATTGTGTTAGATTTAGTAAAAAATCAGGAAGTCCAAGACTTTCTTGTCCTGTAAATATGGGCAGCTTTGAAAATGCCAAATGAGATTTTGGCGAAACTTCAGGTAAAATGTTCTGAAATTTTAGTTCATATTGTTAGGTCAGTCTTCCAACGTTTTTCCGAAGAAAATTAATTTTCCCTTCAAGCCTTCTTTGCCAAGGTGGTAGTCGAGGTGTTTGTCTAAATTGGGGAGGGTCTTGCTTTTGGTCTTATTGCGACCTCAATTGTTCTGCAGATGGAAGTTGCAGCACAGTAGAAGATTGTGTGTAGCGACTTTAACGTATTAGCACGTAAAACATAGTTTGGAAACATAAATTTGTTCATAGCTTGCACGACGATACCCAGTTTCTTAGAAAATCTTAGTTTGGAAGAGCTGGTCTAGTCAGGGGATCTGTTCCACTATACTCTATAAGAGCTCCTTTCCATTTGGTTCTCCTCAAGCAGGTCAGCATTGGTTGGCTGTTCTTGTTGAATTTCTTGAATCTCGTCCGCTCTTTGTGCCAAAGGTGTTTCAGGCTCTGGATCGATTGTATTTTGACCAAATAGTTCGCGCTCCTCTTCGCTCTTTATTGTGTCCAGTTGTTCAGGCGAAGTAAGACCATTTCTCAAGATGACACGACATTGATCCGCGACTTTCTGTTCGGTAACTTGAAGCTCTGGGTACTCACGACAGAATCCTTGATGGAGTATTTGGCGATATCCAGTCTTGTCCTGGCCAAGGTTCGTAATTCTGTAAAACGTGCTGTGCATTATGTATTCATTCATGGCGCTAGTCCATTTCATGCGCTGTCTTTTCAGTCTCGCTTGAGTGAGCGCTGGCTGTTGATCCTGCTCAACACTTTCTGCGGGTGGAGTTCTCGTTCTCGTTTGACTCCGTTGGTCATGGTCACGTTGTTGCTGTGACTGTGATGTGAGTGTTGTGGTTCTTCTGGTTCTTGGGCTGTAGCTCTTTCCACGGCAGGAGCCCACCTTCTCAGCACCGTGCCTACGGCGTCCCGCATGCGGTCATGTCTAGCGCCGGCTCCAGACATGCTCTGGCGATCCCCAGGCAGCGGCTCTTTTCCGAGGTATCTACTCCGTAGCTCCATTTTCATGGATGGTGTCGCCAATTGACCCTGGTGACCCAGGTCACACGGAAAAAAGGCAAATTTTATTTTAATATTGATGTCCATTAAATTCATATCGCACCACAATAAGTCTGCCAATTTTTCCACTAAATTATGTACCAATTCAAAAAAACACATTTTAGTATTTCAATGTCTGTTTTCAAAGAATATTTAATCTACAAAATTAATAAAATATTCCATTCCACGCCAATGAAGACAACCTTGTCACCACATTTTGTATTTACTAGAAACGACTTCCCAGAATTTATATGGGTCAAATATTTTGTCTATAGGACACTTGTTTCCAGCAAATAATTCCATTCATTTTCTTAGTAAAATGATATTTTAAAGGGAGACAGAACATCGACATCGACAGTGACGTGCGGTTAGGTCAAATACAACAAATAGTCAGATACCTCAATATGTGATATTGATACTATACAATATTATTATTTTTAACCAACTACGGCAAAGAATAAATGAATAGTAATGATTTTACATTTAAAAATTATAGGTTAATACGTCAGTATGTCATAAATTAAATTAGGACAATTAGAAAAAAAAACTGATAAAGGCATACATTAGAATTGTTGAAATAAAGAATATGTAACCAATAAATATTCCTTAAAAGAAAGAATAGTTAGTGTGCTTAATTAACAAATATAGAGACAAAACACCCAAAATATCGCATTAAGTCAAATTTTTAAACATTTCTATTCACAAGAATTACAAAAATACAAATTGCTCTACAAATAATTTGAGTAATATTTAGTATAATAGTAATTTGAGTAATAATTAGTATAATGACCAGAAATTATTTAAAAATAAACAATAATTATTTTGAAGACGCGAGATGTAAAGACCAGAAATAATACAAAAGAATCACACCCGGAAGAGAGTAATAATTATGTTGTCTAAAAGAAATGTAATATATTATATTTTTATACATCAATACCTAATTATATTTGGTACGCTCATGGCAGAGACGACTAGACAGGTGCATATCTACCCCAGAATTTGCAGACGGTTTTTATGTGTTTTTAATGACTTTGAGCTAAATAGTAAAAAGCGTGGGTGTATAGTAAATTTTTCTAGGAAATCAGTTCATTCATAGGGCTGAAAAAATATATTTTCACTTTGAATGCATTTAATAACTACAGTGGCGTACAAAAATTAAACAAACAAATCAGTTTTTAAGTGGTAGTTTTTAAATAAACTTTTATTTTACTTATTTTATTTCATCTTTTGATTTGTCTTGGCGACAGAAAAAACCAAAATGGCGGATATGGCCACAGATATTATGCGGTATCGATATATTTTTTTGTAAACCAATCGGGTGGGGTATCATAATGAAGAGATTTAAACCACTGTTCCAAAAGTATAAACAATTTCTATGATTTCATAATTACGTTTCGTTTCAGTAGTCATGCAGATGTAAAACACAAAATAACTTCCGACAGTAAAATGTCTTAGAAAAATATATTATTAGTAAAAAATATAACCTCTGATACGTAGGAGCTAGCAAGCTCTATATTTATCCCGACTTGACTATACAATGTATGGCGGCAAACTCCTTCTAAGGAACGCTTAGCGTGCCTTTAGGGGAAAATTTACTAAACCCCAGATATCCTAGATATCAAAAGGGGTTACCTCTATGGGAGCCGTTGCCAGGTTTTCAGTCCTATGGTTGGAGTCGTGGCGGCAGTTTCCCGTGCATTTCCTGACCGTCCGGACTGTACCTAACAGGACGGCTTTCTGCATTTGTTGGTAAAGATGTTCGTCCAGACACAGGTATTTTAAATTGTTTAATAGATGTTTTGGGACTATTCCTGTCGTTGACATAACAATTGGTACAGTTCGTGTGTTGTTCATGTCCCACTGAGTTTTTATTTGAAATTCCAAATCCCTATATTTGGTTATTTTCTCAGCCTGTTTGGTATTTATATTATTGTTGTTAGGAATTGCTATGTCAATTAAAGTTGTTTTCCGAGAGACTTTATCTAGCAAAACTATATCTGGTCTATTATGAGCAACAGTCCGAACAATCGATTCATTATTATTATATTATTTTCAGTACAATAAGTCAGCTGTCAACCGCGCCACCAATGTACCATACCACTGACCCAACTCTATGACCTACCTGTTAACGTCCCGTGCCACTTACCCCAGTCTATGGCGTACATGTCAACGTCCCGTGCCGTCGTTCTGTGTCAACGTCCCATGCCAACCGTCCTATCGTTCTATGCCGTATGCCAAGGCCCCTTGCCTGTCAACAGAGGTCATTGACTCCCAGGCAATTACGTAACACGGTACGTGCGGATGAGCATGGGCGGTGTCATCTTGGTTCTCAAGTGACGAACGTGACCTTTGAGAATTTTCCCGCTCTCAAGTCCGGCCATCAAATCTATTGTCGCATTTGATGCCATAAGACCAGTCAAGTGTCACTTGCTATTTAGGACAATATTTATAAATTTCTTGGGAATAATACCACATTTACAGGAAAGTCTGTATATTCCAAATTCTTTAACCGTTTCAGGTTTTAAATCACTCCGTTCTCAATTGCAATAAAAATTAACACAATAGGATTAAAGAAATTAAAATGTTCGCAACCTCAATTATTAAATGATATAGGGTTAAGTACACAATTTCCTTGCTTATTTTATAACAGAAAACGAATTTAGTAGAACTAAAAACAGTTTGGAATATTTGAAGTAGTTAGACATCCCGTATTTGTTGAGTTATTACCAAAATACTGCACATTCAATATGCCACGATTATCATTCCGAAAACAATATTCATAAATCATGTTTTTGAGCAGTATGTAAGTATTGATTATATATTTGGGGTTTGGGGCATGCAAACGTTAAGAAATGTTAAAACACTACAACAATTTGTAAGATATGTAAGAATTTTAAATGTTGAATCGTTGAGGCTGATACTTGATATTTATTTTAATTGTTACTTTCAAACATTAAAATATTGCAATCTCTTATATAAATTCAAATTATTTTTTATTCAGTGCATCTATAATGTGGCAATAATATCAAGAGAAGAATTATCTATATTTAGTTTTGCGATATTTCCAATATCTTCTGGTATAGTGTTACTCTAATGGATCTAGTTGTACATTAAACGAAAGTCTATCGCAATAAACAACTAAAGTAGGAAGCCGTTGTTTAAGAAATAATACATACAGTAGTTTTCACTTTTTTTACCAAAAGCAGCTGTTGATAAGTCATTTATGTAGTAATAAGGGGAATGAGAGTATATTAAATTAGGATCATAGAACGTTAAACAAATAATTTATTTTTTATTCTATCAACAAATTCCAATGGTAATATCAGTTCACTAAAAATGGTATTTAAATCTAGTACTCAGTAATTTAATTTCGCGGTAATAATTATAAGTTAATAACATATTGTTATTTAGATATTTAAGAAACAGTCTTGATGTTACTCATTAGATACATTACCTACTACAGTCAGGTATTAATTAAAACTTGCTATGTAAATTAAATTATTAAAACAAGAAACCGATTTTAAATAAATAAATAAAAAAAACAAATAGCTTGTACGATTTATAATTATTTTTAACATACTTCAACAAGAATGTTCTCAATTTGTCTGAATCAGTGTTTTTTTTTTGTGTTTGTTCACCGAACACTCGGAAACGGCTCAAAGAATTTCGACATTTTTACTGGATCCTGTTTCAGGAGATCGCGAAGAGGTGCCATATTTTTTTCATTAACATAGCTTGTACCGTTTCTTAGAAAATGGGGAAAAACTATTTTATCTATTCTCATATACTCTATTACTTGGAGTCGCCGGTATTGAAAATTTAGAACATGGGACAATTGAAAAGAAATTGGATTAGTTCCGGGATAACCTAAAGTGGTCCCTTATTTTTTTCAGTTACATAGCTTGTATCGTTTCTTAGAGAATGGGGAAAAACTTATTACCTATTTTCTTATACTCTATGCCTTGGTGGAGTCGCCGGTATTAAAAATTGGGGAAAAAAATTATTTGGAACATGGGACAGATTATTTTTAAGTTTTCTTGGCAATAACACCACAATTGAATTAAAAAAGTTGTATATTGGAAGAAAATACCAAACGTTTCAAACTCGGTTCTGACTTTGTTGTCAGTGGCTTTAAAATATATAATGAAAATTTTCATTATATATTTATACTATTTAATAACAGTGATGATAAAGCCATTTTGGTCAATATCATTGACGATAGATAGAAATTTAACGCCCATTAGAAGAAAATAGTTATATATATATATATATATATATATATATATATATATATGTATGTATGTATATATATATATATATATATATATATATATATATATATATATATGTATGTATGTATATATATATATATATATATATATATATATATATATATATATATATATATATATATATATAACTAAATAAATAGCAGTGTACCTGAGAAAGCCCTCACAGAAACTGCCTTCTCGGTTAAATGATAAACAGAAGTAAATTTCACATTTGTTTTGTCACAGGAAAACTGTCATGTAAATAGCATGAGATATCATTCATATTCTTCGTAGATGTGGATGATATCTAATGGTATATACATATTAAGACATTACAAAGAAGAGAAGATTATAGGAGAGACTATAATCGAAATATAGAAATTACTGGTTATTAAAAGTTTTTCGGAATAACTTAAACATTATAACGACAACTTCTCAATAAACAAAGTGATTAGAAAATTATGAATTTGAGAAAATTAATGATTTCTATTATGGTAATGAACTTTAACATATTTGTTGACGTGAGATGTGATGTATGAAATCTCGATCAGAGTTTTTAACATGCGTGTTGAAATAACAGGAGTGTGGTAGAGGAAATATTTTCGCTGAAACTGAATGTCTCTCGTTTGTTACATAAAAATAATTTAAAATGCTGATTTTAAAGTAAGAATTAATTATTTTTCTTGTTGAAATTCCGTATATTAAATTTCAGTGAAATAGTATTTCTATATCAAATATTATGTGTAGAAACTTGTTTATAGTTGTTTACAATTTTTCTAAACAGTGAATCTACCTTATAAGCTGATCAAGGTGTTGAATCGACTGTAAATGAATCTAAACATTTACATTTTATAATGTTCAATATTTACCAAATTTAATTAGTATCTATCACAGTTAAAAAAAATAAAATTAGATATCCAAGATAAAATAAGGCCGACATCAGATAAAATCCGGTTATAAGCTTATCAGATATTATAAGGTTTGCTTCCGATAAATCAGTTTATGGAAAACAATTCAACAACAAATCGCCTACAGCATGACTTAATGGGAGTCGATATCTCATTAAAACATAAAATATAACTCCAACTGACAGTTGGATTAATGCCAAAAAAGTGAAATTCTTTACTGTTTGTATATATTGAATGCATCAGGTTCGTAGAAAATTTAAAAAAATTCAAAACGGTGTTTTGGTAACACGAGTTTTCACTGATGATAGCGGAAACTGCTCTTAATGACGATCTGTTTTGAAATTCATATTTTGATAATTTTTAAACTTATAAAAATGTTCCAAAATGATATTTTATCTTGAATTGATCTAATTTTATGAGTTTATGTTTCAACTTTAGAATTTTGTAACTGATAGACCAATTTAAGAGGATTTAAAGGAAACTAGGCGCATTAGAAAAAAGTTCTCATTATTAGTTTTCCTTAATTTAATTGTTTCAAAAGTTTTTCCAGTAAACTTAAATTTTCCCTTATTTGTAGAGTATTTAGGAAATTAGTACTGGTTATATTTTTCGTATAAAATTTGTGAAACACATCTTAATATTGAAATTAATGGCTCACATTACCTTTTTTTTGTCAGCAAAAATAATATTTTTGGTATCTCATTAAAAGGATATTATTCACCCCATCTAATATACATATCCATCGATATTTTTAATTTGGAAAGAGTTTTGGAAAAAAAACTGACTTGGAGACTTTTCTTAGATGGCGTGTTTAAAACTAAAATATATTTTATACACTGAAATTTTTAAAGATATTACTCCTTAAAATGTTTTTACGTTGTTGTAAGTAAATACATATAATAAATAAGAGTTAGGTTATTATATAATTAATTAAATATTGTTGATGTTATAACTGTATTTTTATTTGAAAATGCCTATCAAGTATAATTTAACTTTTTCTATAGACATTGATAATATTTAATTTAGTTAAAAAGAGTAATAAGCAATGAAAAATATTATTTAAAACATCCTACGTTTAATCTGTTTCAAACACCCACCTACCCCCATATAAGATTTCATAAGATATTACCAGACTCCCACCAACCTTAAAATATCTGCAATTTATGGCTATAGTTATTGCTTCATGAAAAAGAGATGTTAGAAGAAGGACGAGGGTATATCGTTTATAATAATTTTTTGTATTTCATTAAGTTCGAAAATTTAGAGGGCTAAGAGCAGTGCTGGGAAGAATAACTAATTAAATGATAGTTTTAATAGAGTTTTTACATTTGTTTTGGCTGGTTCTATGTGAATTATATTTTTATAAACCTCCTATGCTATTTCTAATCAACATAAATTTAATAAACGTGTTATGTTTGTTTGAAATCACAAATGTGTAGAAAACTATCTGTTTGGTTTTTTGTCATATGAAGTGGAATTAATTTTCCGTTAAAATAAGGTAATTAACGCATGTTGAGGTTAGAAACCTTATTTGCTGCTTGAATTAGGTTAAAGTTATTGTGATACATTTTAAATACTTCATACAAAATTTTATGACCTGACACATTTTCTGTGACAGAGGAAGATGTAAAATTGTAACTAACAAAATGTGACTCAACACTTTTGAAAAATATCAGGATTATTGACTCTATTCTACAGAAAGTCGTTGTCAAATAAGTTAATTAATTACTTTATATAAAAGTAAATATTAGTATTTATTAAAAATGATGACGACTGTAATACTAGTCTTCATTTGACACATTGAACTCACCGCTCACTGCATATTTTCGTTATCTTTTAACTGAAATAGAATCCAAAAATGTTGTTCCATGATCCACTACTAAAACAGCCCCCCTATACAGTCACTACAGTTAAAGACAAACCAGCAACCAAAAAATATTAAGTTTGTCTCTTCTGGGTCGCTTATAAGTCAATAAATCTTTTTTGTTTGAAATTAATTTTTTTCCTTTAGTTAGAAATATCTCTCCTTGTTTGTGAAATCAAAAAGTAAAAGAGTGCAGAACATTTTATAAATATTCACCGGACCTGTATATATGATTTTGAAAACATTATCAAAACACATTGCATAGTGTCATGGACACAAAAATAAAAATGGTACTTCTCATGAGTCAATAATTTTTTTGAATAGACAGTACTCCCTCATAAGCATATTAATCTTTTCGTCACGTCTGTTTTGCTTGTCTTTACTTTTATCTTCCAGTTCCCTGTCCGTGTAGATGCGGTACCTGACCCTTTCATGGTAATTCTAGGATTTTTTAATAATTCATTATAAAATACATTTTATATTATGTAGATAACCACTAAAAATAACGGAACGTGAATTTTCTTTTCCCACCTCGACTTCTAAACTAGGAAACACCTAACGGCACTAAAAAATATAAAAATTGGAATTGGATATTAACCTTCACTCACGACTCATGTTGTTTGTATGCAAATCCTTCAGTTACATTAAACGTAAGTAAATAGTTTCATAACTATCAATGTGTCATCTAATTAGAGTTATTAACATAAGAACATTCGTGATATTTGATATGAATACAAGTTGGGCCTGTAATGCTCTATTTACTAATTGGGTTTCTCTAATAAATAAATAGCTACTCGGTTTAGGTACTTTGCTCAATAATTTAATTGAAACACTGAATGTAATTGAAAAATATATTCTCATTAGCGTAACTTGATGAGATAGCCACATACTCAAATTAAATAAGAACATATTTTATTATCATCATTGTTGTTGATCTCATGGACAATGTCAACAGTGTACACTGTTATAAAAAAAAATTACCATCAATATACTTCTAGCTTTTTTTTACAAAGAAAATTTAAAGGCAACCTCGCAGTCACGCTAGTTCTTGCCAACGATTTTGAATATATGTTCTACCAAGGTCACGTTGAATCTGTCCATTATTTCCTCTAATTGTGATTGATAGTGCAGGTTGTTGTTTTCTTGATGTCAACAAAGTACAGACCTTCTGAAACACGTCCTAGTCCTATTTAATCTTAGTCCCTTAATCCTACTGCAACTCTAAAGATGCACCAAACCTGCTGAAAAATTGTTACACCAGCATCGCTGTCAGAGTTGTTACCCCTCTGGGATTCGGGGAATGGACCGATCACATTAAGTGCAATTCTTTGGAGTGCGACGCTTATAGGTATTGCTGCATTCTATCTTTAGAACGGGTCTTAGAGCTTTTACTGACTGCAAAGATGTCAAATTTCTAACCCCAGACTCTGATGTTTTCAAAATAATTTACTCAGTATAATCATTGGAGAGTTTATCCAATCTTATTCAAGCCATTATTTAGGTTAGTCAGGAAAACAGCTTCATTTTCGGTTGTCTAGTCCACATTTACCGCCAATTTCTTTGTTCCAATTTCCACAATCCGTTCAACAGGGTCTTCTAGGCAAAGCATCGGCGTTGTTATGCAAACAGCAGACAAGAGCGGTTCTGTTAAAGAATTGATGATCATAAAGAAATTTTGTGAAAATTGTGTACAGCCCGGCGTATTTGGAAGATTTGTTTTGCTCTAAAACTCCTTTACGATTGCAATGACACATTCTTGAAGTTTTAAGTTCACATAGTTTACTTCTACGAGTACGGTGTTAAAATTATGTCAGTTTTAGCTTATGAACTTTTAATTAACTAATGGGGTAAACGGTTTGATATTAAATGTCACTTAAAAATCTGTACTGACTGGTGTAAAAGTAGTATGGAACCCTTAGTCAGCAATACCATATTGCAATGAACCAAATTATTGAGACAATTTATTGAGTAATGAATGACTGAAATTTATTAGCAAAGTACGAAGTATCCTTTTGTTTAGGTACGATGGATTTTTATGGCTTTTTTTCAACGAAGCTTACTTTTAGTTTAATTCTTCTGGTTTGTTCCAAATATAGTAGACTTGATTTTTACGAATCATCGAGTAAATTTTGAATCTTTTTGTTATAACCATCTGTGTTTATATACAGCATTCCTCTTGCCCGCTTTTGATACAATGTTGCGATTATCAGCTTGCAGTGACTTGATATTGTTCTCTGGAGAGGTTACCTGGTCTATTATAATTTTTCCAGCCGGAAAATTATGCTTTCAACTGGTATTCTTGTGGTACAAATTATGTAGTGGCAGTCTTTGCTACATCTGTCTCTGTTTAAGAAGTTATGAACTACATTTGAGCCGCTACGATATTTGTATTCAGTAATTAACTTTAAACATTTGTAATTATTTTTCCTGTCAAAATAAAACTTTTGATTTTTTTAAAAGTTATTTTTGGGAAGGAAAAATATTACTAATTATAGATATACAGGGTGATTTAAACAATAAAGTATAAACAGTCAATAGGATGGAGAGGAATTATACAGGGTGGTTTTAAAAATGGCAGGGCGGATGCATGAGTTATAAAATAATTCGTAGGTTAACTAAAACCTATCAAAGCATTTATGATATGTTCAAGATTTTAGAATACATATAAAAGTCAAGCTCAAAACCACCATCAGGTGAAGCCGCGATTTTCAAATTAACATGTTAGTAATCTTCAATCCATTAATACTAGAACTACTATTTTTATTAATATGTTTTATTATTTATAGCGATAATAATAATAATGGCCTTAACAACAATAATATAAATAATAAGCAAACTGAGAAAATAACCAAATATCTCAGTGTGACATGAACAACACACGAACGCTACCAATTGTTATGTCAACGACAGGACTAGTCCCAAAACATCTATTAAACAATTTAAAATACCTTGGTTTGGACGAACATCTTTACAAATAAATGCAAAAAGCCGTCCTGTTAGGAACAGCCCGGACGGTCAGAAAATTCATGGGAAACTGCTGCCCCGACTCCAATCACGGGCCTGAAAACCTGGCATGGGCTCCCACAGAGTTAAACCCTTTTGATATCTAGGATATCTGGGGTTTAGTGAATTTTCCCCTAAAGACATTCAAAGCGTGCCATAAATCTAAAATTACGATGTGACTAATAAAAGTTATTTCCTTCCTAAACCGAATTTAAAATTACTGGTAGGGAACAGTAATTTTACTTTTGAAGACGCGAGATGTAACACCGACATCTAGGATTTCTGAGAGAATTAGCACACAGAGGTTCCGAATCTGGAGCCGTTCCGTGTAATTGCTGTTCTCCCTTAACTCCTAGGACAGAATGTCACGATAAAATTTTCAGGTTACTTCACCCGTCAGAGATATTGAATACTCTCTTCGAGGTGTCATTCCTTTGTACGCAAGACAATTTATATTATATATAACAAACACTGTTTCCTCTCGAAGACTTCTTTACATAAAGAAGTGTTCGGGAGGACATTCAGTTGTGGGAAGCGCAACTGATGAAGGTTCCCTGACCAGAAACAATATATGTTATATATAATTTATAATACATAATATATATTGTCTTGCGTACAAAGGAATGACACCTCGAAGAGAGTAATTTTACAATTGGGAGGGCCCAATGGTAAACCGTGAAAACTATTTATATGTAAAATAAGTGCAGGCATCTAATAACTTTATCAAATGAAAGTGTCAGTAGATCCTGTGGCCAGAAAGACCTTTGTTTATTTTCTACAAAATAACAAATAACGGGGTTATTTCTTTTAACAATTTCATTACAATTGTTGTTTGTGCACGGCGACAAAGGTTTTTGTTATTTGTTAATGAATTAAACCAATGCAAGTGATCTTGTAAAAGAAATAAATCGCATTATGTAACACAGACGCAGAGTGGATACTAAAGTTTACATTCACAACGTTCTCGAAGCTTATCTTCATTCCAAAAAATGTAAGAAGTCTAAGTAGATACATTGTATGTGGTATAATCATTTCTCTTATACAATCGGACCATATATATGTTCCATTTCACAATTCAACCATGCAAGCTGTTTATCAAGTCAATACTGAAGTTCGAGACAGTGGCGTAAATTTATACTCAAAATTCTAGGAATACTTATTTAAAACTATTTCCGAACTGAACTGTATATGTTCAACTGGAAAAATGAGGGTGCTCATTATTCACAACCTCTCCAAAATTAATTAGAGACCAGTTTCCCAAACAAATGGATTAATAGGAGAGGACCTAACTCTCATCAATTTCTTTTAACCTAATCATGCGAAGAAGAAGATTTACTTTTAGCTTACTCAAATTTAATATACGTCTTAAATTAGTTTGAAGCTATACATTTTTAAGAAAACAGAAGCCTATTTTCTCTTATTCCTGATACTTTTACTTCAAAACACGTAAAGGGGACATTTATATCATAACAAAATGTAACGGTTTAGTTTTTTGTTGTTGTAACGACTATGATGTCCACACTTATTTAATTCACCCATCGCAAGATCTAGTGCATCACTCTCTTCGTCACCTTTCAACTGAAAATTAACCCGAACATAATGTCATATGGTTATTTTTCTAGCGTCCACGGTTAACTTGATTTTAATGGGTGGGAAACAGTTTTTTGTAATTTAATCCAAAGTTATGAGGTTTAGATATAGAGAACGTCATAAAATATTTAGTGCTGAATAAGATCCTGACAAAAAAAATTTGAAAATATTGTGTTTTAAGCATATTGCGAATGCCATTTTCAGCGCTGTTTGCTGGCTTGAGTCTTCCAATAAGATATACCAAAAAAACCGTTTTAAAACAGATGAAAAATTTTCGATCACCCACAGGACTGAATCTGACATTTTTGAGAATGGTTAAATTTAGATATAACAAGTGGTTAATAAAATTTATCTAGATATTTAACGTAGCATCCAAATATCCAATAACATACCGTTCTGAAAATATTTTAGCCACATAGAACCTATCGGCTTGGCTACGTTGCCAAATTTTAACAATTTTAATATCGAGATTTTTGAGTTACAGGTAACGACCCAGCTTCGTGGGACACCCTGTATAGAAGCAAATATTTCTTATTTCTAATGAAACAAATAAATCGTGAAACTTATTTTAATACCCTACTAATTATACTCTTTAAATTCAAAAGTTCCTAGTAAATAATATGATGACCTTGTTAATAGCTAAATTCTTTACGGTAATGCTATCACACCTCGTCTACTTTCATTTATATTGCACTTTTTCAGATTACAGTTTGTGAATATTGATGAAAATAGAAATAATTTCTTTGATAGCTTTTGCTGCGTCGGAATCCATTGTTTATGACTCGCGTTACGAATTTTCAATTTACAGGTTCTTTTAAAAACTAACCAGGTTTAGAGGTTTATCACAAATGACAAATATTTACGGATAGTTGTAAAAATTTCATTACAATTATACCATTATCAAAATAGCAGTGAAAAAATTTTCAGAAAATTTGTATGAAACCTGCTTTTCAGTATTTCAATAACGTAGAATGAGTTGCTATGTATAGTTACAAAGAGCAGAATGTTTTATATCTGAACATGACTAAAAGGAACATAAATTTCACAAGTTGTTCTTTTTCCTTCTTTTTCATCCACTCGTTTTTGTTGAATTTTGTCTGGCTGACAATTTTCAGGTTTATCTTTTTCATGGTAGTCTCCTGTTGGTTTTTTTTGGACTTTTAATTTTTCAAATTCAAACCAGCCTTTGTCTAACTGTTTACATTCTTCTGATTTAGTTTTATTTCTGTCCGACATGTGTTATCACTGCAGGTATATTTTGCTTCTTAACACCAATTCATTCTTTTTTATTTATTATTGTATATGTGTGAATCAATCAGGAGCAATAAACTCTCATAATTTGCTCTATGAAACTTCAATTCAAGTCTTGTTTGAACATAAATGTAGTGATGTTTATGTTTTGTTATCAGACTTTCTATGGTGTAATTAATAGTATCCTATATTTCCTTTCTTAACCGTGCTTCTATCCTTTGTGTCATGATCTTCAACCCATACGGTTTGGTTGAATAACTCAGTAAATAGTTGTATAGTTCAAAATATTTGCAATTTTCCTGCAATTTAAATAGTCTGCAAGTTTTGTGATTCAAATTCTTATAAACAGTCTTTAAACTCTTCATCTGTGCCCTCAAGACCTTAAGTGTCTCCGATCAGATCTTCAGCTTGTCTCTTCTTTAATACATTTATTAACGCGATTTGTTGTTCAAAGGCCAATTACCTAACCACTAGCTTCAGTTCTTCGAGCCAGCTCTTCATCTTCAGTCCTGCACTTCTTCTTCTTCTTCATCATTTCAGTTAGTCAAAACTACAATCTTCAATTCTCTTCAATACAGTCCTTTAGCCCTTCTCACAGATCTTAAGCTCTCCTTCCTCTTCGTTTCTTCACAAGGCCTTAAGTTCTCAATTTCTACAGATTTTCAAGTTCCTCTGAATAGTGAATAGTCACTCAAAATTTTGTAGATTTAAATTTATCAATATCATAATAAATTATCTTTAATATCTGTGCTATTTTTCGAATTATTATAATCACAATTACTGTACGTATTCTTAAAATTTATCACATTTGTTATACCAATTATGAATTTGTTTGTTGTTTGTTGTTTACAGCCGTTACATAAACAATTTATATATATATATATATATATATATATATATATATATATATATATATATATATATATATATATATATATATATATATCAATGAACCATAAAAGCAGTCGCCCCAGCAGTAGGAAGCAATTGGTATGTTGGTTTAATATTTTCTGTAGGAAAATAAAATTCCTTGAATTACTATATTGCGATAATTGATATCTAAGTCGGTACCACATGGTACTGGCATTGCTTTAATTTTTTAAGAGATTTTTTTGAACTTGCGTCAACAACTTGATCTTGCATTACAAGAAGGAAATTAGCATTATGTAAATGATATCTTGTTAATTATGAATACATTGTTATTGTTATTATTGTTGCAGTTTTATTAATCATCTAGTTAATATGCGTTTAGATACAGTTTTCACAACTGCCAAATATTCTTTACTTACTTTAATATGAACAAAATTTATAAGTTCTAATTCATAGGAGAACAGACCGTCACACCTCGCAGAAATACATTATTTTACTTTTAATAACCAATAAATAATTTGAATAATTGAAATGTGATACAAGGTAAGTAACATGCTAACTTTTATTAAACATATATTTATGAGGCAAACTGATTTATTCAAATTAATTTGAGTTTTATTGGGAATTAGTATTAAAATGTGAACTTATATATATATATATATATATATATATATATATATATATATAGTTACATCATATATAAAATTCCATGTAATGACTGTGATCCCACATATATTGGACAAATATCTCAATATCTAGAAAACAGATTAAAAGGTCATCAATATGATAAAAGGTATAAAACAGCCCTAACTAACCACGAAACATCAAAAAAAGAGTTTTTAGAAATGATTAATATTCACAAAAGCAGAACTGCTATAAATGACAAAAAAGACATAAATAAATTAAATAAAATTTACACCTCTATTCTTTAATTTAGTCTATACCAATGGATATTAATACGGTCTGACCTGAAAGCACACCGCAATGTATGGGGGACATACGAAAAGAAAAAGCTCAATAAAAAATCATTGTACAAGTCCCAGATTTATAACCGACACTTAAACCTGAAATAAATTAACTATTGTAAGTAAATATTTGGTATACCCTGGAAATCATCCCTCTATTCTATTAAAAGAACAAACAGGTCATTTTGGATTAGTTTCTATCGTTATCTCTGAAAGGACACACATGTTAGTTTTTAGTTTTGTGCCAAGTAAAAAAATGTAAAATTATAAAAAAAAATTATAATTGTATGATTTCTTAAATGTATGTAACTTTAACATTTTTGGAATAGATTTGAAAAAGGCCAAAAACATGGCCAAATCGTCATATTTCAAACATGAAATAAACACAATCTTATCATTTGCAACGACCTAAAAACTGATTTATATAATATATAAATAAGGTCGAAGAATATATATATATATATATATATATATATATATATATATATATATATATATATATATTTAAGTTTTCGCGGGCACTAAATGTGTTAGGTGGTTTCGGGGAATTCATCCGCGTAGTTGATAACTGATCCCTGTCGGGATCGATGGTAAAATGACGACGTTCCGGCAGAGTCACATCTGCCCTCTTCATGTCGGTTCGCATAATTCTCGTAGCTTTCTGCTTTCGCTTCTAGTCACTCGAATACTAAGATTTTCAGGAGCGCGCTTAGCAGCGTACGCGCTCCTGTGTGTAGTGATTTTCATTTTGATGCTTTTGTAGTCAGTTTATTTTAAAGACGAAGTTAAGTTGTAGTCGCGTAAAATTGCAGAAAATTTATTTTTAGCATTTATTATGGCGATCTCTTGTGTGTGGAATACGGTTGAAGGTGTGTGCGTGCGTGCATGTGATATTAGGTGGTACATAAGCAGTTGTATACATAGGATGGTGGAAATTTAAGTTGGAATTGAATTAGTTATACAGCGTGGTTCTAAAAATATTTTATTGGCTAGTACATAAGTATTTGCGTATACAAGGTGGTTGAAATAAGAGTGGATCAAAACTATAGTTATACAGAGTGGATATTTGCGTTATAGAATGGAGAACAATTACAGTTTAAAAATTGTGAGAAGCAGTATACAGGATGGTTGAAATACAAGGTGGAGTATAATTACAGTTATACATGGCGGGCTCAAAAAGTTATATAGTTTGGAACATAAGTAGTTGTTTAGACAAGGTGTTTGAAGTAAGGATGGGGTAAAATATTGTTATTGAGGGTGTATCAAAAATTTGTTAAATAATTAAAAACATGGACAAAAAAAATTTTTACAAGCAGTTGCATTTACCGGGTGATTTAAATAAATGGTATAGTAAATTTCTAGTCATAAAATGTGGTTCAAAAAGGTCAACTTTGTTATATAGGGTTTGAGCAGTTGCATAAATGAAATACTAGACATATGGGGCGAAGTAAAATCATTGGTATACAGGAATAATTTAAACAATAGACAAATAGAAAGCGTCAATAGTGTGGAGAGGATTTGTACTTATACGGGGTGGTTTTAAAGACATCAGGACCGTTGTAATACTGTGTTGAGTTGAATTATAGTTGTACATGGTGATTCAGAAAATGATAGACCAATAAGTTATATAGGAGTGACCAGTACACAGAAGCATATAGATTGTGGATGCAATATAGAGTGAATTAGTTACATTAATAGAGAGTGGTCCAAATAACAAAACAAATAAAAAATACGGTAAAATTTTCAATTGAATTATACCTTTTGTAGATTTTTCTCGAATCATATCCCTTTCAAATAACTTCAAAACAGACTAATGTCAGTCAATCATGAAATATCTAACAAGAATTTTATTATAACATCAATGGTGCAATTTCACAAACAAGACGAGTTTTATATTAGTATGGCCTTTTTTTCCTCTAGTAATTGTTAGTCTGAATAAGAACCTCGCACTTCGTAAGTTTATATTAAAAAAAAATTAACAATTCTTACTGTCAACTTAGTTTATTTCTTTAGTACCTTTAGTATAACCAAAAGCTAACATTATTTTTGAAAGTAAACCTGAACTCGTAAAACAATGTACATTAATTCCGAAATTATGTTTTAGAAGTATATTTCAATAAATATCTCCTAAATTTTGCTAAAATTACATTACATATTAACAGAAGATGTTATACTATCTAAGCAGGGACATCAGTCAATTGCCTGAATCAACTTTTAAATCAGTTTGGGTGCCGATTAGACTAAATTTTTAAATTTTAATCATATGCTGGTGTTAAAAATTCATTGTGAATACATTTTGGAGCTTACATATAACAGGGCTATTACATTATAGACAAACTCACCTGGTTTAGAACTTAAAATGCTATATGCAGACACTTGTGTTTTAAAAAATACCAAAAGTTTGTATGAAAACAATTAAACTATAAATTAACAATTGTTCAACCAGGAAACAAAAACAGTGAAAGTAACATTATCACATATCCCTGAATAAAGCACAAAACTGATAACTTGTGTTAGACGAACGAGATTAGTGGGGGTCGTAAGGACGCATTAAATACTTATGTCTGAAGCTGTAACAAATCAGTTGCACCCCTGAAATCGTTCGTTGAAGTGTAATATTATCAGATATCCAACATGAGAACTTTGGTAAGTGTTTCCCTATATATTTGTAAATGAGCATGTACAAGATTTTATAACCCAAACTACGCACTTTTCTTTGCAATATTAAATAAGTTTTTTTGTAATTTTATTTGATGAAAGTTAAATTTATAGCTACTGAATCAGTCGATAGCCATAAATATTTCTAGGTTTTATTTTTCAAAACTCGTGTACATCTTTATATATAATAAAATTATAATTGATAATAATAATTTTCTTAATACTACTGTTATTAATAATTTTCCTAATACTGTCTACTCCTTTACTTGTGCAGACTTTGATGTCAATAAATGATCTTAATTATTTGCTGTAAATTTACAATATACAGTGAAGTGTTAAACCATAATTAGTTAGTAACTTCTTTAATTTTAATTGAAAATAGGAATAAAAGCGCAGCTACTAGTCAAATCTTACTAACATATTTCGTAGATTAAATTGGAAATATTTTTAGAATTATTCAGTTCTAATCTATTGTTACATCCTCAAAAATTTAGGCTTTGAAAAAATTATCAATTTGATATTGATCATAGATTAGGCTTATATTCGAAGCTATACTAAATATTCAATATTTTAGCAACAGATTTGAAGGTGAAAATGAGTTTTAAGATTCTAAAATATACGCAACTTTACTGAAATTTGCACACACACATCCACATTTTATATGTAAAACCTTTGATGTAACTTCAGTAATCACAATATTTGTATCCCAACACCAAACCAGTATTTTTACATCTACATTTCGGTAAAATGCGTCTAGTGTCAATTTGTTACCTATCGTATATTTTTTAAATATTTTTTAAACCCATAAGAGCGCTTTTATATAATTCATCCCATGTTATGCTAACTTGGCTTAAATCTTTTAATTTGTGGACTGAGTAGCTTTGGTGTTCAGCGAGACAATTGCCCGGTTTTCTTATATGGTCTTTAATGTATTTAAAACCTCACATAATAAATTTATATAATCGCCCCCCCCCAACAAGAAATAAGTTTACGGTTTCCTATAAACTTTTTAATGCCTACCTTTTATACTTAACATTTTTAAGGGAAACGTTTATAATTCTCCTCTTCTCAATTAATCAATTATATCATAAATCCTCTTATCAAACTCTATATTTGTACCAAAATAGAACTATGATATAGGAACAGACACAATAAGAACCCCATAAGTGTTTCTGCATATTAAACATTAGATGGAGCTTGCTGTTAGATGGTGGAAGTTAAAACTCATAATATCCATGGTCTGGAAGGAATAGGTCCAAAAACTCACAAATCTTTGAAATTGTGTTTTTTATTCTCAAAAACTGTTCTTGTTGTTGACAAAACTTACTAGTTTCAGGGTTATATCTACCCCATCTTCAGAGTTAAGATATATGTACAGAAAAATGTATGACCACAAATCAATTATCCAAATTATTTATATTATAGCTATTGTTTGGAAAATGTATCTTATTCAATAAGGAGAAAAAAGTCGGATATGTAACACTTTGTTACACCTCGTTTTATAATTTGAATATTTAATAATCTTAGAATAATTAAGGCTAGGGGGACGATCCTCCGACTCTTTTCATCTTATTGAATAAGATACATTTTCCAAACAATATCTATAATATAAATAATTTGGATAATTGATTTGTGGTCATACATTTTTCTGTACATATATCTTAACTCTGAAAATAGGGTACTTATAATCCAGAAACTAGTAAGTTTTGTCAACAACAAGAACATTTTCTGGGAATAAAAAACACAATTTTAAAGATTTGTGAGTTTTTGGACCTATTCCTTCCAGACCATTTATAAATGGACTCACACCTACCATTACTTCACAGTATCATAATATCCAGTTGTATTGAGGTCCACTGTTATTAAACACAGTTTTGCTGACAATGGGAATATTTTACAAAGAGTAGTTTTTATATGGATTTAAAAGTAAACTGAAAATTATTTTTTTATTTACAGTAAAATTATAAAATGACGCCAAATTTGACAATACCTAATGTACCTATTTATATAATTAGGTATTGCAAATTCGGAATAATATTATAATTTTACTCTAAATAACAATCTAATTTGTAATTATTGTGCGTTTGAAACTCTACTTTCTGTAAAATATATCCATTTTCATTTTTCCTTGTTACTGGTTGCTTGGAACTATAAAGTATGAATTATAAGGAATTCATATGTATTTCAAATGTGCTGACTCCTTATGTTTATGGGAACAAAATACAAGTGTGTTGTGTTGTGGATTATCCTTTTAAAATCTATGTCCTTCACAATACCGTTTTACATTAGCAAGAAATCAGAGCTGCATGGAAAGTATGAAAACATTATTTATATAACTAATAGCTATCGTAAATGGTTAATGCCAGGTACATAAAATATATTCAGTTTTTATTTCAACAATTGATATATTAACATGAAAGCGTTATTTCAATATGTTCCAACGCATTTGATACGCAATGCTTTTGAGTTCTGGTAGCTCAGATATGTTGATATAAGTTGATATGTAAAATTGGGTTATAATCTGTAACTTTCGAAATAATTGAATCAAAGACTTAATTTTAATTACAAAAATGTAAAAGATACAACACATTTAAGGAAAAGTTAGAAGTGTTCTGTAATTAATATAATTTCAGAATAATGTCAACATCATTTTTGGAAATCATTTATGGAAACACAGATTATTTAATTAATACTGTCGTATGCGTTCATATGAGATCTTTCACAATACACTTTTAACATTACAGATCATAGTGTGCTGTTTAGTAGGCGTTGCTTTGGCTGGAGAAAAGGCTCCTAAAGAATCAAAAGAAAAGAAAGTTGATAAACGCGGTCTTCTTGGGCTTGGAATTGCAGGAGAAGGAATTGGATTAGGAGGCGGATTAGGTGGAGCTGGTTTGATCCACGGAGGAGGAATTATTGGAGATGGACTTGGACTGGGAGGCGGAGTCATTGGAGGCCCTATAGGTGGAGGAGCAGTTGTTGGACCTGCTGTGGAATTGGGTCGACACACACATACTCATACGACCATTACAAGAAACATCGGAATCCCTGTTCCCCAACCCGTCCCTGTACCAGTTGACAGGCCAGTTCCAGTTAGTGTACCTGTTAATGGTAAGCATTTTCATTTGAATTGAAAAACAAGTAATGTAATGTGTATATGGCTGGAGTGAATCAGAATAATTTTTTTTTTCAGTGCCAGTACCAGTAGACCGCCCTGTTCCTGTAGCAGTGCCAAGACCATACCCCGTAACAGTTGAAAGAACCGTTGCTGTTCCAGTTGACAGACCTGTTGGAGTACCTGTACCTCATCCAGTTGCAGTTCCAGTTGCTAGACCCATTGGTAATTTTAACTAAATATAAATTATTTCCTCTAATGTTGAAATAATAACCAAATATTTCACTACTTATTTACAAAACAATATTTATTGCATTCTGCACGTTTGTATTTCAAATTAATAATTGCGCATATGATGATATAATTAACAAACCTATAAATGTTTTTAGGTGTTCCAGTTCCAGCTCCATATCCCGTAGCTGTACCTAAACCAATTGGTGTGCCAATTGCTCATCCTGTTCCAGTTGTTGCCAAAACAATTATTGGTGGTGGTCATGGGTGGTAATTTAGTAAATTATTGAAAATTTTCTAGAGTGACTTATTTTTGTAAATAAAATACATATGTTTCTAAAAGTTTTTTATTTATGCTCGAAATTGTGACATATTGATAAAAAACATTAATATTTAACTGATCCCGAATTTTGTTAATGTTCAACATTACAGATAAAAGAAAACAAGTGGCTTAAATGTGTAGTGATAGTAGTTACCAAATTCCTCACTGCTACAGCTGGGGGAATTTAGGTATAAGATTGAAATATCGAAATAATCGGCTTATTTTTACTATTTGATCAATATCAATATTATAGTCTCTATTATTCAACTGTTCAACAATCTTATACTATACCTCATTTTTATTAAATGTTAATTAAATGTGAATATAACAATAAAATTGATTAACAGTGATTAGCATGTCATGCTCTTTATTATTTTGTCTATTCATGGGTTTTCTCTCCTCCATTAACAGCTGCCATATTACTGGTATTCTGCAAGAATGTCTAACAGTCCTGGCTAATACTATCAATGAATAAAAAAAAATTATAATTTAAAAATTTGAATGACAATTTGTCGTTTGGCGACACTTGAGTGAGGTTACCGTTTTTTTGTTCTGTTACAGTAAATTCTAGTCCAAATGATTGCTATTTTCCCTGGCTTCTTTAGTAATGAATTCTATAGGAATAGAAAATAGTGGAATAATTGGAAGGGGAAGTGCTCTCTGGGTTGCGCGGTCGCGGTGCAAACGCTGTATTTATTTCCTAACCGCTTAATTTTTTCCGATACACCTGGGATATATGGAATTATGTTCATAATAAAAAATTACATTGCGCTGTTAAAGATTTGGGTTGAAGATATGTTTTATCATATAAGCAATATCATAAAATGGTTAGTGACATAGAATGATAAGTACAAAATATATTTCTGCTTGACTATTGATGCGTATAATCAGATTGCCTATGAAAAAATATGTCATTCTGAGGAGATAAAGAAGAACCCATGGCCATACCAAATTCTTGTTTATAGAAATGAAAATATGTAGTGTTTAAGCAAAGTTCGGTTAGTTCCATAATTGTGTCATGGTACTTGTTGTAATTTATTTAGAAAAAAGCCGAAAACAACACTAAACGATTGACAACGACTAGGACCAAGCACCTTTCTTATGGAAAAATGGACTCTGTACAGACAACCAGTAATCCGGGCAATTTTACGAAATTGCCTTACTACACTTTGTTCCGTCAAATTGTTTGAAATTCTGGTGCCATATGTTGTAGAAGTTGATGTTCAGACAAAAAGAGTCCATGTCATGGGCTCAGCGCTAAAAGTTAACATAGAATGAGACAGATTTAATCAGATTGCTTAAACTTGTTCGAGTATAGATTGATATCCCACTAGTCTTCAAGATACAGGATGTTAAAAGTCGAAAATGCCTAATGCAATATTTATGTCCAATAATGTACTAATCACAGTTTCTCCAATAACCGGAAATAAAGCACGTCTATCATTGGAAATCTGATATCAAAAAGTCGGCATTTTCGATGTTTAACACTCTGTATCTCGAAAACTAGTCATAGAATTTGTTTGAGCCCATGGACTCTTTTTGTTAGAACGTCAACTTCTACAACATAGCAAAATTCCAAACAATTTGACGTCCATTTTTCCATAAGAAAGGTGCTTGACGGACTGATTTGCAGTAGCGACTGTAACTTGTTTTGATTATAATATCAGTTTTTATTTTTTGAGTATTAATACTAGCCCTGAAATTCAGGTAAAATAATCGTTGTAGATACTTATTTATTAATGCAAAATTAGGTTCAATAGCCATTTATAGAAATCACTAGCATTAACACTTGAACATTTTCTATGAATATAGATATCATGACCCTGTCACAAACTCAAATCTTTCAATATTTGATAGTTATAGTATTTGTTTGTCATCTTCTATAAACAATATTTGTTAATTTGTAGCTCCAGAATTAACTTTTCAGTCCATACTATATTGCAAGACCTACCTATTCCGTTACATGTGTTTTATGCGTCTTGATCTTTCACTGTTTCTGTGCGAAAGAGCTGAGGTCCTTAAACAAGAAAAATCTTTGTTTTGTAGGCATCTTAATAGTCTGATTCTAGAGAAAAAATTCCTATCGAAGCACTAAGTGCCGACAACTGCGATTTCCATGACTTACCGTGGAAACCGATATTTTAGAGGAGATGTTAGCCGTATGGAAGGTTTCGAATAATTTTGTTGAGTGGTAGGTTTAGTATTAAACAACCGTGAATAATGATGCTCGTGCAGTACCAGAACAGTCATCTGCTGTAAAATTCGGAAGTGGATATCTGGCACATGAGACTTATGAGGATAATTCTAACCGGCTATAAATATTTCCATGAAACTGGTTGACTCATAACACAAATACCTTCAGGTGATCCTTACTCTACTGCGATTGCGGACACAATCGATTTCGTTCTCATATTGTCTATATATATCGTATCGCAGAGGAACTGTCGCAATTTAGGTGTTAGCAAAATGTCTCTATGGCTTTTTGTTGTTTGTCAATACTCTGACTGAATGACTGTGAGCTTGACAACTGATTGTTTCCTATTAAGTTAAGTAATACGTATATACTCCCTTATTACCCAGCTTTCAACCATTGGCTTGCGAATATATCGAACACTTGAGTAGACGTAGTAACCGAACGCTATAGACACAATTTTTTGAGTGTTGAAAAATGTATTAATTGAGTTTCAAAAAAATGGGCATTGTTTGAAAGTAAACTATGAACAATTATTATGACCTAGTCATAAAAAAAATCGAACTGTTAAACTAATTAAATCAGAACATGACGAAAAGAGGCAAAGACAGAGAGTACGCTAGGAAAAAAAGCACCTCTAAAGTGCAAGATATACACCCAATAAAATGAAAGAAAAATAAGACAAAATCAAGAGTTATTGTCATAGGCAACTTAGAAAAATAAATCAAATCCCATCAAAAACTTTTTCATGTAAATTGTCCCCAAGCCGAGACCGCACTGTCAAAAAGATATCATCAGATCTAATGTAGAACCAAGCTCCTAACTCTACACGCCCCAAACTTCAGAAACTCTACACCTTAGTCAAAATATGTGGCTTGACAGTTTTATACCGTCACATGGGCGTAAGCGAAACTAAAAATAAACAAATTTCTTTTCTGTGTTTAAATTATACAAGAAGGGCTCATAATCTATATAACGTAAACTTTAATTCAAATAAAAGTTTCGATATTTGTTGTTCGTTATAGATATTTGGTTTCCGTTACAAACATTCAATTAGACCCATAGTGCGCCGTTACACCTACAGTAGAGATTTAACATGACTCTAGTAACTCATCTTTCCAAAGTGGCCCACAGTCACCGAGAGGATTGAGATTGAGCACATCTCTGCTCGTTTGCAGATCCTCTATAATGACATCAGCTAATGTGTTCTTCTAAAAGAATATAAGACTTCCATGTGACTTGCTTTTGGAAAGCCGGATGAATCCCGTATGGAAATTAATGATTATACTGATCAAGTACGGGTAAGATTACTGGTTACCCTTTAATTAGTAAGGAAACGTATGCTTGCTACAAGTGCCTGGATGAAAACTTCGACCGATTTTCAGCAATTCACAAAGAGCGAAAGAAAGGTAGCCGAAATTGGATGAATCCTATGAGATTATCAAGAGTTTAAATAATGTTGTGTAGCGTATCCAAAGCAGCCGCAGACCAAGGACAAAGTTGAGGGTTGTCCTTGGGGATCGCCTGATCCCTTATCGAGGTGACTATGCACCTAATTGGGATGAACAAAACTAAAGCGCAGGGGCAACAGAAAGTTATATCTGCGCCCGAGGAAAGACCCTATATGTACACACTTGATTTCACTGTCAGCAAATGGTAATTGACAGTTCGGGGAAAATCTGCTAATTTCTTGGTTACTTACATGGAGTAATCTAGAAAATTCAATAACGTCAAATAGTATATAAAGAAGTATTTGGCGATAGAAGAGTCTCTTCAGTACAGTAGTGCGTTCAGCTCAATTTAAACTCGATATTAAATTGTCAGATTGTAATTTGAATTTGTAAATTGTCTTGTATCTTTGAAAGTTTCTATCATGATTAATTCAGCTCTTCATTAATTGGAAGAACAGAATCTAATTCGAACTAGGAATAATTCCTAACAATACTTTTGGGACGCTGTAAATATTTGGTGACAACATTAAAAATGTAAATTGTTTTACTCATTTTCAACAGTTATGATTATTTTAATACTAGAATCTGTATTTCGGATGTCTTTTTTACAAAAAGATGTTTTCTAAATTTATATATTTACTAAGACGTTTAAAATTGTTATATTGTTTAGTGTAACATACTGGCCATAAGACTATGCTAAGTTCATTACAGTGTAGCGTTTAGTTGGTCATATATAAAATGTAAAATATTTGTTATTAAATTATACATATATAATTTTATTATACTAAAATACATATTTTATTCGTTATAAAAATTTGGAACTAGTTTCAAAACTTTAATATTATAAAACTTAAACAACCGCACTGAAAATATTTTTAATATCCCAACTTTAACCGATAGAAGTGCTGTAGATTGATTGGTTTGCGTGTTCTGAACCACTAAAAATCACTACATTTTAGATAAAATATTTTTTCAGGAATTTGAACTAAGTATATAACTAATAGTTATCAGTTATTCCAAATGAACTAGGTGTTAGACTTTAAATTAAGCTAGTGTTATGTGTTGCCGATGTTAAGTGTGTTGGTGCCGCAACATTAATGATTACATAAAATTAGTTGATCTTAAAAACTATATCAAATATGAGTAGCAATAAACAAATTATGTTTTGTAGAGTTACTTCATTCACAAACGTCAACTTAATATTTTATTCAATGTAAATTATTTCAGCGAGATGTCAATATTCCAAAGTGGTTTCTTTTTTAAAACTTTTAAGTAAATAATCTAAATTAGTAATCAGGCTTTATATTATAAAATGTTTCAAAAAAAGGTTGCTTAGTAAAAACACGCGCATCGTCTGAGAAAGAATTTTGTTATGACGTCATTTTAAGGTATGACGTCCTCGATATTTTTTAAAATAAAACACCTCATATATTACATATGATATTATATATATATATATATATATGAATTACTTTCAGTGAGATTTTCGGCAGTAAAAGATTTCAATTCTCGCGCAGGCGCATCTTGTGTTTTCTTATAGGCGAGCGCGTGAGTACCGCATTTCATCTTCGAATGATAGACGTTTCTACATTTGTTCTCTTTGGGCAAAATACAATGTTAATTATATAGTATGGTATTCTTAACAACTGTAATAGTTCAAGTTTCATTGTTCAGTTCCTGGTGCAGTATTTTTGCCAACCTCCTGTGATATGCTGGATAGACTCAGATGTTTGGCAACCGTACTTGCTTCTGTCGTTGTTAATAGAAATGTCTTTAACGATGTAATTTATATAGCTTTTAGTTGAAATAACTTGATCTTGGATTGACAATATAAAGCCTTTCGTTTCATATGACCAGATATCAACAAGTAGTTCGACGCTGCACTGTCGACATAATCTTAATTGACGTCATTTATGCGTCTTCTGTGAAGGGGGGTTTCTTTCCATTTGAGCAGTTTCTGATGAGCTGTCTGGTGCTGTAATTGGACGTGTTGTTCTGTCAGCTGTAGTGGTGTTGAGTCATCAACCTGTCATGACTCTGTGTGGATCAGAAAAATTTACTATTAACTATACCGAAAGTGTAACTGAACACTGGGCACGCGTAGGTCTTATTTGTCTGATTGTGGTTTGCCAGGTCGACATGACCTATTCTAAAAAGTAAATAATACAGTTACCTGAATGAGCCATTCATGTGGGACTGAATCAAAGGCCTTTTTGTAGTCTATATATGCCATCTAGAGATTTATTCGTATGGCTTTGATTTAAATGCGGACAACGAAATCAAGTATCAGTTATTCTTTGCACTCCATCGAATTTTTCGCGCATCCTTTTTGTTGTTCAGTAATTATGTTGTTCAGCTCATAATGTTTGAAAAGGCGATGAATTGCACTATGTTATAAATTTGTATAAGGTTGGGAGGCAACTGATTGGTCGGTACTTTGCTGCGACCTGTGAACATAGGTTGACTTTTGATAAACTGTATGTAGCGTAAGGAAATTGAATGCTCCTTTATTATTATGATTTATATTACTTGCTATCATTTACTGAGTTGTCTAGTAGTTCGGCAGTTTCCCATGAATTTCCTGACCGTCCGGGCTGTTCTCAGCTCATTAGTCGGGTATTTTAAATTATTTGTTGGCCTTTTGCTACTCCTGAATCATAACAATTGATACTTCGTGAATTCATGTTCTTTATTTGAAATTCCAATTAATAAATTGCGTGATCATTTTGATATTGTTATAACAATTTTATTGTTTAGAGCTACTAAAACTAGTAAAGCTTGTAGAAATTAATCATCCTCATATAAAAACTGTGACTCAAGTAACAGCCCATATTCAGGCATAACGCTTGGCATATTATTAAACATTAGCATCATAATCAGACTGAAAAGATCGAAACACTTATGAGAATGTAAAGAAGCGGGCTGACGTACAGGAGATGAGAGTAGATAACATCATGGCCAACAGATCATCGAGGTCATCGACTGTTGAAGTAAATATTTATATATTGAAACATATTGTGACTTTCTTTGAGTATGAATATTTGGTGTCTTGAACTCTATTTAAATGCATTTTAGAATCTCACAATATATATAAATAATATTTAGCATTTCGATATTAGAATTTTTAACCTGATATGTTAAATTGGCATTCGAAAATGATTTTTTGAGTTCATATAATGTTTTAGATTTTATTTCATAATTACCTACTAATAAGAAGTACCAACTTAATTATCTGTTCATTATCGTTGTTAAAAAAACATTTGTTGTCTCAGTAAGAAGAAAATAGGCTTATTACAGAACAATACGGAGCTGAACATTTATAACACTGTTTTAGATCCAGAGCTGCGGGTAAAATACAATTTTAACTATCGTATAGCCTAGGTACTGATTTCAAGGTCTGCAAATGACACTGAAAAAATCGAATAACTGTTTGCTGTGTATGTTCTACTACAAACGTTTCTACTTAATTACTATTAATATTCAAAATAAATACTACTTCCTAACAATGTTATTATAATATATTAATAACAAGGACATATTTACTGGAATTTAAACATTTCATACAAATGTCTAAAAACTTGTTTCAACATATTTCCATTGCGGTACATTATCAGGACCAGAGGATTACTAAACATTAGGATAGGACCTACCAAAAATTACTTCTCCGGCTAAACAACAAAGCATTTGAAACATATCTTATTTCCCATATTCTTATTTTCAAAGAAATTTCTTGTAGATATAAAAGGACAAGTACTTAATGACTTATTTATACTTATTTCATTATGCTTACTTGCTGTTTGATATGAATGGTTATTCACTTAATTTTTAAATACACAAAGATTAAATTTAATCTTATTATTATTGTTAAAATAGCTAAAAAAATTGAATCACAATTTTTTTGTTTATAGATAGATACCTTTGAAAGAAAAAAGAAATAGTTTGTAAAAGTTTGGAAACAGAGCCCTGAGGTAGGCCATGCTGAATCCTGCGATTCGTGTACTGCTGATTCTCAAATTGAACATACTGTTCTCTTGCTTTTAAAGAGGACTGTATACTGCTCGAATCCAAGTTGTAGTGAGATAGCTTTTTGTAAAGGATTTCAAAACTTATACAATCGAACGCCTTTGTTAAGTCCAGGAATCTACCATATGTATTACGCTTATTTTCAAAGCCCTCTGCCACAAACTCACTTAGTCGATTAGTAGCCAGAGTTGTGCTCTTGTTGTTACGAAAACCAAATTGATTTGGTGTAAAGATATGATTTAATTCAAAGTAGTTAATCATTTGGTCTTTCAGTAAAGATACAAGAATTTTAGAGATTAGTGGCAACAGAGATATAGGCCTGTAATTAGTTACATTTTCGGGATCTCCTTTATTTTTATAAACAGGTATAACTTTTGCCAATTTGAGAACAGATGGAAAAATGGTTTCTCGGATGCAGAGATTAAACAAGTGAGTCAGAGGTTACTAACTATATCTGTGAGATATTTAAGGATTCTAGAGTTGATGTTATAACAGTCTCCTACCACTATTTTTAATGTCGAAAATTTTATCTGAAACCTTTTTTTCTGTAACTGAGTAAAATTTGAAGCTATCTCAAATTTGATTTGATAAATACTCAATTATACCCAACAGATTATTTAAAATATATTGGTTATTATATTATACTAGTCAACTATTAACTTCCAATTTTTTGTTGTAAATATTTTCTCCGTAGCTGCCTTGAATTTGCGTCCGCGGAACAAAAACAAACTAAACACTTTGTGGTTGTAAAGTTCTGATTTAAAGTTCGGTTTTAACAACTGTACACTATCATTAGTACTCGTTTGTAATGATGGTCATGCTTTCATGACCTTTTTTAATGCAATTAACATATATTTTTTATATTCATATCCATAAAGAAAAGATTAAATTGAACATTCCGAGTACCTTGCAACGTTCACTATCACAAAGTGTTGTAGATCGTTTCCGCGCTGCTAGTAAAATAAAACAATTACTGTGTATAAGATCTGGTAACTACCAAGTGCATGATCTGAAGAAAGTGCATTAGATTACAAAATATATGTTTATGCCGGGTGCAGCCAGTGAAATTGCATTCTCGGTGAGAATCATTGATCGAGTGCCATAAAGGAATATGTATACCGGCGTTTTATTAACTATAGTTGTATTTTTATGTAGTTCTCGTGCTCAAAAATCTAATAATGTTTGCCCAACATTTAGGGACTATTTCAGTATGCAAAATAATTCTAGGTGTTGGTATAATTTTGCAGCTGAAGATAAAGTGGTAAGTTGCGCTTTTTTTTTTCTTTTAGAATAAGGCAAATAAATAATACTGGTTGGTTTTGTTAACTTTGTTTTAAGTGTTGCGTCTACAGTCCTGTTAAATAACTTTGCTATTAACAATATGCAAATTTGCATGACTCAGATAAACAATTGTTAATGAAAGAATTAATTCTTTATTCAGTGTTAAAACCGCATTTCCTACCTATAAAAATTGACGGTATACCGAGTGCTCTTTATGCTGAATATTTTGCTATCATGGTTTACGGTAAAGAATTGTGGAAAGGAATTTTGTAATTTTGTAAAATTTCCTTAAGATAGTTTTGCTATACGATGTCAAGAAGAAAGTATATGCCATAGCCAACCAGGTGACTTACTATCTTTCAGATAGTGTTTTGTAAAACTGAAGGTTAAATTATAAAGATAACGGAATGAAGTGAATTGCACTGGATCTGTCTTTGGCTCTTTAAAAGCGTCTATTTGTATGTATTCCTGTGATGTAACGAATTTATGTAGCACATTGTTCAGTTAGAATTGTATCCCCAAATTTGTCTCTATTCAAATAGAGCACATTCTACTGGCACTAAAATCAATTTTAGTGCCAGTAGAATGTGGTAAATTCCAATGTTAGCACATTTCATTTTATGTGTGGGGAACCTCAAATTACAATAAACATAAAAGATTGTTATTTAAATTTTGTCACATTTAATTTTGATTAAAAAAAATAAATTTTGAAAATACCATTTTATAGATTTTTCCTAGATTTCGGTATTTTCATAAAGATGGTTCGTTCTTAGCAATTTTGTACAATGCAACATTTGGAAATTTTTAAAACCACCAAATGCAGCATATAACAGTCTTATATGCCTATGTAGACTTTCGGAATTCTCGTGTTTGGTTTTGTCTGTTTTAACAAAAACCATTTTGTCAACGTTTCGGTTGCGAACAACATAAAAAAAAACAATCACGAGAATTTTGAAAGTCTACTTATGCACATACAGGGGTCTCATATATGAAGGGATAATATTGCTATGTAAGAAACAGTAACAGATACAAACACAAATGGAGGAAAACTTGAGTATTTCAGGGCCCTTTCAAAAACTTAAATCAAAATTTCGCTATCTCTAAGTGTTCTCAAGTCATATGTGTGAAACGAAAAATATCATCTTTTGTTTTTGCCATTAACACTAATATTTAAAAAATAACAAAAATTAGCAAAGGAAAAATTATATTGACACATTGTTTTGCACAATAAGGCGGCATCAAATCTTCACTGCTAAGTTTCGTAACTTCTGGGCCAACATCAGCTATTTTTTGAAAATACGGAACTATACTCTTACCACATATTGTTACGTTTTATACAACTTTTTGGGATGAAAACACTTTGAAAATTCACTTTATTAAACTTATGAGAAAATTACTAAACGAAAGTAGTCGCCCCAAGGTAAGCAATAGTTGTATTTAAATTAATTCGAAAAAATGCAGAATCAACTTTTTGAGATATAAATGAAAAAATCTAAAATATAAAAAAACAATTTTTACTATTTTGTAAACTTAGTAAATATTGGAAAAATTTGACAATGCCTTGATAACCCCACATCTATAAGTTATAATGATCCATCGAATACCACCGTAAAATTTTATTTTGTTGTAATGATTAATTATGCCTATGAAAATACAATGAAGGGCTTAATATTTGGAAAATAGATACTTCTTGACTAGCTAAATTAAGGTACAGGAACTGCTGATTAAATATTCCGTAATTTACCGTCAATTACTTTAAAACAAAAGAAGTATAATGTGCAGTAAGTGATTTTATAGTTAAGAAAAGTATAGTGGACGCGTGTTTCTGACCAGCTCGTCTATAATCTGTACATTCTGGATCGTTAAATTTACTATCGGACAAAATTACCAAAATCCCTTAAGTAGTAATTTTTAACATTAATATTTTACAACAAGAAAGCAGTCTGTTTCAATGTTAAATGTTTTTTTTCATATGCACGTTTTTAATATATCATATAGTTTAGAAGTTATCAAAGAAAATCTTTAGATACCAATAAGCTGAAAGTTTTTGATATTTTCGAGTTTACTTTACAGTGTAAATACAAAGTTGTATTTACAATTTATGAAGAAGCCAGACTTGACGAACGATATGTCAAATAAAAATAAATAAATAGTGAAAATTTAACCCAGTGTTCAGTGTTTTTAAGTAGTTGGAAATCTTTGTTTATAGGTGGGTGAAGATGTATAAATTAATTAATTCAAAAAATCACGGGTCCAAATCTCGAAAAAGCAGAATCAGCTACATTTACTGTGCTATTAATTAATATTAAATATTACTAAATATATATTATATTATAAAGGTATAGGAAAATACTATAAGTATGTTATACAATAACAGTATTGATCCGGATATACAATGTGGTAAATTTATCAATATCAAGCCTAAAATTATCATTATGTCTGAGCTAACTTTAACACAGAAGAAATCCCCAGAAAAATATATCCGCAAAATACCCCTCAATTATTTTATGTTTTCTTGGGAAATAACACCACATCAAAATAAATAATAATAATATTGAAAGAAAATACCAAACGTTTCAAAGTTGATTCTGATTTCGTTGTCAATGGCTTTAAAATATTTATTGAAAATGTAAATAGCAAATTGAAAGTTTGATTAATGAGATTTAAGTTTTCATAAGAAAAATTTTGTTGTTTTTAAATATACAGGTAGCCCAAATTCTAAAGATCATGTATTAAGTTAAACAGCTTCCAAGTTGGAAGAATTTGAAAGAGTTGTCTTTAAAATTTATAATTGGCGTTCCTGGGTATGATATAAAATAGCGCATTCGCCAAAAATGCGATCAAAGAATTCTGCTGTTTCAGTGATCCCATTAACGTCATAAGGGAAAACCTAGGAAAACCTTGTGAACTATTCCGATACTGGGTTATTCAAAAGGAGATAACCATTAATAATTTCTTCCTGAATTGTCTGTAACCAGATACGATTGAATTCTACAGAGTAGAAGCGATACAATGACAATTGTGTCCTTCAAAAGAATTAATTCTGGTTACCGACAATTAACGTCATCTCCATTTGAACAACCCAGTATCGGGATAGTTCATAAGGTTTTTCCTAAGCTTTCCCTTATGACGTTAATGGGATCACTGAAACAGCAGAATTCTTTGATCGCATTTTTGGCGAATGCGCCATCTTTCGTTGCTTTTATTTCGTTACATTCTCTTTCTGCTTTCTATCTCTAATACTGCGAAATTTATGATTTATTTATAGTTCCAATATCCTAAATTGATGTACATTTTAAAATATTGCAGTGGATTTTCATCTCCTAATATCATCTCCAAACTTTATGAAATGAAATAGAATTGGAAATATTTTTTTACATATGAATACATCTATTAAAGCTTAGTTACCAGAAACAGAAACTGAAATTAGGATAGCTATATTTACATATATTTAACTTTATTGCATAATTTTTTCCGTGTAATGATATGTTCTTTCAGAATAATTGAGGATATAAATAGCAATTTAAAATTGTAAGCCTACTTTCTTCTGTATTATGTCATGATAGAAACAAGACTTATTTATTTTTAAAAAGAATTTGCTGATTTAAAATAAAAATGAAACTCTATTTTGCTAACAACTCTGCTATTAAGCGGGTTTGCATCATTACTATGTGAATTTAAACTACTAGTTATGTCTCTTGCAAATACTGGAATTAGTATTTGGTTTGGTTTTACGTTTTAAAGGTTATCTTCTAAAGAACAGCTGTAACAGGTATATATATGTCGAAACAAAACTGATTTTGTTCATACATCACTAAAAATCTACTCACTTTATAAATTTCTCAACGTTTTACGTTTTATTTTCTTCAAGTTCTTACATGGCAATAATAAATAAATCTAATAAGATTAACATACCTTCTTTTGGTTATAGACTGTTTCTCATCGGGAATTAAACTTTTTGAGAGACACTCTTCTAATTGTCTGATATGAAATTTTGTTGTTCTAGGTTTACTATATTTTTTTTCAAAAAAGAACATATCCGAATGACGCCACTCTACTATTGACTTTAACTTAAAATGGCGTCTACATTCAGGTACCCCAAAACACTTGAAATGAAGTAGTAAAACTTATTAAGTCCCTTACTTGGTGTCTTAAAACATAACTAAAATCTAAAAAAAAAATATCATGTAGAATATAGCCATCTTGCCGTAACAAACAATAACTCAACAATAACGTTGAGAACAATACAATATCATGCAGAACCCTAAAAGATTTTAACCAATTGCAACAATTCAGTTTAAATTTTGAATGATTCTACTTACCTTCTAACCCGGGTTTTTTTACAACCAATCATCAATTTCATCTATATATAATTTTTTGGGAATATGTTTTGGAGGTATGAAACCGATATAAAAAAGTTCTCTAAGGCTATGTCTAGCGAAAACGCGGTTATAGTGGTGCGGGATAGTCGTTGCGTCAAAGTGACAACTGCAACCTGCATCTGGGTGGGAAACCAAACTAACTGAGCGATGACACAATACAAAATCCCTACAGTCGCACGAATTAATTTCCAGTAAGGACATCAAGAATGCCTTTGATGTGTTTGGAAGTTTGCGGCCGTCATATCGACTTAAATCGCGTTTATATTGAACAAAGCCTGAAGAAGGTAGGCCGAAGCCACTACCAATACCTTAATTTTGCAGTGACATAAACGTTGCATACTTCAAGCATTATGCTGAAGAGAGCGCTAAAAATAGGTTCTAACCGTTTTGATGTTTGTGCGCGTTTGACCCGCAGTAAATCGAAAAAATTTAAATATTTTATCAATATTAACCGACTTCCAAACATGCTTATTAAAAATTGGCTTAAACAATTTTAAAGATTTAAGCTTAAGGATAATTTAAAGTAACGATTATGGTTTTTCAGTAAATCACATAAAATAGTAATTAAAGGATGGATTTTCACTTTATTCTCTTAAAAGGCATCATCAATTTGAATATTTTAAATTTTATTCTACAGAAATATATCTCAGCTTGATTCCGTATATTTTTCTATAACGTTTTATGGATTTGGAGATTAAGTAATACATTGACGAACAAGCAAAAAAATTATACACAATACGATTTCGGGGTCTCTGTGAGCTAGTTTTTCCTAAAACCAATAGTACTAAGTAGTGTGTATCTAGTTGATGCCTCTGAAGGAATCGACTATATTCAAGAAAAATTAAAGTTAAGGTAGCAGAAATTTTATTTTTGAAAAATAATTAAATTTTCTCAGGGTTGTCCCCACCCGTGCCGGTCTAATTTTCGCTTGGTGTACTCAATTTTGCAATATCTTTTACTACTCTCAGAAACATGAAACGAGCAATAAACATTTTGTCAAATAACCTTGAATATCATAATTGCCTTATTTTTTTTTTTCATTTCCAGCCAGATATAATTAAGAAGACTGGATATCCTTTTATGGAGTATAAAGTGAAAACTAGTGATGGTTACATTTTGAAAGTTTTTCGTATACCAAATGTTGGATCAACAAAACCACCGATTTTCATGCTTCATGGTGTTCAAGGCACATCAGCAATATTTGTAGGACTCGGGAAGCGATCTATAGGTATGTCGTTTATCGTCTTACATTTTCGTCTATTAGTTAGAAATCACGCTATGGTGTATGTTTTTAAACAACAAAAATTATCTGAACTCACAACGATATAACCTTATATAACACCAATAAAAAATCCAGGATTGTAGATATGATCATATCATACTATTTATTGCTTTGTACTATTGAATGAACACCGGTTAAAGTGTTCGGCTCTGGCTGATTACTTCAGAGAGCGTTTTTGGGTTCCTCTTTCCACGGAGTGACAAATTCCTCTGAACGCGGATGAGCTTGTAAAGGCCAACGGCATGGGAATGTGCCAGGCAACGGAAAACCAGCACATTAATGACCCTTTAGGTAATCCTGATCACACACGACCTTAACCTTTATCGAATGAATGCTGACATGAAGTTACCCTGAAGTGAAAAAGCCCGTAATCGGATTTCCGAGCAGCCACGGACAGGAACTCTAGATTCGAATGAAAATGAAAATAAAACCCGGAAGAATAACAAAATTGGAAAAAGAAATGGAATTATGACAATTGTAATAAGAGATTTTAATAGTGTGATTGGACCAGGAAGTGAAAACGGTATAGTTGGATATTGTGGATACGGCAAAAGATAAATTAGTGGAATTTTGTGAACAGTATGGGTATTGGATTGTGAATACCTGTTTCAAACAACACAAACGACGACCTTATACGTGGAAGAACCCAGGGAACTCAAAAATGTATCAGATTGACTTTATTTTAATTAACCAACGATTTAAGAACATCGTCATAATTACCGGATACCAGATATTGACGCCGATCACAATCTTTTACTGTCAATACTTACACTGAAAAGCTAAAAACAGAAGAATCCAAACCACCGAAAGAGAACTTCAAGGAAGAATGGAAATATCTGAAAGAAACGTTTATTGGAGCACTAGAGAATAACGTTGGACGAAAATCAAGGAAAACCAAGGAGTGGGCAACACAAGGAATGTTGGAGAAAACTGAGGATAGAAAGAAATGGAAAAATAATAGAATCGAAAAAGATAAAGGGGAATACAGAAGAATGAATAATGAGCTAAGAAGAGTGACAAATAAGGCCAGAGAGAAATGGATGGAAGAACAGTGCGAGAAATTAGAATATGTTAAAAAATACTGCCAAACAGAGTAACCATGCAAAACAGTAATAGCCTTAACGAAGATTAAACCTAAACCCATAAGAAAAACTGGGATGATAAAAGAAGATGTAGAAAATATTAATAACAGTAATGCGAACGAAAGTATGAACGATATAGAACAGAACAGTAGAATAGAAGAACATGAAATTGAAAGGGCAATAAACGAATTGAATTAAAATGCAACAAAGCAGTGGATAGGGATAATATCACATCTGAAACACTTAAGGGGTGTTAGGACCATGTGGTATTTGTAGAATCACGAACCTTGTAAACAAGATCTACGATTTAGGAATATGGCCTGACGATTTTTTAAAAACGATTCTAGTTCGCTTACCCAAGAAAACAAAGGCAACCCAGTGCAAAGATTATAGAACCATAAGCTTTATCTGCCATCTTAGCAAAGTAATAACACGAATACTGTTGAATAGAACTGAAAATAAAATTGAAGAAAATCTAGGGGACGCTCAGTTTGGTTTTAGGAAAGGAACAGCGAACCGTGATGCTATAGGATGTGTTAAAATTTTAGGAGAGAGATTGATTGAAAATAACAATGAAATGTATTTTTCTGTTTTATTGACTGTGACGGAGGTAGTAGCGATACAATCGATTGTATCGCTACTACCTCCGTAGAATTCAGTCGTTCCTGGTTGCCGATGATTAAGGAAGAAATCGCTAATGGTCATGTCCTTGTGAACAACCACATATCGGGATAGTTCATAAGGTTTTTCCTAGGTTTTCCATTATGATTTTAATGGGATCACTGAATCAACAAAATTCTTTGGTCGCATTTTTGGCGAATGCACTATCTTATAACAAAGTCGCACCTAGCAGCGCCACATAAAATTCTGAAGATCTCCCTATCAAATTCTTCCAACTTGAAAGGAACTTTATGTATATATGATCTTTAGAAGTTTCTGTGCTACCCTGTATATTACAAATAAAATTCTCTTAGTTACGTCAGAAATCAAATAATACATATTGTCAAATATTTTAATTTTACATCTTAGAATTGTGCCTTTTTTATACATAATTTCTTAACCATTGAGGGGTTTGACCTAGACCCCGAAACATCGAAAAATATGCCACAAATATCATTCAGAAAACAACTAGGAATTACGGGTAAAAGAAATTACATGGAACGGCTCCAGATTCGGAACCTCTATATGCTAGTTTCCCCGAAAATCCTAGACGTTGGTCTTTACATCTCGCGTCTTCAAAGATAAATGAAGTGTTACAAGAATTTCAAAACCGCCTTAGGTATTGTCAGGAAGTTAATGGTCAACAATTTGAACATTAAATTTGATATGTTGATGTTTTTTTTTCAATTTTGAAATAAATGTAAACTGTTAATTTTTGGTCTGGGACATTGTTCTTGAAAAATACTTAGAATTCAATGCAGAATTCAAAAATAAAATAAAAAACAAATGTTTCTATTTGAAAAAATGAAGTTGATGGTGACAATTTATTTCTGACCCACCCTGTATAAATGAGTTTATCATCAAAAAAAAACTGCAGTCCAAAAAAACCAACCAACACCTGAATTTTAAATGAATTTGTTCCAACCCACGCGTCCTCACTAATTCCTAGTGCTTAAAGTAATTTTCGTGTATAAACCTGAGAGCTGGTATATAATTTAAGAGTAAATTTTAATGCTTAGTTGACATATAATGTATGAAATCAACAGTAACAAACAGTAAACTATACATTTTGATTACAGCTTTTCTTCTTTACGAGGCTGGATATGATGTATGGCTGGGCAATTATAGAGGTACTGAATACTCAGAAGAACATGAAACCTTAAACGCAACTCAGAAAGAATTCTGGGATTATGGGTATGTTAATTAGTCTTTAAATGATAAAGTTTTATTTTAAATTTGGCAATTTTGTCTTATATTAATTAATAGATATATATTAATTCTTTAAAATATTTAAGTATTGGTAGCATCATTTCGAGATTTTACAATCCATAAAACGGAAGACAATATAGTTTAGTCTAGGTTACCTTTATTAGTTTCTACAATCGTGATCGTGATTTAGCCAAAATAATAGCCTCAGAAGGGACAATTTTTCATAGAATAGACTGGCGCATTAAAAAAAAAATTGAAACTTGTTTCAAGTTGGTTTTGTATTGTTCGGTTATATTGGAGCTGTTCGGGTCAATAAATCCTTGTTTCAAGCTGTTGCTTTAATTTGAAAATTGATATCAAAGGTGCGAACTAATGCGTCTTTCTTCATACAAATTTGGAAAAATACCTACACTTCAAATGCTGGAAATATAATTGCACATTTATACAGTTAACTTAATTACTTAAAAATGTACAGGAAATCTTGGTACCTCTAATGGATTCTCTTTATAACGCTCTAATTGTAATGGATTGGCTATAATGTGAAAACAAATTTGAAACATTTATTAACAACGTTAAAATTATAATAATTTATGAATCACATAATATCTATGAAAAAATATTATTGTAACATTCATTTTTTACGCCGTCAAAAGAAATATTAAGAAACATTTTAATTAATTGTTCCGATCAAATTAACCCGGAAACATAAAAAACTCCTGAAATAAATAAGTCCAACACAGCGGCTATCCTGAAAATTCTATTGAAGGTGTATAAAAAGCATCAACAAAAGATGAGATTTTCGATTACACTCTGACAACGAAATTCGAGTATATTCCACACTACCTTATAAAAGACGACGGTCCTACAAGTTGGGTTGTGTAAAAAAATTCCGGTGTGTGATTGAATAGACAGCGAAGGAAGTGAACAGCTGTATAATTACTCAATGTGTGTGTAAACAGTGAATTTATTTTGATGAAAATAAAGACCTTCAAAGTGAAAGTCAACATCTGTAAATTTTTGAAACCACAGATCTATTGCAATGTTTAAAAATTGTCTTAAGATACAAATTGACACCATTAAAAACACATTTTCAAAGTAGAATTAATATATAAATCTCGAAATTATTTCAAATTAGTTTAGTAAGTCATTTTGGGTTATTTGGCGTCAAGTTTTAGGCAATAATTATGTCTTGGAGAACCCAGAAGAGATAAACAGTGCAATTATCATGTCCCCTGTGATGGTAGTTTCAAAATTATTGTCTTTGGAACATATTTTTATTATCATCTAAACTCATTGCTCCTGATATTATTTATTTCAAGAAACTTCTTGCTAACCAACTACCTGGTAACATTGACAGATTCTCTGCCTTTGTTCTTGATAATAGATCTAAATTTGGTTTTCTTAGGGTGATATTAACACTCAAGTCTGACTTTTTTTGGGTTAAAATTTTTACATTATGTCGGTTCACTGAGAACATTTTCCTCCGCAACATGTAGTCTATCTTTAATACACGAGCTGAAAAACTTTTTCCACCGAAATTTTTTGCTTCAGTAGGATATTGCAAAGTCCTTCCCTAGAACCAGTAATAATATATTTTTAGTATGCCAAAAATTCCCCTATCGAATGATTGAAGCATTAGACCACTGTACGGTGTAACTGTTATCCTTGGAATAGTCCCATCATTATGTGGCTCTTCGCGAAGCAGATAGATTTGCCTGCCATTGGGACTCATTGGAAGGGTCGTGAACAACCTCTTCACCATTAGCACTTCTGCAAGATTTACACTGCACCAAGTTCTGCAGCTAGTGAATTTCAAACAGACATAACTCTCCTTAATAATTATGCGGTACAAATTTTCGAGTTCGTGATCTAAACTTCACATACTTGATTTAGATATTAGTGCTTGTACAGTCTTTTAAGGACTCATACTCATTCTTCATTGAAATAAATAGTGGACTTATTAGTATCCCATTCATTGGCTGTTGCAACTGTTAGAAAAATCTTACGTCTTCACTGTGGATTTCATAAGAAAGCCTCTGGTAATTACCTTACTTTAAATTTGTGTTTTCGTATCATCTCAATTTTTGCCTTGGCAGTCAAATAATTCCTGTACGTTTCGCATTATAGGCAACAACCCATACCATTGCCAGGATATTCTTAGTAAAATCAAAAATATTATTGAATACATTGAAATTAATCTGAAAGAAATTTCATTAGATCCGATTTATAATCCTTAAGTAAAAGTTACGAACCCGAGAAAGAATCCTTAGACTATCAGTCACCACCACACATGGACAATTCCACTAAACTCAGTAGCATTTCTGGAGTATCAAAACCAACCACAACTAAATCCATGACAGTACAGTTAGAATTTTTTGTAATAACTAGGCAGTTTGGTTTATACTTGATTTTTCAAATAAAAATTTTGTTTCATGTTTAATAAAAACATTTCGTTAATTAAAACACGCAACTTCAAGTGTCCCGGGATATTAAATATAAACAACTTTTTGTTGTGGTTGACGCGGTATATTTAACAATTAAGAATAGTAGGTTGACAGCACTTCATTTTTTAATAATCGGAGAGTTGTTTATATGAAATTCTCTCCAATATATAATATATTGCAATTACTTGCATCATATACTTGCGCAATGTGCAATCATATTGATCTTCTTAATTCTGAATTATAAAATTGCGTTACATAAGATAACTTTCCGGATTAGATTAGTCTATTAACAGATCTGCAATAAATATTTTTTATCTTCTTTTTAAGAAACATTTCGTGAAATGTTTCCGTACATCTGTAAAAAATAAAATAGACCAATTTCGAATGGCATTTCATATGAAAAACTATGTTTGAACAAGTTTGTATAAATCTTATACGAGATAGGTATGGTAATGAGTAAATGTTAGCAAGTTTAATAAAGATTGTTAAATATCAGCTAATATAAAGTAATGCAGCGACTCGTTTATTTAAAACTTTTTTGTTCCATAATTATTACTTGGCGAAGTTAACCAAGCTGGTGGTGTAAAAATACCAAATTATTAAAGTAGTTCATTTTAAATCATATCTACTAACTGAATAATGAAGATATGATTTTGTTTATTTATTTTCTGGATATTACTCTAGAGGGCACAATTAAAATTTCAGATTTTGCTAGTTTGCCTTTAAGATCGGTTGCCACATTTGATTTAGTTTAATATGTTTTTAACCGACTTCCAAAAAGGAGGGAATTATTAATTTTTCGCCAGGTTTTTTTTATGTATGCTCAGTGATTATTCAAAAACTGCTTGGGCAAATTTGGTGATTTAAAACGCATTGTATTAAGGAATATTACAGAAAGATACTATATAATTTTCTATATAGTGAGATTTACGGTTTTCCAGAAAATCAGAAAAAACTAATTAAAGGATTACATATCAGTTGCAATGTTGGGCAAAGTAAAATTACAGTTAGACAGGTGGGTTTACAAAATCTTACAAATAAAAGTGATATTGGGTGGTACATAAGCAGTTCCATATATAGGATGGTTGAAATATAAGGTGAAATAGAATTAAAGTAATATAAGGTGGTTCAAAAAATGATGTGTTGGGTGGCACATAAGTAGTTGCTTATACAAGGTGGTTGGAAAAAGAGTGAAGTAAAACTACAGTCATATAGATATAGAGTGGATGAAAAACTTAAAAAAAAGGTCAAATAAGCATATGCAGTAAGCATGTTCGAGTTAAAGGGCGTTGGATGCAAAAATTGTTAGAAGTAGTTGCATATACAGTATTTTTATATTTATACATACATAAATAATTATTCGAGAATTCAATCACTTGAGGCAAGCGCAACTGATGACAGTTCTCCACTAGAAACTACATATTTACTTGTGTTCAAGGGATTGTAAAAGCTCGAAAAGACACTTTTAATATTGCTTCCATAGGTTTTAGATAAACTACGAACCTCTTCGTGTCATTTCTATCCTACGTATCACAGGGAAACGGCGTTACACACGATTTTCTGTAGGCTAGCAATCCCTGAAACTGCTAGATGTCGATACTCATTTCGCGAAAAAATTTTAAATACAATTATATGATAAATAAGTAAATTATTATTCAAGATTTCAGTTAAGGGAAGTGCAAATGATGAAGGTTCTTAACCATAAAAACATATTGTATTGCCTTTAATGGATTGTAAAATCTCAAATATTGCTTTGATAGGTTTTAAGTCACCTACGAATTTCTTCGTGTGACTTCTACGCTATGAATCACAAGGAAACGGCGTTACATACAGTTTACACACATTACAACTTCCGAATGGGGGCTCTGTGGGTTAGCTTTTCCTGAGACTATTAGATGTCGATATTCATTTCGCGCTAAAACTATGTTTAATATCTGATTTAACAGATTTAAGGCATGTTCCTAAATTCAGAATAATATTTCTGTCTTTTTAAACGGTTATATTTAGCTTGCCCTGTTTGTTTGTTTGTAGTATTGATGACAATACAATTTAATACATATTGTATCATTGTCAATCCAAGATGGCCGCCACTACAAAATGCCGGATTACATATTTTTCATAACTAACTCAATATGGGTGTCAAATGAAAGGACTAGAATAAAAGAATAATGCTCACTAAGAAAAAAATAAAAGAAGAAAGTCCAATATGGCCAATAACAAAATAGCGGATTAACTATATATTTTTTCATACCCCTTCAATGAAGAATCTTTGATGCAAGCATGGATCTCCCACATAATTTAAGATTTTGTATCGTGTCGAAAACTGTGTGGCGTTAGGGTGGCTAAAGCTGATACGTCGTTAGCGGTACACCATTCAAGTTAAGGTAAAAGGTTAAAACCTGCCGAGGACTGTGTGGCATTAAAATTGATACAAATTATATGTCGTTACCGTCACGAAACAGACATACCATCAGTTCGGATCGACTTTGGAAGAGACGGCGTACACCTTATTCACTCTAAAGCCGTACAATTTCCAGCAGAGTTCAATTAGGGGACAGCTGAAAATGGATGTTGCCTTTATTTTGTCATGGGCTTCCATTGGCTACAAAATGCAAGGCAGCACTATAGACCATGCAGGTGTATATTTAGGCCCGAAATTGTTTGAAGAAGAACAAGCATACGTTGCCCTGGGTAAAGTCTTTGGAAGGATTATATGTATATTGAGGAGTTAGACTGGAACAAATTGTAATAATGAGACACTCAAGAAGGTAAATAGAAAGAGGAGTAAAATCTAACAAAATAAAAACTAAAAAGTTGGAAATAAATTAAGTAAAAGAGATTTTTAATTTAAACGGTTTTATTTAAATTGACGTTAATAATATACTAAATGCTAAAAAATAATTCGGTAGGTCCTAAGTACTACTCATCACACAACTCTCCTCACCAATCAAGGGCATTATTCAGACAAAAAAATTAAATCATTGGAAGTAACATAACGTGAGTAAATATGCAAACCTGTATTACAATATAAATAAAAATACAAATACAAAACTATTGATAAATTTAGATAACTTTGTTAGATAATTAAGAACTAATAGTCATGTTACTAAACATTCAAAACTGTAATTTGTCAAAGAAGTGTAAGCGATAGAAAACGAATTTGGCTCATTTAATTATCCTAATTAATTATCGTAATTGATTTTCACAAAATAATTTGTGAAATATAAAAATTTCGAATTCTTAGAATACATCAAATTTTATCTAATATCTAGTTCCGCAAAACGAATTCTGCATTACCTGTACACATGAAATTTAGCGAGTGAAAGTAATTTCGCGACTGTAGGATACATCAACGTTAGTAAGTTCTATTTTTACTGTAAGTAGAAAGTAACACATAGCGTGTCCGTAAGGTAGTCTGGAAACGGAAATGATTTATTTTCATGTAGATCGGGATTATGTAATGACTTTAGATTCGTAATGATATTTCACATAAAATTATTTTCCGAGACCAGATCCCGAAAATAATAATAATTAAGATAAACAAGTATACAATGAGAAAAATTGCATATAAATAAATCATTCTGGCCTAAAAATGAAAATGAGACAGGTTCCATATAATTGACGGATGCCGTTCTCGACTTCCCTAATAGACGATCTGAGGGATTGCCAAATTTCATAGAGTCACAACAGGCATCAACACCCAGAATCTTCAGCGGGTTTCGATTGATTTAAAATAAATTGTGTTACGTTCATTGATATTAAATTCATCACCCGACACTAGTTTTGATAGCAAATAAAATACGTTTATAATGATAATTTAACTCAAGCTTTGAATTTACCTTTAATAGGAGAACATCTATAAATTACGTAAGATGAATATTGACGGTTTTCTGACCCCCACCCGCCAATGTAAGAAACTATAAAATATAACCTATTATTATTATTATTATTACCTTACCTGTTGTTCCTTTGTATGAAATATAAGTTTAGCATTCATTGTATTTACAATTTCTGATGAAGCCAGACTTGGCGAAACATATGTCAAATTTAAAGAAATAAAAAGTGAAAATTTAAACAAGTGTTTGTTGTTTTTAAGTAATCTTATAAAATATAAGTTCATCATTTTTTATTTTTATGTTTTCTTGTGAAATAACACCACAATCGAAATAAAAAGCTGAATATTGAAAGAAAAACCAGATACAATTGAATTCGACAGAAGTAGAAGAGATATTGTATTGCCTTTATTGAAAACAATTAATTTTATTTTTGGTTTTGTATTATGTTGTTCTTTGTGAACTATAGTCGAATTGAAAACAATTAAGAAAGAAATTATTAAGGGTCATCTCCTTTTGAACAACCCAGTATCGGGATAGTTCATAAGGTTTTTCCTAGACTTTCCCTTATGACGTTAATGGAATCACTGAAACAGCAGAATTCTTTGATCGCATTTTTGGCGAATGCGCTTCTTATAACAAAGTCATACCTAGGAACGCCACTTATAGATTCTAAAAACAACTCTTTCAAATTCTTTCAACTGGAAGCTGTTTAACCATAATACATGATCTTTCGAATTTTTTGTTCTACCTGCATATGTAAAAACAACAAAGTTTTCATGTATTAACTTAAATGTCATAAATCAAACTATCATTTTGCAATTTATATTTTCAATACATATTTTAAAACAATTGACCACGAAGTCAGAATCGAGTTTGAAATGTTTGGTTTTTCTGTTCAGCTTTTTATTTGGATTGTGGTGTTATTTCCCAAGAAAACATAAAAATAATCAAGAATATGCTACAAATAACATTTAGAAGTCAATACTTTCATCACCTACCCATCCCCCAATCCTTATGTTAAATATTCATTTTTCAAAAAATCCTTTATTTTAAAGATTAAATTATATACATTTAATGTATAACGTAATACAGCTATTATAGTAATAATGTCTGTATCTCATAATAGTAATGAAATAACATATTTTCATTAACATATTACACTTTTTAATATAATATATTTTTATTATTGAAACTTCTTAAAATTATTAAAACATTTAAGCATATATACATATTGATACTGACTGTTTTCGAGAGTCGAGAGATATTTTTATATATCTACAACATTAAAATGTGTAAAGATATTATTTCTTATGTTATTGTAAGTAAATGCATATAATAAAGGGTATTATGTATTTAATTAATAGTTAATTCAGGCAAATAAAAGTCATAAGCAATGAAAAAATAAATGTAAAAAATCTTACGTAAAATTCATTTCAGACACCTATCAACCCACATACAAGATTTCGTAAAATATTAACAGACCTCCACCCACCCTACAATATCTTACGTATTTTATGGATGATCCCTAGTTGTTCTGTTTTTTGCGCAAAACAACTTAGTTTGATATAAAACTTGCCATATTACCAAGTTATTAGTACAGCGTAGAACAAGTTCTCATTTAGTCAAATTGAAGGTAGTTGTATCCCTACTTTCCGTCTGTAAGTTCCATAAGGGCCATACTCGGCAGCTAGAAATTCTTTTTTGAAAAATTAATACTCTTTTAAACCGACGTATTTATTAACCAGAACAATTACATTGCAATTTACAAAAAGAATTATAATAGTAATATGTAACCCCCAGAGATACACACTGATAACTATAAACTGTATTATATTAATAAAATCCCTAGCTAGCCCTAACATTAAGATATTTTATTAATATTTACTCAGTTGTCGAAAAGAGCTTAACTTTAACCAATTTCGATAATTACATTCTATTAAGGAAGATCCTAAAGTAGTCTCATATATTTACTTGTAACATGAAGTTATTAAGCAAGTTTGCTAGAAAAACTATAAACCTTATACTCATGTTGTCACTGCCTCGTAAATAACCAAATTCAAATAAAATTTAACTGCTGATATTTCTACAATATGCACGACAGCGGAAATCACAAAATTACTATAATTATCTCTGCTCATTTATTATTTAATAAAGCGGTCTATTCATTATATTGTATCTATGGTAACATAAAAAAAAATGTGAGAAAATATATAAACAGGTGCATGCCTATAAATCTAGCAGCAATTGCAATAATTATAAATTTCATAATGGCACTCCAACAAGCAAATTTTTATAGTTACATCAGTTTACTTTGTCCAACATTTCAATGTATAATTGTGAATGCAAGAATTGGCATTGTGATCTTTTTAATTTGTTTATTTCTTTAGTTCTCTTGTGTTAGTTTTCTGTGATTGGCCGTTCTCAAATTTCGAACGGAGAACAATTTGAACAACTTTTGTAAAATTCGCCTATTAGTTTTCTATGATTATTCATTTCTCTAAAAAATATTATGTAACCGTCTGTTTCTAATCTGTTGACATTTGGCAAAAGAATGTCCTTTATGTAATGGCGCAAAATGAATTAACTATAGCTGACTGAAAAAAAATCGATGACGTCATCACTTTGACAAATATACTTTTTCCTTTTTTGACATATATCCAGTGGGGGAATTACACTAGGGGCAATCGGGGTTAGTGTCCAGGGTGGCAAAATGTGGAAAAAAAATTGTACCAACGAAATTAAGCATTCACTTCGCACAAACAACGCCAAGCCCGTTTTCACAAAATCGAATAGATATCCTCAAGTTCAAAAAGAGAAAGTGAAAACTCAAATAGGAAAAGTGCTTTAATAAGGCACTACACATCTCCTTGGTCCTCCCACGTATGGGTCGCCTTCAAGAAGTTTGATGTTTCTGGTAAACAAAAGTGGCGGGTTGTTATCGATTATGATTGACTGTAGACGACCAAGTTGGAAAGTGTCAATATTTTTTGATACTGGATCTCGCTTCCGGATTCCACACATTGGAAATGGAAGATGAAGATATTTCCAAGAACGTCGTGTTGAAAATGGTAATTATAAATTCTTTCGTACGCCATTTGGTTTGAAAAAGTAACCTTCTACTTTTCAGAGGGTCATGGAAAATATTCTGGGACTTCAGAATGAACGCTATCTCATCTACATGGATGACATCATCCTCTACTCTTCGACTATCCACAAACATATTTCCCGTTTGGCAGAAGTTTTAAACGACTTCAAATGTATAACATGAAATTCAACCTGATAATGGGGAATTTATCCGGAATGAATGAATGCATTCATAAGTTTCCACAACCCGAAACTCCTGTTGAGATCAAACTTTTTTGATCTCGCTGGCTACTACAGACACATTATACCAAATTTGGTAGATTTCCTCCGACAGATTAAGAAAATCACACTTAAGGGTCATCTAGTCAACATCTCCTATAACTGTTGCAACAACATGCCAACCATCAACCAATTTCCAAAGTTAAGACCTTTAAAACTAGATGCCAGAGACGTGAATATCGTCAATCATGAGCTCAGGCATTACTCCAAGGAATTGGAAAAGCTAGTATACCAACTATTTGTGAAAAAACACACCTCTTGGTTCAGTATCATTACAATCACGATAACAGGAATCGTGGTTGTCTTCGGTTTCACCAATATAATCATAAAGAAGTTTCGGTAGTCCGCTAAGATCAGCCCTGCAGCCGATCCAGTACTCCCATCAGGTACATCAACCAAAGGAAAAGCTCCTGGGCCTTCTATGTCCTGTCGAGTGCATAGAACTGCAGAACATCGCTTGAAAGTCGATGCTGTAGCATCAAAAGATAAATAAGTATTTAAAAATGATAATAGATACGTATTATTAAACTATAAACGCAAAGTGGAATGTACTGATTATAATTGCTTTTATGTAATAACATATAATTCATAATTTCTAATTAATTACAGTGTTTAATATATTCAATTTCTTTGTCAAGGGCTGACGATATAGGACTAAAGGATGTACCAGCAATGTTGCAACTAGTGACGTACTATGCAGGTCACAGAGGGAAAATTATTTATATTGGGCATTCGTTAGGTACAACTGCTAGTCTGATGTATGCCTCCGAATACCCAGAAACAGCCAAAAAAACGTTGGCTTTAATGGTTATGATGACTCCAGCTTATAAATTACCAAACATGAGGTCTCCATATCGGCTGCTTCTTCCGTTCTTGTATCCAGCTTTGGTGAGTATTCGAGTAGGCTTGATAATGACACATATTTAACTAACATACATTACATTATATGGAATATTAAGAAATCTGACACTCTAATTTTTTACAATTTTCTATCAATTCTTGTTAGGTTGATTAATCATCTGGTTCGATAGCATTCATTTATTTTTTGTTGACCAGAGTCTCTTTTATTTAATAGAAGCAGGCAAGAGATGGAGAAATAAGAGTTGTCAAGCAATGAAAATTCCATAAATAATATAATAATGACACTTTTGCCATTTGGCACCATAACAGGGATTCATTAGACTGTTTCCTGCAACATCCATAAGAATAAACCAACACATTCAAATTGATACTGGAATGCCCAATCACATCATCCTGCCCAATTGAGTTCCGTGATGAAAACGTTGGCTCTTACATCTATCCGATTAACAGATATTGACAACAATAACTTAATAAGCCTCTACAAAATCTTAGACAAAACGGTATTCATCCAAATCACACTGAGTGCACAATTCGTCCATCTCAACTATCTCCGAATACACCCGTCAGAAACAGACCAACAACTACGGAAAGCCTTGCCTCCATACATTCTAAACTGACATCAAATAAAGACAGTCTTTAACACCAATCAAACTATAGCCATTTTAATCGAGACCCCAAGAGACAAAGTACCTAACGAGGACGAGGAGTTTATGAAATTCCATGTCGTGAGTGCTCACAAAGCTACATCGATCGTACCAACAGGTGCGTCAATCATCGACTATATAAACACTCTATGTCAGTTCGTAAAAAAGATACGACTTTAGCTCTGGCATATCACCATCTCCAAACAGGACACTCTACTAAGTTTCCCTTAGGGAATCCACTATTCGTAATACTGTCGGAATAGTCTGTTTACGCGATGATAGCATACGAGTTTCTACAGCATGAAGCTCCGTAATAGCGAGACTAAACAAACCAGACACCCCACCAACACCCAACCAATCAACACGCAATCCCCTCATCACATATCACTCCATTCCAAACTTTCAAAAACTATAAATAAAAGAAGCAAAGCAGATACACACTCTGTTCAGTTATCTAATGAAACTTCGCCAGTGGGCAGATTGAGAATACAAGTTCCATTTAGAGACCGAAACTCATTTAATAGTATTCTTTGTAGATAATTAAGACTAGTAGTATCCATTTCGCTCTCGAGTCAGCAGCCTCAGACGTTTAGATAAGTTGACTAATATTATCACAACTAGATGATAATATGATGATCTATTTTCTCGTAGCTATATAAAGGCAACATTTAGCAAGGAATGGTTTATTTTGATAAAATATGCAAACGCAATACGCATGTTTGTTGCCTTCAAGCTACTCCATTGTAACTAACGTTTCAATATGAAAGCAAACCAAACTAACGACAGCCTTTTTGGGGTCCGTATATATATTGTAGCAAGTTTAACAAATGGTACAAATTTAATCAGCTTTTGTAGAATTTGGTATTATTTACTGAAAGAAATATATGTTGTTATTATTTACGTAACTATTTTTAGGAGATCACAACGGCTGTTAACTTAGTCCAACCACTCTCACGAGGTGATGTGAGAAATATAACGAGGCCTCTTTGTTTGTCTTCACCCCCGCTAATGATACTGTGTGTTAATCTTCTGAACTTGTTTCTTGGGCCGTTCAGCCAGATAGACCCTGTAAGTACATACTTGCTTATGTTAATGATAAATTTAAATCATCGTAAGAAATGTTTCGTGTTTTAACTTGACTTTCAGGAAACTATTCCAGTATATTTTAATCAGATTCCTGCTGGTACGTCACTGAAAACTCTTAGCTATCTCACGGAAGCTACGAGAAACAGATTTAGGAAGTACAACTACGGTCCAGGGAAAAATATGTTTCTTTATGGAAGTGAGGTCCCACCAGAGTATGATTTAAAAAAGATTAAAGTACCAGTATTTTTGATGTTTGCTTCAAATGACTGGGCCACTTCAAAAGATGTGAGTATCGAATTAATTCTTTTTAATTTTGTATCATTTATACTAAATAAAATTTTGATAAACTAATTTTTATCATAAATTGAAATAAAAGTCTTTACAATAATTATTCTAAAAGCACATATTATTAAATGAATAAATTGTCCTACTGTTAAAATAGATTAAAAATATGTTGCAAATTCATTAAAACTAGTATAAGGAAAATAACCCCTCTATATAATATAATGTAATATTTATGTAATATACATCTATAGATTTCACAAAAGCGTTGGTTGGTATATAGAACTGCAAAAACCATAACTTTGATAATTTAAGCATTACATTAAGATCACCTATCTAATGGGCTGAGTAACTATAAGCCTAAAATGCATGAACTTAATAGAAAAATTAGTCTTTTGGATAATATAGTTCACAGATTCTGTCCGAAAATAGTCCCAAAGAGACTACATTATAGTCATTTCCAACCTAGATGATGATTGGAATTCTTGTTGTGGTAACAGTCTGGTTTAACAAGGTAATTTAAGACGAATTACTCTATTTAGATCGTGCATTTCAGAAGAATGGTGAGAACTTAGGCCCTTAAAATCAGGACTAAAGTTAAATCCAAGAAAATATCAAAAACCACTTGAAATTTCAGACAGTTTTCTTGTCGTACATTAAAATTGCAACGGAGTACATTAGGTAGCTGCTCAGAAAACATCAGAATAAAACAGTTTACAAACCCACTCAACAACTTTGCGACATATTCAGATCTCCTAAAGATCCCTGTGCTCCACTGTCAACATCGGGAACCTATAAAATAGGTTGTTCATGCAGTGCTAAAGCTATATACATCGTCTTGATCAAAATTACTTTCAATTTACCAAAATTTTTTGTATAAGCCACAAGAGACTGATTATAGAGAAACCTGAGTTCTTTATTTAAGGAAATCTGTGTTGATAATAATGAAAAAAAATCCACCAAACGTATTTATTTATTAACAAAGACAAGCAGATGAAATTTTGGCATATTTACTAGGGACAAAAATAAACTATATACAGCTGAGAATTATAATTCACTCTCATTCATCACATTTCTTAAAACCCTTATCTGTAGAAATATGCCGCTTATAATATTATGCATAATACAAACACAAGCTAATTCTGAAACGGAACTAAAAATAATTAAACAGATAGCAGTAAATAATGGGTTTCAAATTTAATAAATAGACAAAATACTTAGAGAAAGAAAAAACTATAAAGTGTTTACAGAAACTGATTCAAATACCAAAACTGCTATCTATTTGCGCAAAAGTGTTACTTATTTTGGTAAACTAAATCTGAAAATAACTTATTATTAAAAAATCAAAATGTTAAAGTTACATTTAGAACAAACTAGTTTGTAAGAAGATAAATGAGCAATATGTTGAATATTATGTGTACCATGCTCAAAAGTGCAAAGCTCTACCAGTTTGCATGTGAAAAACGCATCCACCAACACCGAAGTTTGTTTCTAAATAATAAAAGCGATTACCATTATGCCGAAGTCCTTGTGACAGAAAATAAAGGCAAAGAATTAAATCTTTTAGAATAATTAGCTATTAATGAGCTTAAAAATTAATATTAATATCATCTTTCTGAATGAAGCCGACTGTCCGATACAAACCAACTCTATCCCTATGAGAAGGGGTATATTCCAGGGAGACTCTCTTAGCCCGCTGTGGTTCAGCCTTGGCATGAACCCACTCTCACACAAACTGAACTCGACTAACTTTGGGTTCAGTCTCAAGCACAACAACGTACAAGCATTAAAGATAAACCATTTGTTATACATGGACGATTTAAAGTTGATGGCAGCTACGAAACAACAGCTGCATGATATGCTTGAAATAGTAGAAGGGTTCTCTAGTGACATCCATATGAAATTTGGCCTAGACAAATGCCGAATTATTAATATAGTTAAAGGTAAAATACAGCAAGGACCCTACGAAATGAGAGATGGCACCTCAATTGAATCCCTGGAGGAAGGCCATACTTACAAATTCCTTGGAATAAAGCAGGCTTAACGAACTGATCACTCCGCCATGAAAAAGGACCTAAGAACAGAGTTTTATAGCAGGATAAGACGACTGCTGAAGACCAAACTTAACAGTAAAAATCTGTTTCAGGTTATTAATACCTACGCGTGTTCAGTGCTTAGTTACTCTTTCGGTATAGTTAACTGGTGCAAGACCGACATTGAACAATTACAACGGAAAGTTCGAGTACTACTAACAAAAGCTCAAAATCACCATTCAAAGAGCGGTGTCGAACGTACAACTTTGCCACGGTATGAAGGGGGAAGAGGATTGACAGATCTAAGCAAACTATTAAATCAACAAATTTCTATTTTGCGTAGTCATTTCCAGAAAGTCGCAGAATTTTCTGATCTACACAAAGTCATATGTCAGGTTGATGACTCAACACCTCTGCGACTGACAGAACAACAAGTTCAAGTATACCACCAGACAACCGATCAGAAACTGCTCAAATGGAAAGAAAAGCCCCTTCATGGAAGACATATGAATGACGTTAACTACGATTATGTCGACAGTTCAGCGTCGAAGTACTGGTTGATCTCTGGTCATATGTTTCCTGAAACGGAAGGCTTTATATTGGCAATCCAATATCAACTAAGAACTATCTAGAGTACATCGTTAGAGACTCTTCTATCAACAACGACAGCTACAGGTATGGTTGCCAAACATCTGAATCTATCCAGCATATCACAGGAGGTTGTCAAGCGTTCGATGTAACTGAATACAAAGAACGACACGATGCTGTGGCAAAAATACTGCACCAGGAACTAGCGCTGAAACTTGAGCTATCCTAGTCGGTAAGAACACCCTACTATATATATAAACCAGAATCTATTTTAGAAAATAACAACTACAAACTGCATTGGAACCGGACAATATTGACCGATCGGACTGTTGCTCACAATAGACCAGATATAGTTTTGGTAGATAAAGTTTCTAGAAAAACAACCTTAATATTAAGCATGCTGGAAAAATAGCCAATTATAGGGATTTAGAATTTCAAATACAGAGACAATGGGACATGAACAACACTCGAACGGTACCAATTGTTATGTCAACAACAGGAGTAGTCCCATAACATCTATTAAACAATTTGAAATTCCTCTGTCTGGACGAACATCTGTACCAACTGATGCAAAAAGTCGACTTGTTAGGAACAGTCAGGACGGTCAGAAAATTCATAGGAAACTGCAGCCACGACGCCAACCACGGGCCTGATAACCTGGCAAGGGCTCCCACAGAGCGAAACTCTTTTGATATGTAGTATATCTGGGGTTTAGTGAATTTTCCCCTATGTTTGCCTTAGAGGAAGTATGATGCCATACATTGTATGGTCAAGTCGAAATGTAATTACTCACAATTATAATTCCACAGACATTAAATCTCCATTTATGTAGTCTTTCCAAAATTCCTTTATACTTGCTAACGGTTATATATTCATATATTTTTTACGGGTTATTATAAACACCTCAAACTGTTTTATAGAAACTTAAACTTAGGGAAATTTCGGTTGATATTACTTTGAGTATTACCATAATGAATTTCCATCATATATCTGCCGAATCAATTCGAGAAATAATGAAATAATGTTTTTAAATAATACATATATAGTTGAGTTTGTTAAATCTTAGTTCTATACTGTCCAACTCAGGAGGAAATCCCCGAACTCAATTTAATATTTTAATACATTGTTATTATTATTTAAAATAAATATTATCAATCAACAATATCGTATATATCCTATTTTTTTCATTTTTAGGACAGCATAAGACTTTATAGAGAACTACCTAAAGCAGTTAGATATGGAATGTACGAAATCAAGAACTGGAACTTCAACCATTATGACTTCTTATATGGGCGAGAATCTAAACGATTAGTTACAGATGTGTTAATCCGAGTACTAGACAAATTTGTGAAAGAACAAAGCCAAAAATAGTTGTACCAAATTTTATATAGTTTAATAAAAATACTTTAGATTGTAATTATTTCTACATTATTATGGGAATCTTATTTTCCTAATGAGGTAAAATATACGTATTTCCCCAACAACAAGAAATTAAAGAGTCTTAGCTATAGCTACACTACAAAGTACAAAAAACGTGACACAAAAGTCTGCATCTCAGCAACTACTCAAGAAATAACAAGAAATGACCACTGCTTGTACGTAGGACTTCGTTATTGATTATATAATAGACAGTCATTACTCTCAGTACATCGCTAACAAATAGGGTCCATTTTTTTAAATTGCCTTTCTACACTTTGTCTTCATTACAGAATTGTAGCATATTTTATTTATTTAACTTTAAGTAAGTAAGTTTAAGCACTTTTTGGGAAATAGCACCACAATTCACGAAATTACTGTAGATTTCCAAACGCTTCGTGGTCTAAGTCAGACCCCGTTCTCAATGGGAAAGAAACTATAGAAAAGGCACAAGTTTAAAATTTAAAATTACAATGTTTGATAGTATTTTTGTCTCGTAACTATGAGATTTAATTTGATAATGTACAGTGCAGCACAGAAATTTCTAAAGATCATATAATAATAAAGCTCCTTTCAAATTGGAAGACTTTAAAAGAGGTTATCTTCAGAATTTTATGTGTCGCTCCTGGGTGCAACTATCCCTGTATTGTTCACAAGAACACGACCATTAGCAATTTCTTCCTTGATTATCAGCAACCAGGAACGATTGAATTCTACGGAGGTAGTAGGGATACAATCGTTTTTATTACTTAAGAAGATTAAAGCGGACTCTTATAAAACTATAAGAGTCCGCTTTAATCTTCGTTTCGTGTTGTGTGCCTCTTTGTGCAATATAAGTTTGAAATTGTATTTTTTTACCAAGGTCCCAAGCACGTTCACTAATTTTGGATTTTTCAAGATGTCGTTTTTAATGTAATTTTTGTGTTCGTTTATTAGAGCATTTAAAGATATAGAAGTTTCTCTAATATAGGACTTATTACATTCACATGAAACTTTATAAATGCTATTTTTTGTATTTTGGGTGTTGTTTTTTGGTTTTGTTTTTAATATAACTGATTTTAGTGTATCTCTTGTGACGTTATAATATTATATCTGTTGCTCACTCTTTCTGAGAGACCCTATATGTATAGTATAGTTATTGTAGTAATCTTGGGAATCAGAGGTGTTTGATGTTGGTTGTTAGCGATCGGTCGGTATTCGACATTGTTTGACTCTTTATTATTTTATTTTCTGGGTAATTATTGGCAGAAATTACATTTTTTATCAACGTTTTTTCTTCATTAAATTTATTGATGTTAGAACAGTTGGTTTTTGGTCTGTCATATAGATATTTGATGATATATCTTTTTACTGAAAAGTTGAGATGGCTGTTAGTGTGAGTCAGCTTTCTGTAAACTTCGGTTTTAAGTGTCGATTATGTTTTTTGTTATTAAAATGTCTAAGAAAGATAATTTGTTATTGTGTTCAAATTTTAGTGTAAATTGAATAGTTTGTTCTTTGTTGCTTAGGTCATTGAGTAATTGTAATTGTTTGTTCTCCAAATTTTTCCTTAAAAATGTTGCTTAAAGAGAGAGGAACTCATTGCGATGCCAAAATACTGTTGGCAGAAGTCATCATTAAGTTGAAAATATGTTGTTTTTGTACCAAATGTTAGTAGTTTTATTATTGAATCAATGGATACGTATTATTGAATCAACGTGTACGTATTTTATAATCGTTCTTTTATATGGGAAGTGTTTTGTTGGCAGGAGCAATACTGTATAGATTTACAATGTCAAAACTTGCTAGTGTGAAAGTTTTTTTTGTATTATATGTGTGATAGTTTTAAGAAACGTGGGCTGTTTTTAAGATGGGAGGTAGACTTCTTACTGGAAGTCTACCTTGGTGGTAAAATAATTTAGAGTGTTCACTGCATGAAGAATTTATAGAACTGACAATTAGTCTTAATGGACTGTTCTGTTTATGAATTTTAGGTAACGCATATATGGGGGTAAGTAAGAGTGGAGTAAGATTTTTACGTTCTTGTTCTGTAAATTCATGTTTGAGATTGTCAAGTTTTGTTTTATTTTGTATATTGTCCTTGGTTTGTTATGTTTTGAATTTTGAAATCGTAGTCAATTTTATTTTAAATAGCTAAGGCATTGCCTTTATCTGAAGTTGTGCTTAAGTTGGTCTTAGTTGTCATTTGTCAATATAATTTAATGTAATTCCCTTTAGCTACACTATTGTTTAATTTGTTGGCAGTTTGTTCTATCGAACTGATTATATCAAATTTTGGAACAGTTTTTTGTGGTATTATTTCCCAAAAAGTTCTTAAACATTGTAAACTACTGTTATAGGAAAGAAATGGAGAGAATCCAAATAAACAGACAGAATAATAAAAAATAATCATGAGGAAATTTTTACTCTTATCTTATTCGCCCGCAAGACAAATGTTAGATTAACACAGATAATGTAGAAACAAGTAGTTATCAAAGTTATTAAAGATAAAAATAGTATTACCATAGAACACTGAATTTTGATTTTTGCCTCTTTCCTTTTATATACACATAAAGGCAGAGTTTCGACAATTTTATAGAAAAATAATTTTTATAATATGTAAAGGCAACCAAAAATATTAGACTTCTTTAACAAGTGTATGTGCCAACAAAAAAGTATTTCAGCTATATGACAAGTAATTTTGGAAACCCTAGAGTAAATTGCATTTTAATTTCTATCCAAGAAAACACCATTTGTGGTGGTCAGTTGGCAAACAGAATATAACTATTATATTTACCTTGAACCATTTTTGCGGTATTTTAATTGTTCTTGTTGATTAATCATTCTCTGGCAACCCCGGTTTCGCACTGGTAGACAAATCTACTGTTTTTAATGTTATATTTACAACTTTAGGTTTTTGTCTGTTAGTTTTTCTCAAAATTTTATTTTCAACTATTTTGAACTCGGCCAGTTTTTATTCTTCTTTATTACTTTGTATAAAACCTTAATAGACCGCGACCAGGTAACAATGAAAGCCCCTACATTACAGAATGATAAATTTTTATTTAAGTTGGCAGTTAGTTAAAGGAACAAAATGAACTTGGTACGCGTTGACTAAAAAAGTGAGAAACATATTGTTACTATTGCTTTTAGCAGTTTACTTCATGGTTTTGTTTGCTTTAGTTTAGGTCACTTAAATCGTTAAACTGCATGTGACAAATCATAAAAAATATATGAGACCACTTGTGGAACTTACTTAATACAATATAATTTAAAAAACTATATCAATCGGCAATGGGTTCTAGAGTAATCGACCAATATATTAGATAATTGGCAGATTTCCATGCAGATATGTTCCATCACAAATTTCATTCTTTTACGTATCAATTTTTTTCTCAAATTTGAAATTTGGCTATCCGTATGTATATTCTATTAATTAAACAAAATAATAAGTATTCAAATCCGTTGAGAACTGGAGAAGAAATCAGGTAACATACAAAAAAATACACGGCGAACTGATAACCTCCTCATTTTTGGATGACGGTTAATAAAGAAATAACGACATTGTTCTAGAAACAATCAATCTCATTGAGTCAGTTCTGTAGCATTGACAGGGCCCCGTTATGTACTCTTTTGTTCTTGTTGCTTTTAGTCCCTAACTTTTTTTAACAGTTTTTGTAACTCAATAAAGAAACGTAACTAATATTTTCAAAAATATGATTTTTAAATGTATATTGCTTAAATAATAAAGTTGTATTTGGTATGTGGCTGATATGATAGGAAATTCTTGTTCTGCTTCATGTTCTGAAATTTCGCTGCATGAGAATATTTTTCTATCTGGGTTTGGTTTTCTTCAGATTTTCGCTAGCAGAACAGATTGAAATAGCTAACATCAATGCGGATTGCTCATGACATGGTCAATGTATTCTTCACAGTATATAAGATTTCTAGTACTTTTTTCATTCTTTGTTGTACTTTTTAACAATTTTTTTGAAAAAAAAAACGAATGGGGGACTTTTTTCACTTTTTTTTTAGGCTGGAAGTCTTCATCCTCTGTACAGTCTTCGAGTTGTGGAGTCTGTTGAAAAAGCACACTCTATACACAGCAGGGACTCGGTACGATATGATATTAACTTAGTGTTCTCGAAGAAAGCCTCTTAAATTCTAAATGAGGCTCGATAGGAGCGTACTTTGCTTTGTACTTTGTAGCTCTGAATACGCTCTAGAAGATTTCTTTCGGCGATGTTTTCGATATTTATCATTAGAGAAAAAGATAATAGCAAAAATTGTATTTAATGTCCTAATTTTAGACTAGAAAAATGTATATAACAATAGTTACAGAGCATGAAAGAAGCTACAAAGAGGTATTATATAAAAATTTTCGGATCTCGTCGGATAGCCCAGTTAATGGCAAAAAACTACTTTTACCCCCTTTTCATGATAGCGGAAAACCCACATAAGAAATCTTGGTCGACATTTTCAAATTAATCTTTTCTAGGCCCAACCCACGTCACATAAAAAATTCAGTTTTTCGGTGTACTTGCATTTCTAAGCAGTTTTTTCCGACCAAATGACTGGATAATCACTGAAAATTACATTATAATAGTTCGTGGAATAGGCCTACTGGGGAAAACATGTTAACGCATATCATGTATAAGGTGACTTTTACAATCATGATATCTCAGAAATGGTGACTCTTAGAAAAATCATTTTCTCTCAAAACTTTTATGAAGTCAATAGGTGAATACAGAAAGAAAGGAGAAAGGAAAATGAATATCAACACTGGCGTAAACATTTTTTGAAACTGTTGAAACATTAAGATCTTTCAAGGTGTCGTAGCTTATAAGACGGGGACGGCCAAATTATTGAATCTGCATCCGTCTAGGTGTGAAGTTATGGTCATGATTTCTGTTAAGGAATACATAATGTATATAAACTTGTGGAATTCGTAATGTTCTTGAATCTTTCTATAACAGGAAAAATAAACGACACAAAAGAATGTGTTGATCATAATTCAAATGAAGAAAAATAAACCATAATCACGAGAATCCCGGGAACCTTCTATGGTATTTCTTACTTGTGAAAACATGTATCTATGAAAAACAAGGTTCATTTGCATTTTTATTCTCCTTCCATGCAACAATGCAATCTATGCATTTCAACAATCATATTTATTAAACATTCTTTTCGATTTACTTTACCTTGACTCTGTGAAAACTGAATTATATTCAACGTCTTTTAGACAAGCAGGACAACTAACATATCGCATTAAATATTCAAGAATTTATGAACACAGATCTGAACATTTCTTACATTTAATGGGAATTTGTTTATTCCGTTGTTGTCTATCAGCTTTCAATTGTATTGATTGTAACTTTTAGATCAGTAATAACGTTGAGGGCACATCTAATGTTTCTATTTGCAGTTATATTTTAATATGGGTCAGGTAATATCATTATGATTATCATATATACAATATAAGAGTAAAAAAGAAGAGTATTTTAAGTGTGTATATTGCAAAATTTAACTCCACAGAATGTTGAACCTTGATAAACTGCGTTTAAAGGTCTATACCAAATTTATGCTTACCAAGAGCAATATACAATATGAAATTGAATAGTGATACCAAAAAGAAACAATACCTTATTGCATGACTAAGCTGAAATGGTAAAAGGAACAATACAAATTGTCGGTGACCGTTCGGCTGGTCCATATTCTGAAGATAATTAGAAGCGTTGCTGTAGCCAGATTTATGACGTCATAAATCAAATAATACTGTCAAACATTGTAATTTAAAATTTTATAATTGTGTCTTTTTTTCATAGTTTCTTTGCATTGACAACGGGGTCTGACATAGACCCCGAAACGTTGTCAAATATATAGTACTTTCGTGAAATGTGGTGTTATTTCCCAAAAAGTACGTTAGTGGCACGAAGCACCCTAGAAAAACCGAGACAGAAGTGTTAATTGAGTATCGCGTTCAGCCCAGTTATGCTTTGACACTAAAAGTCAGATTCCTCAGATGAGTTTGTATTGCGAATTTTGATAAAATACAAAATAAATTTCATAAAGTACGAAACGAATTTGAAAAGAAGAAGAGGTAAGCAAAGGCCACCATCAAGATGCAGCAGATACCGAAGGGTTTCTTGTGAAAGAACACACCTTAGATGGAAGTTCTTCATGGCTTATGTACATACAAAAGACAGTTCGATGCAGTTGCAACCATCAATGCATGAAATAATCAAGGGAAGCTAAAGTTTCTCGGAAGTATTCCAGAAGAACATAAGACAGATTTTGAAAAAATAGTTTCAGCTCTTGACCGGCAGTATGAGAACAATAGTCTTAGTCCAGTTTACAAAGTACAACTTAGATCAGGAACACAAAAATCTGGGAAAACTAGCTAGAGTTCGAGGCTGACATAAGACGTTTGGTGAACATAACTTATCCAGATGCAGCTGAGGAATTTCGGGAATAGTTTGCTACCCGAAGCTTAATAGAAGGCATTTAAGATAAGTACCTGTGATTTAGTGATATCAAAAAGTGCAAGAAAGCTCTTCTAGGTGCTGTAGAACTTTAAGCTGTTCTGAATATGTCTACGCCAAAAGTAAGAGCAGTGTCAAATGAGAAAGACCAAAAGACTAAGATGATATCATTCAGATGAAAACGATATTTAAAAATCATTATCTGAGATGAAGAAATTATTAGAGAATCCAATACGTAAGAACGACGCTCAGGCTACCAGATCACAATATTTTCCCTGCGAGAAATTTGGACAATGGAAAAGCGATTACAGAGTTAGACCCCCCAAAACAATACTCATTCTCATTTGAGCAAGGGGACAAAAAATCTGCTGTGAAATACCACTATAACAAATGTTACTATTGCTACAAGTGCAAAATGTTTCCGTTTCAGACGAACCGTACATTTTCATAAGAATTGTTGCATTGGATTGTCATCTTCCAGAGACAGGTACCTTCGTCAGTTCAATAAGACAGGTCCATTAAAGAGATTAGAGCCACAGTAAATGACAATTCGTCTAGGAAGCAGTGCAGAACAGACCAGTTATAAGACCCAAACATCGAACAAATTTTGACAGAAAGGAACAAAGGAGCGGACAGAACTTGATGGGAGAAAATATAGACAAAAGGGAAGGCCTTAAAGTCATTACGGGATCAATGGGATTCTCTTCGAGATTGGACATTTGAAGGGAATCTGGGAAACTTCTGACTGGAAATAACACATATTAGATGCCTGTACCAAACAAAATAGTGTCCTGAAGGACTTACTCTTATTTCTAGAGGTCCATTGTGAATGGCCCTTCCGGGGTAGGGGTGTAAATGAGGACCTTGTGGCAGATGCCGATGACATCCTCCGCGGTGACGTTGGAGGATGTTATGAGGGTCTGGTGGGAATGGTTATGAGGGTAAGAAGGCCCGGGAGAAGCTTGTAAAAGCTATCGTAAAGGCCAAGTGTGAGGCTTGGAAGACTTTGGTGAGTAGGGTGTATATGGACGTCTGGTGGCAGTGCTATAAGGTAGTCACCTCAAAATTGAAAGGCAGGGTGAGTCCTTATGAGTTGTATAAGGATGAGAAATTAAGATTCGTTAGGGAACTCTTCCCTAATGTTCAGAATGAAAGGGAAGGCTTCACTCGGCAAGAGAACTGCTATGTGAGGTTTTTCACAGAGACCGAGTTCCAGGTACTTAGTGGGCAATTGGAGATGTTTTAGTGAGTATACATACAGCATGTCGTATTTGAACCAAGCTCATGGCCAATGTATAATAGGATTTCACCTTGGCAAAAACAAAGTGTATCGAAAAGAAAAATTGTTAGGTAAGCGATCTTTTCTGTGCAGTATACAGTGGTAGGTGTGCTGGTGTGTGCGTGCATCGGAAATTCAGCAGCAAGCAATGTGCGTAGTTGAAATATAGAACGAAGAAAAATTACAGTTAGACAGGTGGGTTCAAAAAAATCTTACAAATAAATGTGATGTTGGGTGGTACAGCAGCAGTTCTATATGTAGTATGGTTGAAAATAAGGTGGAATAGAATTAAAGTTATACAGGGTGGTTCAAAAAATGTTGTATTGGGTGGCACAAGTAGCTGCGTATACAAGATAGTTGAAATAAGACTGAAGTAAAAGTATAGTTATACAAAGTGGACCAAAAAACTTAAAAAAAATGGTTAAATAAGCATATGCAGTAACGATATTCGAGATATGGGACGGAGGGTACAAAAAAAGTTAGTAGCTGTTGCATATACAGAATGATTGAAATATAAGGTGAAGTGGAACTATATTATACAGGGTGGTTAGAAAATGTAATATAGTGCGGAACATTAGCAGTTGCTTATACTTGACAAGTGGGGCGAAGTAAAATTACAGGTATACAGGGTGATTTAAACAATAGAAAAATAGAATCAGTCAATAGGATGGAGAGGATTAATACTTATACACATCGGTTGCAACATCGTGTAGAATTGAATTATAGTGGTACAGGGTGATTCACAAAATGATAGACAAATAATTGATATTGGGTGATTAACACATAGAAACGTATACAGGGTGGTTGCAATATAGGGTGAATTAGAGTTACACTTATATCAGTAAAAAGTGATTGATTGCATACGGTTTTTATTTTAAGCCAGTTGAAGTCGGTTCTTTTTAAATATAAATTATAGTGATTACTCTTTGACTCATCAAATGTCAAATATACTCAGCCTCAGTGATGACATTAATCTGATTACGCCAACTTAAATATTACCCAAAATTTAAATCCCGATGTACATGTTTGCTTAAAGAATATTTTTATCTTATTAAATTCGTAAGCGTCTCAATCAGAAAAAGAAAATGAATATGGCTCAAATATCGATATTGAATAATGGTATAAGTGCATTATTAGTCTTTCGTTGAATTCTCAAGGCCAATTATTTCACTAGATTAACTTTTACAGCATATTAAGACCAAGTTCATACACTGCAGCTCACGAGTAAATTTTTCCGTAACATATACAAGTAATATGAATTTCTGCTATATATTATTCAACTTAGATTCTAGTCAAGGTCTCTAAGTGCATTTATAGTCAAATCAATAATGAACCTATACAAAATGTGATTGTGAATTTCATAGGTGAACATGAAATATCTTTGGGGTGTTATTCATGTGGTAACATTCTGGACTATTAGTGCCCAACAGAACAATGTGTGTCCCACATTTCACGATTATTATTCTATCAAGAATAACTCAAGATGTTGGTACAATCTTGCAGCAGAATTTAATGTTGTAAGTAGCAATAGTTTGTTATTGGACATATTTCATCTTATAGACAGTTCGATGTTTGAAACATTTTAATTCTTAATTAATATTTGTAATTAATTATATTTGTAATTTGTATAGTAGACTCGATATGGTCCTAATACTTTTGTTTTGACCGTTCGTAGATTTGTCATGACTGTAAAGTCGCTAACAGAACACCATATAGTATCAACACTTACTTTTTAAAGATGTAGAATAATTAACTAAAATCCTTAAAATGTACAATTACTGTACCACTATGATAACGGACCGCAATTTTGATGAACTAATTAACAGCACTATTGAGAATAATCTAAAATATAGTCTCATTAAATATTAGTCTATAAAATAAAAATTATCTAATAGGACCTATATCAAATTAAACTTCTTTGAATAAAATATGCTATAAAATTGTTTAAGAAATATAATTAGTAAAACAAAAATAAATAAAAAAACAGTTTTGTTAGATTTAGTATGTATGACCTGTAATATTCACTACGCATCAAAAAGACCCTTAAGATTTCGCACATTTTAATCGCGATTTTTATTCTTCCGGACAAACGTTGGAACACATATTTTTATTACCGCATTTTATTTACCTTCTTTCCTGCATTTTCTTTGATTTCAATTCTTATAATTCTATATAATACATTTTTCCACACTTTGTATTTTAGTCTGCATTTTCTCTCTTCATTCTTCTTTCTTGTTGTTTCTTCTTCAAGATCGCCTATACAAATGGCAAATCTTGTCGTTTTTCGACGTTGTATTGTTTATTTTTTTAACTAAATTTTGAGTTTTAATCTAAAGTCCCCAAAATTCAACTTGGGGAGATGTGGATCGCTTAGACAATGACTGTTGTACATTAATCCCACTTTCTTTAGGACGTATGTGGTTTGTATCAACAAATTGTCATACGTTAGTCTGAAGCTGGTAGACAATGTAACTCGTTCCTCGAAGTGTCCTTGGACTTCCATCGTCTTGAAATGATTAGTCTTACAACGTTTCAAGAGATTTATACCCTTAACTGGTCATCCTCATTTGGTCACTTAATCCCCTGTCCCCATTGCCTGGTCCCAGTTGATGTTATGGTGTTCGGTGCATGCGTGATTAGCTAATCCAAACTTCGTTAGCTCCGTTCTTTGAGTAGCTATGCGGTGTTCCTTAATTCTGGTGTCCAGTGGTCGCTTAGTCAGCCCAATGTAGAGATTGCCACATTCACAACGTATGCTGTTTAAAGATTTTTTGGTACTGCAGGATTATAGGGCTTTGTTTTTGTGATCATGCTCCTCAAGGTGTTGTTGCTCTTCAAAAACCATTTCGATTCCATATCCATGTCCAATACGTCTATGTTTTTCCGACAAACCTTTAGTGTATGGTAGTAATATGGTTGCTATCGTGGTCTCCTCTCTCTCTGGTTTCTCCAGTTGTTCAAATGCCTTGTTAATGATGGTTTCCGGATATCCATTCGTCAAAAGATCTTCTCTAAGTTTCATTTGTTCTTCTTTGCGGGCCTCTGCTGTGCTGCAAATATTTTTGGCTCTATGTCATAATGCTTTGATGATACCAGTTTTCGTTGTTGATGGGTGGTTAGAGTTGTAGTGTAGGTACAACCCTGTATGTGTAGCCCACCTGTACACTGTTGTTTCCTAGTCCTTTGGCACTTCACATCAAGGAATGGTATGCACCCACTCTCTTTCATTCCCATGGTGAATCTGATGGATGGTTGTGATCGGTTTAGATGCTCCAGAAATAGCTGTAGTTGTCTCTCTCAATGTTGCTAAATAATGAAGGTGTCGTCGACATACCTTAAACAGAGTTAGTTAGTTAACCAGAGTTGAGTGTATTATTATCTTCGAACCATTCCATGTAAATGTTGGCGATGGTTGGCGATAACGGGCAGTCCATAGGCAATCCATTTTCTTGCATGAAGAACCCGTCCTTCTCCTGAAAGTAGCAGTTCTTGAGGCAACACTGTAGTAAATACATTATTGTCTTCTAAACGTTGTTTGTGGCATGTTCTTGATTATTTTTATGTTTCTTTGGGGGATAACACCACATAGAAATAAAACTACGTATATTGCAGGAATACCAAACGTTTCAAAGTCTATTCTGACTTCGTTGTCAATGGCTTTATATTTATTAATAAATATAAATATTTACGTAGTTTTATTTCTATGTGGTGTTATCCCCCAAAGAAACATAAAAATAAAATACATTATTGAATCTATTGGCAGGTCCATTCTCTCGAACAGGGTTTCGTCCTCGGTAAGTTTCTTTCTTAGTATTTCCAGAGATTCGTCTAATAGTACGTTCGTTCAACTTCGAAACTTACTAAGCGATGTTCTGGCCTAAGTTCCATGGATTCGACTATTTGGACAAAATGCTTTGAATCCTTGATGTGCCTTCTGTATTTCGGGTAGTCCTTAAAGATGTGGTGGTTTGCTGTGATATGGCGTCAATTTTCTCCTTGTCTCCGGTGTAATGTATTGAGCATGTTCTCTGAGAGTCTTATAAGTTTTCCGTTCTATTTTAAGGAAAACTTACAACCCTCTCAGGGATTAAGCGACCTGAGCATGACCGGTTAAGTATATAAATACGATGAATGAATTTCCCATCATTCACCTGATGACGATAGCAGATCCAAAGCTATTGAAATGTTGTGAGATCAATCATTTCAGGACGATGGAACTGCAAGTAACCTTCGAGGAAACTGTCATACATCTGGCATGATCGACATTCATCCTGTTAAAACTGATCACTTCAGGCAAACTTGTAGATTGCGCTACTCTGTTGAATATTTCCTTTCACAAACATAAAAAACAGTTCTAATGATAACCATTTAACAAAAGTCGGAAATATACATCTAAAACTAAAATTATAAATTATTCTGCATCACATAGTTCCTAGTATTTTTTTCATTTATACTTATATTAACATGTTTACACTAAAACTAACAAGAACCTAATGAGTTTTAACAAATATGTAAGGAAACTCAAGAAATATTACTAATGAACTTATCACGTAAATAAATCCATTATAATTATTTATTTTCGGTTCCAACTTCAAAAGTAATAAATGTTTTTTTTTAATTTATCGATAACAGCAACTTAATTAGCAACTGAATATTTATATTATTAAGAAATTTTCGAATTTTCATTAATCCATTTGTTTGCCTACATTCACGTTTAAAAGTAAGTTCAATGCACAACGAAAGAAATATTTTTACAAATCGAACAGAAGTTCCATCAGTTCTAACTAAAAACTGACATAAAATAATTCACTTTGTTGCTGAAAACTAATTAATTGACTTTCCAAAACAGTAATCAATAAAGCAGACCCCATTGTCAATAGAAGTTACAGTTAATATTAAATTTGAAAACAAAATCAGTTTTTTTAGCATGAAAAAGCTCGAGTTCCTGTAGTAGTAATAAAAGGAATTTTTTTAAGCACTTGTCCTGAAATTTCTCCAAAACTATTCAATATAAAATTAACTTCTTCCTAAGACCATATTACACCTAAGATTTCATTAATGTATGTGCTCAGGAAGTAAAGTTTGTATTTTTTTCTTTTAGCCAGAAATTATACGACAAACGGGTTATCCAGTAGAAGAGCATAAAGTAACAACTGCTGATGGATATATTTTAACAATGTTCAGAATTCCAAATTATCATACCAGCAATGAACTTACTAAACGCCATCCAGTATATCTTCAGCACGGATTAGTAGCAACATGTGCCAATTTTCTTGGTTTAGGAAAAAATTCTTTAGGTAAAGTTTATATCTGTGGATTATGAGTTAAACCTAAAACCCATTTTCGTGAATAACATAAAATAATGTATATCTAGTTCTTTTTCGCGTACTCTTTTGAAAGTCCGAGATGTTAAATATATCATCTAATGTCATTGTTGTTCTAGTTATATAGATACATTAAATTACAGTAGCTGATATTGTGTTCAGACCGGATGAATAAAAAATTTTTTGCTGACGCCATGAACGAATATGTTGCTTAACTGATTTCTGAAAAAGTCTATAGCAGGATCAACGGATCTATTATCACAATTTGCCTCTTTATGTTAGTATGAGGTCCATTTATCACTCATTAAAATCAAAATATGTTGAGAATCGTGCACAATAATAATTGTGTCACCTTGGCGTCAATTATGACTGAAGTAGCCATGTCATGAGTGTTTTACGGTTGAAAACACCCAGAAAAGTGGGACAAATGAAACAATTTGCTGCTAATGTGTTGGTTGGAGAGGATGTCAATTGTCAAAAATCGGTAGAAAAAAAATGCACGCAAAAAACAATTACTGGTTTTTGACTTTTGACATTATGGTTTACCCTTTTTTCATTTTATTTTTTGGCATGTGTTGTTGCCATTTTGAAGTTTTTAGTGTTTTTAACTTTTTTAATTTTTTTGACGTGTTTCATATTTTGATATTTTTAATATTTTTGACAGTTTTGACATTTTTAACATTTATGATATTTTTGAGATTTTGTGATATTTTTGACGTTTTTAATTTTTGGACATTTTTAAAAATGTCTACATTTTCACAACATTTTTTATTCAATTAGTCCGTGTGCACTTGTAGTGAAGATCCAATTTTAAGGGATATGAATTTACGGTCTCATGCAACCTCTCCACAGTATCAACGAAATATTTGATTATTGAATCCAAGAAATACCAGAGACAACAAAATATTCGTTTATTCAGACTTATGATTCACGTTTAGAATATGACTACATTCAGTGTTAACAAGAGTTAATACTATAAAGAATAGTTAATAAAGATAAAAATGGTTAATTAAACATTTTCACTTTTATTATTTATTTCTTGGATTCAATTATAAAATATTTCTTGGGTACCATGGAAAGATTCCTTGACATCGTAAATTCATCTCCTTTAACTATTTTTGAAATTTATGGCACTTTTGAGAATTTTCACATTTTCTACATTTTTTCGCTTTTACGGCGACATTGACATTTTATGTTAACTAGTGGTGGTCAATAATATTCTACATTATTTCAACAAATTGTGAACATTATCAAAGTTCCTTTGTCAAAAGAAATTGTAATAAAACTACGATTATGAAGGAATGGGCCATGTAATAAAAATAAATGGACTCTAAGGTACCCACATTATAAGAAAATAACATTTTCTACCTGAATATATTTAGGCTTATAGTTATAATCTTCAATACGATTTTTAATATAAAAAATTTCCAATTCTTATAAAAATGAACACTATATTTAAATGATATTCTTGATTTGTGACTGAAAATTTCCTAAAGTCTTAAATTATATGTAAGTAATTAGAATCTTTATTCAGACATTATACAGTTACGACTTCAACTCGTAAGAAGAAAATGCAAAATAACTTAAGAGTTAGTCTGAACGTGAAGTAGGTGCCTACGGTTACACTTAGAGCATTCACTTTTTGGAGGAAGCTTGCAATGCACCAATGTTGTGCCAAGGATTAAAAGAGAGGGCAATAGAGAGAGAGAGCAAGAGGCTATTTCACTTGATTGGTAGTTGCAGCCAATGAGCTCACTGGATGCAGTTCCCAATCGAGTGAAATAGCCTCTTACCCTCTCTGTTGGCATCTCTTTCTAGCCTTGGCATGATATTTATGCAATGCAAGCTATCTCTAGGAAGTATAAGCTCTAAGTTATTACATTACAAATAATCACAATACGAAAGTAGATATTATTTATCTGCAAACTACGATATATGTTAAAATTCCGTTCAATTTCATTAAATTGAGTTAAACACACTTACCTAGTAACTCATGACGATTTTCTTAACTTTGAGATTTTGCTCATTTTAGGTTTTTTCCAGAATAAGTCAATTTTAATATTTTTGCAATGTTTCGAGTTTCATGACTTTTTGTCATTTTCTGGAATTTACTTTTATTTTATAAAACTTTACATGTTTTAAATTTCAGACATTTGTTAATTTTTTACCCTCTAAAAATGTTACCTCCTTTTACATATCATTGAAAATCTTATTGTCTACTGCAAAACTACATCTTTGAATTGCCTGATATAAACTGTCACCAAGTGGCAGATTTAGACGTTATTTGAAATTTAGTCAAATTAGCCATTAAAGTTGTTAATTTCTAAAAGTCCTTTATGGTTTACTGGGTGGTTTCGGAAAAAATATTCTTCTGGTCGACAGCACGTTTGATAACAATATTAATAATTAGCAAATGTTTTATTGGAAGTGAATGTTAGAATATTTAAATAATATTTAGGTATTTAGGTTTGGGATATAAAATTTAAGATATTCTTTTACTTAATTATTAATTGCCTCTTTGATAAGTACCCAAATAAAATCATATTTATACAAAACAAATCGCACTTTTGTCCTACCGAGAAAAATTATTTTGGAAAGTAGTTGCACCTAGCCGTTTGTTTGTCCTAATTTTAAAATTTTTAGCTTTCGTCTTAGCTGATGCAGGATATGATGTCTGGCTAGGTAACTACAGGGGAAATCAGTACTCTGAAGAGCACGTAAACCTTACAGTTAAGGATGACAAATTTTGGGATCACGGGTAAGTTAGTTGTAATACAAGTAAATATATACCACCAAAAATATATGTAAAATGGGGGCAGAGCCACTTAGATACAAATTGTTGTCGAGTTCGCAAACAAAACAGATGAGATCTGAATGTATTTTTGTAGGAATGATTTAAATGATTAATAACATTAAGTGTTGATTTATAAGATCGCAGGTGTTTTTATTGTGTGTCTTGTGTAATCACCAGAATTTTAAAACATTTTTTTAATTAATAAATACCCATAATGACTACAAGAGAAATATCTCAATGAAAATTGACTTATCGCAGTTAAAAAAAGGTATTAAAATCAATTCACTGTCATGATTTTTAATAATAGGTGGTTTCAGAGTAAGGACCATATACCTATCTTATTCAACTTCCTTGAAATTTAGCTGGATTTTTCTTCATTCGAAAATATGTGTAATAAATATTGAACAAATAATATCAGAACATATTGCATGAAATTATATTATTATTGTTAGTATTAGTTAGTTATACATAACCAGCTGATATATTTTATGCCCTAGCCCACAACTTCCCGTTTTTTAGCGGCATACAAAAATTATTTGTAATGAGAAACTTGAATTAATTTTAATATGGAATAAGAAATATACAAAGTTAATAGTGCTATCAAAGAAATTAATGTTGTTATATCCGGATTCAACTATTGGGTTTTCATTAGAGAAATTTAAGATTTTGAACCCTTAACTTTACTTTTAAGCATTTTTTGTAGGATGAAACCTCCTCGAGATATTTAGGTGGTTAGGGATGAATACCCTAAAACTCTTTAGTTTTAGGGTATTCATCCGTTTAGTTGATATGATATTCCAACTGAAATTATTGGAAAAGGAGTGTGGCCTTATCAGATCTGTTGTTATTGGTCTTGTATCTTTCTGCTCAAACTTCTGCATTAGTCGAAATACTTTAATTAACATCTAACAAATTCAATGCACATCGAGATTTCGGTTTTTTGATCTTTCCAGAATTCGAACATAACATTTACGTCAAACTCGCATAAAATTAACGCACAATTGATTTAATTCTCACCACATTTGGATTACTATTAGTTAAAATAGACATATTTAAGCATACCCGGATTATTATTCTATTCTTAACAATCTGTTCATTTAAACGTCAACTTCGGAATTACGCAACAACTAGGCTAATTATTTTTTATTGCCACATCTTGCAATATTTTATACACAAGGGTATGTGTATAAAATATTGTACAATAGAAATAAATTATATTTAATTAAAATGTTTAATTACTTCCTGGAATCGTCCTGTAAGTTATTATTATATAAAAACTCTATATTTTTATTTAATTTCACAAAATTCGCGGTTTTATAGGCCATTTTAAGTAATAATTAACTGATATTACAATCGCATTTTCCACAATTTACGTTTTTTTTTAAACTGTCCGACGCATTCGACTAATGTTTTTATCAAGGAACTAGACTTTAGTCGAAACGCGTCAGACAGTTTAAAAAAAATCAAAAAAAAAACGTAAATTGTGGAAATTGCTATTGTAGTATCAGTTAATTGTTATAATGAATTTCCACCAAGTATCGGCCGACTCAATTAAGCATTTCAAGCTACACATGCTGCTATGGACCTAACACCGCTCTACGCTTGGGGATTTACAACTTATGTGGAGGAAAACAAGTAAAGTTTTTTAACTGAGTTGATTTTGCTAAAAAAATGGAATTAGGCTTAAGTTTTATATGTGCGGGGTTAGTTTTTTTATGTTTAAGGGTTGACAACCACCCGTTATTGAAAAAAAAATGTAGTAAATTAATATTAAAGCATTTTATGAAGTTTAATTTGGAAGTTAATGTTTTCAATAACACCACAGTTAAGAAAATTGCTATATATTTTCTGGTTCTAGGTCAGTAGGTCAGACCCCGTTGTCAATGGTTAAGAAACTATGAATAAAAAAAGCATCTAAGATGTACAATAAAATATTTGACAATAAGTATTATTTGATTTCGGACGTAACTAAGAGAATTTTATTTGTAGCACAGAAACTTCTAAAGATCATATAATCATAAAGTTCCTTTCAAATTGGAAGAATTTGAAAGGGACATCTGCAGAATTTTATATGGCGCTCCTAGGTGCGACTTTGTTATAAGATAGTGCATTCGCCTAAAATTCGACCAAAGAATTTTGTTGATTCAGTGATCCCATTAAAATAATAAGGGAAAACCTAGGAAAAACCTTATGAACTATCCCGATATTGGGACATGACCATTAGCAATTTCTTCCTTAATCATCGGCAACCAGGAATGATCGAATTCTACGGAGGTAGTAGCGATACAATGGTTTTCATTTAACAAAATTAAAGCAGACTCTTTTAATTTTCTTTTGGTGTTGTGTTCTTCTTTGCGTAATATAAATGAATTTTGAAACTGTATTTTATGACCCAGGTCCCAAGCATGTTCACAAATTTTGTAATTTGTAATTTGTAATTTTGTGTTCGTTTATTCGAACATTTAGAGGTCTAGAGGTTTCTCCAATATAGTATTTGTTACACTCACAAGGGATTGTATAAATGCAATTTTTGTATTTTGAGTTGTGTTTTTTGGTTTGATTTTTGATATAATTGATTTTAGTGTATTTTTTGTTTTAAATGATGTTTTGATATTATATCTGTTGTAGAAAGACTAAAAAGAGGTTTAGTCTTTCTGATAGACCCTGTATGTATGTTATAGTTATTGTATTAATGTGATTATGTTGAGAGTCAGTGTTGCTTGGAGAAGTTTGATGTTGGTTGTTAGGGATTGTTTGCTATTCGATTTTGTTTAACTCGTTATTAATAAATTTTTTTGGGTAATCATTGGCAGAAAGTACATTTTTCTTTTCATTGAATTTATTGATATTAGAACAGTTCGTTTGTGCTCTGTTATATCGAGATTTTAGAGCGTAAATCATGACGATGAAATTGTTTTCTATTTATTTCTTCTTCTTCTTGGGAGAAACTGCTTTCTTCGCCTTCGGGGATGCCGCAGATTTTGCTGTTTTCGGTTTTGGAGCTTTCGTTTTTTTTGTAGGGGCACCTTTACTGTTTTTTTTTTGCTTTCGAAGAATAATTCACTTACAATAATGAATATTGGGCAAATTCTCAACCCCTTGAAAATTCTTAAAAACCAGCTCTTTTAATAAAAATAATTTAAAAAAATAGTTTAACAACTTCAAACGCTTTTCTAGTGCCTTTATATCACACATAAGTTAATTTTCTTAAGGACGATGCCAAACATTTTGCAGCTGAATCAGTTTGATAGCTGTTCTAAAAGTAATTAGTTGAGTTATTTTACGTCCAATTAAAAAGGGCAGTCAGCTTAAACTCAGCCCTTAAAATCGTCCATATATGTATAGCTAATATTATTTACAATTTATTTATAATATAAGATTTTCTATTGTTTTGTTGTATTGCTCTACAAGCCCGTCTTTTTTACAACAGTAGTATTTTAGAGAATTTTTTACTGACTATAAGAAGATGACGCTTTGAAGCATATAAATATTCCGTGTTAATGCTTCTTAACTAAATGTTGCCAACAAATAAACATAAGTAGTGAAAATAACTAGAATGACCCAATTAAAATTCACGACAATAGTTTATAAGCTAAGTCGATAAGACATAGAGTAATTCTTTCGAAACAATTAGAACAGAATTAAAATATGGTCTAGAACGAAATCGGGATTTTAATATGCCTTCTTCCTAATTGTCACTAGATAGATGAACTGAGTGTGAATCCAAACTGCTACCTGTATTTATACTTGTCGCTTGGTACTTGGTTGACTGTGGATCTCACGAAATGATCAGGTCGCGCGGTGATAGGTATACTGGTTATACTTAAAATATACTAACCTCAAAAACAATCAATAATCAATAGAAACTTTAAAATTATATTAGAAGCGCACACATGTCTGTAGTTACACTTACTTTAATTATAAATTGTTATTAAAAATAACACATTAACGGGATCAAACAGACCCTCAAAAACTATTCAACTTCAACTGTCAACAGACCCAAAACTTCACAGTAACTTGCAGGTGGGGCCAAGATACGGTGATGGGTCACAAGGTGGTCAGGTTTAATTCGAAATATTTGAACATTGGTCAAGTAATCCTTTGTAAATTATCCTTGAGCATAACCAGCATTTACGGACGCACCAAGAGTGAACTCAGTTTGCATATACAGAAACAGTGAAAAATTTATAGATGAACAAGCTAATACTTAGTTTTGTTATAATTTAAATGTACTGATAACAAAATTAGTAATGTAACGGTATAAAACTTTAGGCACATAGGAATTTATCTGAGAGTTCTCTTTTTAAACCTTCTACATAATATTTACCTTGAATAAATTTAATCAAAAACTACTGTCCTATTGAAAAGGGAACTAAACACTCCGAATAACATTTTCAGAATGGACGAAATCGCTCTTCTGGATCTTCCAGCATTCTTCCAGAGGATACTTTCATATTCTGCCAAAGACAGCAAGATTATATTTATTGGTCACTCGCTTGGAACGACAGTCTCTTTAATGTACGCAGCAGAGTATCCAGAACATAGCAAGGACATACTTAAGATGCTGGTTTTCTTATGTCCTGCATACACTCTCACCAACATGATCTCTCCATTTAAGTTAGTTGTACCAACACTAGATTTTATGGTGGTAAGTTTCTAAATTACTTATACCAACGTTTGACAAAATTCTCTGAACCTGAAGTTTTTAAGCTGTTGGTTTTGATTTTATTATTAAACATAAAAGTTCTCGTTGTTACAAAGTTCCAAAAGTTTGATTCTTAAGATTTAAGATGGCAGAGTGCTGTTTACTCCCTAACTTAAGAAACAAATCCTTACGAAGTTAAGGAGAGATTTTGTGAAACAAAGGATATGGAACTTGGCCCAAAACTCATCAAAAGGTACGCTCTTATTTTGTTTGCATAATGACAGCAAAGAGAAAAAAGCTTTGTCACATTACGATCAAGCTCAGCCATGCTCATTGATAAGTCATAAATTTCTTATGTGTAAAGTATGTTAATCAATGTGGCTCAGCTGGGCTTATTGATAACTGATAAATGTGTCAAGTATGTTGATTAAGGCTTCTGCAATAGTTTGGTTATGTATGAAACAATCTATGTACTTCCATGTAGCTCCTACACTTGATGGAGCTAGTTTTTGTTTTCAAAAATAACTCATATAGGTAAACATTTGATTCCTGTCAATGTTGGCGCGGCGGTTTGATCTCGTAAGGATTTAATCAGCACCGCGTTTGACCTCTCATATTTTAAGAACGGGGAAATATGGAGACTATAAGCATTTTTATTTTACGGATTTAAGGAAAAATGTATATATATATATATATATATATATATATATATATATTGTTTTTAAGTTTTCGCGGGCACTAAATGTTTTAGGTGTTTTCCGGGAATTCATCCGCGTAGTTGATAACTGATCCCTGTCGGGATCGATGGTAAAATGACGACGTTTCAGCAGAGTCACATCTGTTCAGACCTGCATTGAAGTATTTAGAAAATTTTTAAACTAATTTCGGGTAATTTACTCGAAAAAGTTTCTCTTATTGCAAGGCAGCAGATGTGGTTTATGCACTATGGTGAGCCACCACTTCATCCACTTATAGTGCAGCAATATTTAAGCCTACTTTCCGCATCGTTGGATTGGAGTTGCTCGACGTTTCGACTCCTACTTTGGAGCCATTATCAAGAGACAACAGTGAAAAATAGTCTCCAGAGTCTAGATCGAACTCGGGGCCTCAATCTTCCTACTAAGTGACTGAACAGTTCAGTTACCTAGTGACTCTTAGGGAGTATGGAGATTGAGCTATAAAACAGTAAAAAATTTTCGTTGTGTGGTATTGAAACGTATGTCGTTCCTAGATAAGTCAGATAAAGGATTACTTACATGTCTAAACAATGCAGGAGTTTAAATTTATTTGGCATCATCTGTAAAATTATACCAGATAGGTTTGTACATAATACACATCGATATTTAATCACTGTAAATATGCGACAATTTCTTGCAGTTCCTCTTGTTTTTGTTAATTATTTGTTACTTTTAGTTCTATTGAGGTATTTTATTTTTCTAAAATATTTTATTTATGTCTAACATCTAGTAAAGTATTAAAATTTCGTTGCTCGGCAAAGCGTAGCTCAAAGTGAAAAAAACACAAAAGGCCATTACAAAAATATTTCAATGCCTTAAACAAATCTTACAACACAATCCTTCCAATCTGAAAATAAACCACGGCGAGGAAAATTACAGCTAAAAAAACAATCAGAGAACGTATTCAAAGTTGTTTTTGATTTTCTTATACAAAGCCATAAGGTTTCCTGGACTGATATTAAAGGGCTACCCTATTTTTGTGTTTATATAAGTATAATCACTTAAATTTGAAGACGCGAGATGTAAAGACCGACATCTAGGAAAAAATGACACCTCGAAGAGAGTATGTTAATCATCTTAATTATTTTAAATTATGTACAGAAATATTATCATACAAAGCCATAAGGTTTCCTGGACTGATATTGAAGGGCTACCCTATTTTTGTTTTTATATAAGTATAATCATTTGAATTTGAAGATGCGAGATGTAAATACCGACATCTACGAAAGAATGACACCTCGAAGAGAGTATGTTAATCATCTTAATTATTTTAAATTATGTACAGAAATATAGAAGTACGTTAATTGTAATTCTCAATAACTTTTAATATTTAATAAGTAGCCAATTTAAGTAGTGCCACAATTCAATTTGCTTATATCCTTTTCAGAAATATCTGGTTAATATGTACTGACTTTAACGTTCATAAACTAACACTGCTAATTAAAATCGATTACGAACACTTAATCATTTATGAATCATGAATATTTCCTTTAACTAGGATAGTAAATGCAGTTTCGAGGTTACCCACCTTTCAATACCGTTGTTTACATATAACTGCGCAATGTGGTAAAAACAATTTTTACACTGAAGTAATTGATTGTCCACTTTCATACAATAGGAATATATTATAATTCGCAATTTACAGTTTTAAAAATACCCATCATATGTTATAATTGTTTTTTGAAAATGTCCCGAAAAAGCAGTGTAGAAAATTTTGTTTTTATGTTCTAGACTGATCTGCAGTCCAAAACTTACCAGAATGTAACTAATTACTCGTAATGCAAATAATATAGTCACACGTGTTTTTATATATGTTAACAATTTTTGTTTTTTTATTGCCTATATATAATTATATTTAAACATTAAATAGTCTAAGAGATAGATCCGGTTTTTCCTTGTCATCGAGAAAATGGACAGACAGAATGTATTATTAAGTTCAATTCCTGAACTACATCACGTTTCTAGACAGGCGCCAGCGGAAGTGATAACCGAGGGTAGTTACAGGGGCTGAAAGTGGTATTTTTTGGGTCATGCTCATCATCTAGTAATACAAGAGTGTGATGCATTTAAGCTAATTCCCAAGAGGCGTTACCATCAAGCTGGCGGACAGGGGTAAACTTGTCAAAGATAGGGGTGAACATCGTCATTAAGTAAAAAGAATGCCATTACCACCATTTTTTTGCTTACACAAAAGAAATCATAATCCAATACGACGTACAGCTAAATGACAAATATATTTTTCATGACGTCATTAATGTGGTCTGTATGACGTCATACACAATTTTTTTAAATGCGAAGCCATATTTTTCATTATTTATTTGGAAAGAGCGGAAAAATTGAGGTCCGAATATTGCTTTGACCATGACCTTCAACTTGACCTTCAAGGTCATTCCAGGATCAAAGTTTGTTTGAAAAATCAACCTATTATAGCCAAATTAGGTGTACGGGGGGTTTTTGAGGTCGCTGATTTCGATTTCACTTGTTTATAAATATGCAAAAAACATTTTTGTATATTTATAAACAAGTGTGTTTTATCTCAGGAATTTGAAAAAATCAGTTATAATTGGAGAAATTTTTTATTACTTGAAGAAATGCTGACCCCCAAAATATGAATGTTTAACTCCCAAATGTTTTGACAAGCACCCAGTATTGCTTTTATTCTGGAACAAACGTCATGCACAGTATATGTTATTTCATTATTTTTGGTTTCAGCGCTTGTGGTACTAATAAATTTGAACTGTTATAATTGTTTAAAACCGACTGCTTTTTTCAATGTGTTTTTTCTTATAGGACACAATTAAGAGAATGGGCACCACGAGACTATTTTCTCAAGCAAAAGAACTTCAAAGAGTCGTTGTTCCAATGTGTATGGAGTCACCTGAAACTATGCAATATTGTCTTCAAATGTATAACTTATTTTATGGACGTGAAACAGATTTTGGTCCAGTAAGTATATTTAACCTCCTAGTCCGCATATCAAGAAAATCGTTTAAAAATATCCTGATGATAGCTTCAGTCTTTACTTGATGAAAATTCATTTTAATATTATATTAAAATAAATACACTGATTTAATTTTCACTTAAATTTATTTACTATTGACAATTGTTTCACCAGGTTACTGGCTTCTTCAGAATACAACTGTAAGTCTTACGTTGTATTCTAAAGAAGCCAGTAACCTGGTGAAACAATTGTCAATAGTAAATAAATTTAAGTGAAAATTACATCAGTGTATTTATTTTAATATAATATAAAAATATCCCATTGGTTTGTTTTAAAGCTTGAAATTTGAACTTCTGAATTAAATTACGGCCAATGGGCTACACGTGTTAGGACAAACAAAAATTGACGATTTAACGGAAAATTAAATTCACTGTTCAATGACATATCAAAAGCTGCCAATATTTTTTATCAAATTCAGTATGTCTCTTTACTGACTGAAGTTTTAATAAATCACTTGGTAAATAAACTGAGATCCTGATGGATATAGCTAGATTTAAGTAAAAGTCGAAGACTTTGGGCATACCATAAACAATTAGATTGTTTTACAAAATTCAAAATGTAAGACAATAAGCAAAATTAAAAAACCACAGTGAAAAACTTACGAAATACCTACAGAAGAATGTCTAACAATGTTTTTTTCGGTTTAATTTCACTAGAAACTTCCGTAAATGTAGAATTGCACTTTTCTATTACTACTTATAAACAACTAATGAGAAATGAATCAACTAAAAAAGAAATAAAAGCGATAGAAAAATCCTATGCAATAAAATTTTCTATCTATTGATGGCCTCGTTCGTGACACAAAATGTGTCTTCTAGTATTTTCAGAAATCACATTTTTAAGATAATGCTCTGAGATATTATTAATGGCTCTTCTAATTCTGATCTTAAAAATTTAGAGTAATTATGGAGAAGTTACTTTTTACTTAACATAACTATACTGCAACCCTTGAATTTTGATCTGAGGCGATCTTGTTGGTAAACTATATTTTCATTCTCCTTTAACATAATTCGAACTAGTCTGCAGATTTTCTATAGACCAATAACCTGAATCTAGTTGCACTATCAAGACCAATTTTTTCATGTAGATTGTGAATTTGATGCTTATATAATTTACCTCTTTTTGTGAATGATTGAAGTGTGTTGTTAACAGAATGGAAGCAATACGGTGATATTGAATATTCGCACGATGGTTCTATTTCAAAATGACTTCGTCCTCAGCTTGTAGCTATATTTAATTAGCAAGAAATAGCTTTTACATACTTAAATTATACTCAAAAATTATTTTTGTGACAATTAAATTATATGGGATTGTGTTGGAAAAATGAATATTTGGGAAAATGTGCTTACAGTACCTAAAACTATGGTGCTGGTTACCCATTTTAAGTGTATTTATTATCGCACTTATAACAGGAAAACTAGATGACACGATTTTTTTTAAGTTTTACCAAAACAGTCATAATCTGGCCCCTCGCCTGATGCACGGTTAACGTTGAATTTTGAAACACCTTATATAAGCTTTATGATCGTTTCACAATAAAGTTTATTGGATGTTCATGCACATGATAACTTGACAGGTTAGAATCATGCTTAATATTGAAGATATTAATATATTTACAGGAAAGTGTACCAGTTTACTTTAACCAACTTCCGGGAGGAACATCAGTTAGGATGTACAAACATGCAGGTGACCTTGTACAAGGCAATTTTAGAAAATACAATTTCAAGGAGCTGAATTTCAAGTATTATGGTAGCAAGAAGCCTCCAGTGTACGATATTAGTAAAATAGACATTCCTGTTCATATAACTGTTAGCACCCAGGATTGGGCGACAACAGAAGCTGTAAGTACTAAGCTTGCGGTTAATTAATTTTTTTTGTTATTTTATAGGTATGCTTACGATTTGCAAATATTTGTTGTTAAAGCTGTTTTATTTTTCACTAGATCATTTTGTTTTATATAATCGGTATATTAGTGTAATATTGGCAATAGAAATATAGTAACTTTTTGTCTGAAATAAATTCGTTGCAATATTTTAAAAATCGAGATTTTGAAAAATCGATGTAAACATCTCCACACGTCGAGATATCAATGTTGTTTAAAATCGATGGTCAATATATTGAAATTTTTTTATACCTCTTGGCATCTCTAACTGTTATAAGGAAGTGAACATCGAAAACGTATTTGATAACGTGTGTAGACAATGAGAATAGAAAATGAAAAGTTGCACATAGCGAATAAATGTGTTTGTCTATGTACTCTCAGCGGAAAAGAAAATTCAGACGTTCATAGGAACATCATATGTCATTGGACAAAAGGAAGAAGATCTACCCATTTATCCTCACACTCTCTGAAACGCTTTGTGTGACGACGATCTCTTAAATACTTCTGACTTGAACCTCTAGATGTCCGCATAAATGATTTCTTAGCGTTGTCTCAGGGTTTCAGAAGACTTCTTTTCCTCATACTTTTTTACATGCTTTTAGTCTCCTTCTTACCCCTTTTACCCTTTAACCATATCATGTCACTGTTGCCAACTAACGGTGTCACTATTTATTTAAACCAACACCAAAATTGCCTCTAAGCGCGTCAAATAGTAAAATCTCATTCAAATTTATTAAATTTAACATCATCTATTCATTTTTTAGTCGATAATGTCGCTATTTACGCTATGAACCAACACTGATCCCCTACGGTGGTAATTAATATTGCAATATGAAATTTTAGAATGAATATAGTTAAGTTTCTAACTGCCTTTACTGATGTGAATAAATCGTAGTCATTTTTGTTATTATATTAGTTGCCTTAGTCAAAGCAATAGCTTCTATATGATATACCGTTAGTTATGTCGATAATAAACATTATCGTCAAAAAAATTTCACACAAAATGCTGTACGTACTGTAATAATTTAATATTTTCGATTTTTTTTAGGATGCGAGAATTCTATGGAGGGCTCTTCCGGAAAAGGCTAGATATGGATTTAGGAGAATTGATGCCAAATTAAATCACATAGATTTTGTGTTCGGAAGACATGCTCGAAAGTGGATTTATGATCCTTTAATTAAAACTCTGAATAAAGCTGTGCAATTATAATATTTCCAAAAAATAAGTAATTTTCTATTGTTAATAGATGCTCAAATTAAACAATAAATATATTTAAACACTAGATGAATTAGTCTAAAAACCGTCTTATATGTAAAAAACACCGAACACTCTCCACAATCTCTCTGAAACCGAACTTCAGCTTCCTTTCATAGATGGAGCTGAAGTTCAGCGAACATATCCGAAGTTTTTGTTTGAATGAAGTGTAATTGTGTAATACTAGTGATGAGGCGTTATTAAAATAGTTGCTATTTAACAACTATTATTTACTCGACAATAAAAACAACTGTTAATGTTCTCTTAAAATAACAGATAACGAATATACGTTTACTACTGCTTAGCTCTTATCGAACAATATCGTAAACAATGTTAGTGTGGTAGACATTGTAAGGAAACCCTGCAAATGCAGCAGAGTGTAAATGGCAGTTATTTGACATTTTGACAGAAGCTGAATTTTTAACTGACTTCCAACAAGGAGGAGGTTATCAATTCGTCGCGTATTTTCCGCTTTTTTTTTGTATGTATGTTACCTCATTTCTTCTCCTGTGGTGCACCGTTTTGAATGAATATGGTCTTGTTTAATAGAGTATATATCCGGATTGGTGAAACTTCAAATTTTTGAAAAGAATTGTATTGGTAAAGTGATGCGTGCATGGAAATTGACCAATATCCCTAATATTTTAGTCGATTTTTCGATAACTCCTTATGGATGTGTATAGTTTTTTTAACGTTTAATCCATTAAGGAAGATCCTTAAGTGATCTCATATACTTTTCTGCGACGTGCAACTTGTAGTTTTGCAGAAAATCGCCGAAAATTCCAAAATTCTTATCAAAAATTTCATCGAAATGAGATAACGGACATTTCCTCATAAATATTTTAATTCCAACGTAATAGTGCGGTAATTTTAGGCACTGGAAGTTTTAATTGCGAATTTGAAAATTTTCTATGTACATCTCAAGCATATAGGTAGTAAAGCATAGTATTTTCGGCTCCTTAAATCAATGAGTACCAAGCTCGTTTTGTTTGTATACCAGGCAAATACCTATTTAAATGCAAATTTTTCCATTTTGAGAAGACGGTACTTTTGGTTGTCACATTCTCCCGGCCTAATAGAAAATTCAATGACAACACATGTCAAACTTTAAACTGCTATTTGGTACGTTTATAGACAGGGTGTTTAGTTATAGCAAACAAAATCACAAAGTAAAGTGGTAGAAAGAGTTGCATTTATATGAAGATTGAAATATAGAACGGACTAGAATTATAGTGGTCCGTAGGCAGCCGTATATACAGGATGGTTGAAATATAGGGTGGACTGGACGTTTGGTGGTATAAAAATGGAAAAAATGTGAAATTAAAATTAAATAGGGTGATTAAAAAACTGTTATATGATGTGGACGTAAGCAAATCATATACAGGATGGTAGAAATATATGCTGCAGTTGAATTATATTGATACAGTGTGATTAAAAAATTATTGTTGCATAAAGTGTGGAGAGGAATTAATGTTACAACGGACGATAATATAAAATGTAAAAAATGAACTAATTTATGGGCTAGCCCACAAGGAGTTATATACTATGGTTGAAATATAGGACGCATTTGGTTGTCAAAAAAAGTTGAAAAAAGGTTACATGGCGTAGTCCATAAGATATAAATATATTTGGCCTTAAGTCAACGCGTACTAGTACATTTTGTTCGTAAAGATTTACCTGTCAATTTAAATGAGAAAGTATCGTTGTGTAATGTTGAGACTTTCGATGTTACCTGGTTCTGTCTATTAAGGTTATACATACAAAATAAAAAATAAAGAATGAAAACTACCTGAGTTAAAAAAAAACTAAAAAGTTGAAAATATAACATTAAAAAATATATATAACCGACTTTTACCTATAACTAAAAAGCTAAAAATAAGTATAACAAAATACAACTCTAGCAAATAAATAACACATTCAAGGTTGTTAGGTACCTACCCAGGAAGTAAAAAATGTAAACATTAAAAGGTGCTCATTCTGTACAAATTAATTACCTACCAATCTATTATATTTTTGAAGTCGGTGCCAAGCAACAATCAAGTTTGATGAATTAGTAGATAAGTACGCAATGAAGGATTCTAGATTTGCTTGGCACCGGCTTCAAAAATATACTAGATTGGTAGGTAATTAATTTGTACAGAATGAGCACCTTTTAATGTTTACATTTTTTATTTCCTGGTTAGGTACCTAACAACATTGAATATGTTATTTATTTGCTAGTGTTGTATTTTGTTATAATTATTTTTAGCTTTTTAGTTATAGGTAGAAGTCGGTTAAATATTTTTTAAAAATGTTTTATTTAATGACTGTATTTATTTAGTGTCCTCAAACATTTAGTTACATATTTGGATCAAGCTTCTTTTAATATATATTTATACATACTTTGATTTTTTTCTATATTCGATAAAATTATCTAGTTAAACCGCATTAGATATTTTTTAAATTTAGTAAAAATGAGTTCCATTATTATACCAAATAATATTTTAAGTAAATTTTGAAACAGCCCTAACGCAAAACCTTAAAACTTCTGACAGAGCTTAAAATAAAATTTATTTCTAATGATCGTAAATCTAAATATTGATCATTTCATCTTCCAGCTACAAGAATTGTGCTTGGACTTAACACATACTGTATTACTGAATGTATTCAACGATACAGTTACAATCACAAGAGAAATACCAAAAGTAGGCCAGCTATCTTCAGACATGCGGTCAACACTGTCAAGTTCACGGTAAAAAGTGCAGTGTACTTTTATTGTTCTTGATTCTTGAAACAAATTATAGTAATGAGAAAAGTAGTACTGGGTATACTATTAACAGCTAGTGTAGTGACCAATGTGTTATCTGCAAAATATGTACCGAAATGGAAGAAGCAGGTAAGTTAATTAGCCTGACCCAATTCTGTGGTACTTTACGAGTAATTCATATAGTTTACAAACCATCTAGTTATTCTCAACGAATGGGGTTGAGTTAAGAAATCTGTCAATATATCACGAATTAATATTTATAAAGTGCATGTTAATTATATATTTTGATGTCTATATAATGCCTTGTACAAATACTTCCGGCCAATTTACGTTTTAACAGTTAATAATGTAGAAGTGGTTCTGCAGTTGCATTAATTACTTGGTAATAATTTGAAATAAATGTATAGCAAAATTGCCATATAATATGTATACGTATACAGGGTGTCCCATGAAGGGATGTTTCTGAAAATTTGGTTACCTATGTAATTGCTCCAGATCTATCGACGTAAAATATTAGCCTTGTTCATAGTAGACAGTTGCCAAACGATTCCAACGGTTTGAGAAATTCTACGTTCTCAAACCGTCCGAGCCAACTGTCGAGATCGCTGATGGGCGTAGAATTTTTCAAACCGTTGGAATTATCATCAACTACGAACAAACATATTAGGTATGTCCCAACTTGATGCATACACCGTACATGAATCGTGAAGCGCATGCCCAATATTAAAAAGAGAACGCTTTTTTAATAAAACGTGAATTTATTTCTAGATATAAAAATGTTAAATAGTGAATTATTTAAAATGTAACACCCTGTATATTACCAACTAACCTGAAAGGCAATCAAAACCACTTTCAAATAGTATAGATATTCCTATACCTAAATACTAAGGTTTCGGAAATAAAATCAAGTTTGTATAAGAATTGGATTATATTGGGTTATTTATCTAGACAAATGTCGTGACGAGAAATGCCATTAGAATTAGTTCTATACATTTGCATGTATCGTAAGGCAAGTGACTCGAAAACGATTAAATTGGAGGGAAATAACTATTCAATGGAAGTTTTTCTTAATATTTTTCTAATTCAAGAACAATGTAGCAAAATTGCAGAAAATTCAATTCAATTCATCTATAAACAATGAACATGAGAATGTTTCCAGGATTGTAAAATAATTTCATTAATTATGGGTAATAAGTGACAACAAACCAATTTCAGTACATCAAATAACATAAATATAATAAAATCAACAAATTACAATACAAAACAAAAGCATATTACACAAAATTAGAAGATTATTTTAATAAATGTTCAAAATGACGACCTTCAACTTGTCCTAAATATTTTTTTTAATTCACCCCACAAGTAAAAATCAAGTGGCGTGAGATCAGGTGATCTAGCAGGCCAATCCCACGGCCCCAAATGGCTATACCAACGATCGTCGAACATTTCAAACAACTCGGGTACTTTTCGGAAGTGAACGGTTCATCATAAATGAAAAAAGGTATTTTGTCATATTTTATAAGACAAAAAACATTGATACTAAACAATTCGTGGAATCCCATTTCCTTGACGACATGTGGATTTTGGTAATCTCAGATATGCTCGTTTCATCTATTAAAAATACCTTCCCTGGATAGTTAGCTTCATCTGTCCATTTTTTTTCTTTATAAAGTTAGGACCTTCTTATCATGATTTTCAAGAATCATCTGAACAGAGTTATGAGCTAAACCTAAATCATTTTCTGTACTTATTATAGCCGCTTGGGAATACTCTTGAAATAGGGTGCAACGTTTCTGATGTCGTCATCAAAAGTTACAGGTTTCGGTAAACGTCGTTCTGGTTTCAGTTTTGACCCATAATTAATGAACTATTTTGTAACCTTACGAACTTTCTCTTGTTCGGGGTACATATCTTTAAACTTTCTGCATGTTCTTGCTGTAATTTTTCGACATTGTCCATGAATAATGAATAGGTTCATCAAAACTTTATATGAATCGTTATTTCCTACCATTTTAATCGTTTTGGAGTCACTTTCCTTCCGAAACAAATGTATCGAACTACATAATTGTCAAAATTTTAACGCTAACTAGATAAATATCCCAAAATAATCCAATTATTACATAAACTTGATTTTCTTTTCGATTCATTACTATCTAGGTATAGGAATATTATATATCATTTGAAAGGGACTTTTATTGCTTTTCAGGTTAGTTGATAATATACGGGGTGTTCCATTAAAAAAACACTTTTTACATTTTTGTATCTAGCCATAATTTAATGAATTTGAAGACACCCTGTATGATATAGAACAACCTTCTCTCTTCCAGACTAATACATTGACCACTGGTAAACTAGTTCCAAATTTTTTTAGTTTCTATAAATTCAAATACCGAAGTAAAAAACATTTAATTGGAGGGATGTTTCGAACAAAAAATATAGAAAACAATTAAAAACTAGAAAACTGTTAGGGACAGGTATAGTGAAGTATTAAGACAAAATAACCAGAAAATAAGTACCAATCCAAAAATGGCATCATATACGGGGTGTGCCATTTAAAATATCAAAAAAGTTACTACTTTTTGGTATAGACGGCAACACCGCATCTTTGAAAATATTTTACATCGATATATCTGTAGCAATTACTTAGGTAAGCACATTTTCAGAACCTTCCCATGTTCTGCTTTCCGTAAACGTCTAAGGTACCATCGACCATGCGACACCCTGTATATTAGTGCACAAAACGTCACCAACAGTTATAAAAGTTACATATTCAGCAATTTTAGGTTGTAATACTTCTGCAAATGTACTGAAACTATGCTTTTATTTCTTTTTTATGGGAAATGTATAATATATTTTTATTTCAGGCCTGCGAAATTCCTTCCTCACAAAATGAATATTCACACTATGTTTGCACAGATGATGGTGAAGTGAGATGTTTACCTGGGTGGACTGGTGATCTCTGTGATGTTCCTAAGTGTCGTTCAGGATGTGACCCACTACAGGGGTACTGTAACCGACCAGGCGAATGCTTGTGCAAGCTTGGTTACTACGGTGAAAGATGTAACAAATGTATTCCCCTCCCTGGTTGTCAACATGGTTATTGTAATGTCAGTTTTGAATGTATATGTCGAGAGGGATGGGACGGCATTTTCTGCTCTGAGCGTAAGTTTAAAATTATAATTATTACTGTAAGTTGACCTTCTTAAGGACAAGCTTTGCCTTCATTTTACTAATTTGTCACTTCTAACAGAACTGGAACTCCACAATTTTGAATATGTACTACTTATTCTAAAATATACATTTTCAGGTTTAAAAATACATTCTGTGCGTATATATTTATTAATATTTTGGTACGGAACAGAAACTATAGAAAAGTGGGAAATGAATATATCACCTATTAGTTTTAAAACACTCTCTCGCATACTAGGAATGTTTTGTAATTTCTGGTCAGTTGCCAATAATTATAAGGGTTTAAATAATTATCTGCAAGTCAAAGGTCGAAGGGTTGGTGCCCATTTCAATGTGTAGCCTCCAACTTCCTTCTTCATGTTTCATTCCTTTGTAGACTTGAATTTTACTTGTTCGAGGACGTCTATTATTTCGACCTTTCTTATTATCTTTTGTTCTCTTTGTTAACTCAACCATGCATCACTCCACATACTTAAAGTTTTCACGCAATTTCAGTTTTTGAATCCAGGTTACACAATCGTATGTCAGTACTGGTTGAATAAAATGGCCAAAAACTTATTCGTGAGATGGAGTTGGAAGTTACTGCTTTCTTTCCAAATGTCATCCTTACAAGATACATATATATGTTTAGGTCAACTAATACACTTATTGGGTTTAGTAATATTTAAGTAAATTTGTAGAAGTATCGTGATGAACTATGGAAACAACTATTTTGCTCAAATCTAAAATGTATTTGAAATAGTAACAAAAATACTGGTTAAAAAGTCTATGTGCGAATGAAAAAGATCTAATGATGATATGGGAATATATACCTACTCTATATTATTATCTTAATGTATTGAATTTACAAAGGTAATATAAATAAAAGATTGGCCTTCATGGATGTTTGCATTTTTTTATTTATACAATTCTTCAAAGTAAAGCAAAATGTTATTTAATTGAGAATTAAACAATGTAGAAGAAGGGAATTTAAATTTCAACTGGACATATATTAGATCCATTTCATTATACAGGATTAAATCATTTCTAAACAACATAAAATAAAATCATGAACTTTGGAAATTAAAGGTTCCAAACCCACAATCTTTGAACAATTTATTACATACGACGACTAGTTTCGGAGTCTATAACTTCCACCCCATTATCAAGTCAAAAAAACTACAAAAAATAATTAAAATAAGACAAACATACGCGAAACATTATGTGATAACTAACAAAGTAACATATTCTCACATATACATTATAGCAACAATGACTGAAGTTATTAAAACAATTTAGAACAACTGGAAATTTTGAGATAACTCAAAAATCATAGTACATGTATTTTGAATGGAGAACTTAATCTAGATTTTTCACCCATTTATATAATCACAATTTAAAACGTGATAGGCCATCTCTGTGCGACGTTCATGACTATTAAATGCTGTCTAAGTAAATCTATACCTATGTTTGTACAACTTATAATATAATAATAGAGATGTCAGCATTAACTCGAAGGTTAACAAACATTTTTCATTTGTAGTTTTAATTATAAATTTAATTTAATTATAAACATGAGTTAGTTATAATAACTTCAGTCATTGTTGCTTTAATGTTTATGTGAGAATATGTTACTTTGTTAGTACTGTAAGTAAGTTCAAGTTCTCACATAATGTTTACCGCATGTTTGTCTTATTTTGATTATTTTTTGTAGCTTTTTGACTTGATAGACCCCGAAATTAGTCATATATAATGAATTGTTCAAAGTTTGTAATATCATGATATTAAGAACCCCCACACATACCAATACTGCAGACTAATACAATTAAAATTTAATAAAAAAGGCTAAAATACTAAATAACAAATATATATTTACGATGAAGAAATATTTATCCGGGAATACATCCGTTCGTTATATTGATTCATGTTGAATCCTGCCGACGTTTCACCAAACTCTCACTTGGCATTCTCAGTGCGTTGCTACGGTGATCTACCAGAGCTTTTTATTTTAGATGCCTCCGTCGGAGGTCGTATCGCGCCTGATTGGGTCGGTGTTGACGCCGCCCCCTTCGCTGCCGTGTCGGGTGTGTCACTTGTTGACGGGTTTGTATTTTGCGTAGCTAATCCTGTTTTATTTTGAATAATTGTCTTCCATGTGTTAAAGAGGTGCAGGGCGTCGTCTCTTTTGTTTAGTTGTCCACTTTTCGCGATTTCAATCGCTTCTCGTATTAGTCTGGTTTTGTAATGAGTTGTTTACAACAATCGAAATTGATTTTATGGCCCGATTGTTGTTGGTGTTGGAACATAACCGATGTCGTTTGTTTATTTAAAATAAATGAGATTTTGGCGAAACGTAGTACTTAAGTCTTAGGTCCAACTTAAACTTAAAGATGTCATTAATAATAATTGAATAAAATAATATATTTTATTCACATAGTTATTTAATTATTAGTTATATTGTTCTAAGAATAACATGATTTGTTTTATGTCTTGTCATTTTGTCATAAACACTTAACAATAATGGAAAGTTTCGTTTTTTTAGCTATTTGCCGATCAGATTGTCATCCCACTAGAGGATACTGTGATGCACCAGGAGAATGCAGATGTAGATTAGGATGGGCTGGAAAATCTTGCAAAGAATGTCAAGTATTACCAGGGTGTTTACATGGGTTTTGCGATAAACCATTAGAGTGCAAATGTCATCCTGGTTACTCAGGAATTTTATGTCAGACTCGTAAGTGTCCAATAATATCAATGACATAATTTACTATTTATTAACACAATTAAAAAATAATTCTCCTATTTAACTTCAAATCAAATCAATAACTTCAAGGACCAAGAATGTTCTAAATTTTTATACTGTCGTCAATTGATCTGTGAATTTCAATAAATGTAAACTGGAGCACAATTCACTTTTTGATCATGAATACATTCGTATAGTTTGCTTTAAAAAAAGTATTCAAAACTAAAATGACAAATTTCAAATAAAGAAAAGAAAAATATGTACTAATAGTTCCGCTTTTGTTAATAATTGTGCTCTTTATCTTGAAAATTTCTCCATTTGTAAGTAACATTAGAGAAACAAAAAGAACTATACTTTGTACATTCACCCTCCAGTTTGCAAAAGGTCAAGTAATATATGCAAAAAACAAAGAGGAGTTAATGGCATACAAACTGAAAAAGAAGTTGCCGATACACTAAAATAATTTGTATTTAATCAACAATCGACTTCAACTTACACAACATAAAAAGCCGTATGCAATCAATCAGACTACATTTACAAATTAATGTTTAATATTGGGAGATAGTGATGAACGACTTAATAATACAAACGTTTACATATTAATAAGTCATTATAATTTGCATTTAAGTAATATTGACCAAGAATTTAATAACCCAAATTAGTGCTATGTCTGTATACCGTATATTAACTAACTTCTTAGGTATTAAAAATGGTCAAAAACGAACCTAATGTAAAATTTGTTTACTCTCTTCATTCTTTTGTACGCAAGACAATATATAAGATATATATTGTTTCTGGTCAGGGAACCTTCATCAGTTGCGCTTCCCACAATAGAATGTCCTCTCGATCACTTATTTATGTATTTGATATATAGCAGTAAATTTGTAGACGCGAGATATAAAATTAGTCTATGAAACAGTTAACAATTTATTTAGCCAAACAGAAGGTAAGATACCTAATTAACTAAAATCTAACGTTAAATACAAGCTCGACTGTAGCACATGCCTTGGTTCTTATATTGGGCAGACATCAAGACATTTGAAACAACGAAAAATTGCGAATGCAATAAATTTTATATTGGAGAAACATCGAGACCATTAAACGCACGAATAAATGAACACAAGAATTACATAAAGAAACGACAATTTGAAAAATCAAAAATTTGTGAACATGCTTGGGACGTAGGCCATAAAATACAATTTGACAATTCAACTATATTTCACAAAGAACAACATAACACAAAACGAAAAATAAAAGAGTCTGCCTTAATTCTTTTGAATGAAGACGATTGTATCGTTTCTACTTCTATAGAATTTAATCGTATCTGGTTACCGACAATTAAGGAAGAAATTATTAATGGTAACCTCTTTTTGAACAACCCAATATCGGGATAGTTCATAAGATTTTTCCTAGGTTTTCCCTTATGACGTTAATGGGATCACTGAAACAATAGAATTCTTTGGTCGCTACTTATAACAAAGTCGTACCTAGGAACGCCACTTATAAATTCTAAAGACGACTCTTTCAAATTCTTCTAATTTGAAACCTGGTTAACTATAATTCATGATCTTTAGAATTTTTTGTGCTACCTGTATATCTAGAAACAACAAATTTTCTAATGTCAATTTGAAATGTCATAAATCAAATTTTCATTTTGCAATCTACATCAATAAATATAAAGCCATTGACAACGAAGTCAGAATAAACTTTGAAACGTTTGGTATTCCTGCAGTATACGTCGTTTTATTTCTATTGTGGTGTTATTGCCCAAAAGAACATAAAAGTAATGAGATTAGAATAGAAAAAGTTGTGCTACCCATTGTCAATAACGTCACCATTCTCCAGACATTGAAAATTTACATGTTCTGACGGTTGCAAGTAAGAATTTTCAACTTAGCTGGTTAGAGAGAGTTGTCATAATTAATATTGTAACTTGAAATGAACAATAGATTTTCAACTACTCTTAATCAATTAGACTGTGCAAGATAAAAATATATTTACTTTTATTTGTATCACGTGATCTCTAATCAAGGGTTCAGAGTGTAACCGATTTAGGAGTAGATTCATATTTTCTGATTCGCACTGAAATGTCTACTTATAAATTGTGTAAAATATTTCAATGCTCATATCACTACATAATAAAATGTATTGAAACAGTAAGAAAGAAATCTTTGCTGCCAATGATGTCGAAATATTTAATCGAAATGTTCACTGATTCTTAATAAATTTTGTTTTCCTTTCTAGCCATCTGTTCATCCACATGTCATAAAGAACGGGGCTATTGTCGAAAACCTGGAGAATGCCGGTAAGATTTATTTAAAGATTTATTTTGAATGAAATTTATATATGGAGTGTACTTTAAACCTCCTATTGTATATGTTTAAATTATGTCGAATTTTAAAGCAGGCTATTAATAATTTATATTAAAAAAACCACTTCAACTGGCTAGAAATTAAAACCACCCTGTTCAACTATAATTCAACTCCACATGATGTTGCAACCGCCCTATATGAGTATTAATCCTCTCCACCCTATTGATTCTTTCTATTTTTCTATTGTTTAAATCACACTGTATATCTATAATACACATATTTTCAGAAAAACGGTATGTTTTACGTTATAAGGAAATAAGCGGGGACATCCGTTTGTAGAATATAATTTAAAATGTTGAAATTGATTGAGTTATTTTAGAGATAACAGTGTAGAATCATTGAAATTCACTGAACTGATTTTCTGAAAAACCGTAAATTTCACGTTATACAAAATTATATGGTACTTTTCTGTAATTTTCCTTAATACAATGCCGTTTAAATCATCAAAATTGCTCAAGCCGTTTTTGAATAATCACTGAACATACATAAAAAAACCATGCCGACGAATTAATAATCTCCTCCTTTTTGGAAGTCGGTTAAAAAGGCGATTAGAGCTAAAATATTTCTGAAATACATTGAGTCCTTAGATATTACTTTTTGAAACAAAAATTCATAGAAGTGTGTTAAAGAACAGAAGGATAAAAATATATTTTCATATTATCCAGAAATAACTCAATACAAAGTAACATGTAACATCAAATGATCTAGTTTAATCGCTAAATTATTAACAAATAAATTATTTATTACATTAAAATCTTTCGTTTATTATAGACAAGTAGACATTGAGCATAATAAATAAATTCCAAAGTTATTCTTTTCTACGTAAAAATTTCATCAAACCGCACGATTTTATCCACGCAAAAATGTAGCATCTTCCCCTATTAATAAACCTTTCACACCTACAAACTACAAATTAGAATATAAAAAAAAAACAAATGCTACAACTAGCGACACAGCAATTCCGATATTGCAATAATCTATAGTCAATTTACGATTTATTTCCGAATTAATTTTAATTATAAAAAAATGGTTTGCCATTATTAGATAAAATATAATCTATTTACTGACTAATTTTGAAACTTCTCAAGTGTTTTAATTGCAAACTTATTTGTTTGTGACTGCAAATAAAGGGTGAGAAATTCGTATAATATACATTTTTGACAGAACTTATATATATCTTTTAAAAAATATTGTAGAGGTTTGATTTATTTTCACATGAATATTTGCACTTATACCATTTACTGTCGGTATGTATGTTATTAACAAATAACAAAATTATACGTTTCATTTTCAGATGTAAAGTTGGTTGGTGGGGAAAAAATTGTGAAAAATGTTATCCATATCCTGGCTGTGCCAATGGCACATGCAACAGGCCATGGGAATGCAACTGCAAGAGAGGTTGGGGAGGCATGCTTTGTGATGAAGGCAAGTAAATTCTTAAAAATTATCTAGGTATTTATGAGGATTATAATTTTAAATGTTAATATGGTATTTATCGAAGAGCCACTGGTTACAAATAACTGTTAATTTAATTTATTGACTTGAATAGCAGAAACATAAAGGAAGAGTGGTATGACTGATAATCGTGAATACAGTCAACAACACATTATAATACCAAAACTCAGAATTCTTCTCTTTGACTTACAGAAAACGATTGTAAACAACTTTTTCAGAAATCCTTTAATTATAATAGTTGAGGTCGTACCAACCCTTCACTTCTAAAATTTTCAGAAAACAAATAAACCTGACATCTGGGATCGGCGGAAGAAATTATTTTTGATATTCGTAACTTGGATTGGATTGAAAATTGTTATGTTGAAGGCCTACTTTCTGTTCTACATGCTTGTCAATGTTTCTTTTTCATCATATCCAATCTTATTGGATAAAGTATAGATAATGGCATCTCACTTCTCCACAACAACCAAGGAGTCTTTATTGTATCGAAGAATTTTTGATGTTCTGGGGACTTCTGAGCTGGATCCTGAAGCAATCAAAGTTGAGTCTGAACCATTTCATGCAAAGCAAGGTGTGTTCCTTTAAGACAAATAACCGATCCGCAACTAGTATATCCTTGCGTGGTGACAAGTTATCAATTACAATCGATTACCAGTTGCTTGTCGGTTAGTCGTCTTAAAGGAACACACACCTTCCTTTGCATGAAATGGTTCAGACTCAACTTTGGTAGCTTGTGAAGCCGGTTCAGAAGTCGTCAGAACTCAGGCTAACACATGTTGGATAAATTAAAGAATTCCTTGGTTGTTGTGGAGAGGTAGTACGTGATTAAGTGTACTTTAGTCATCGTTGTTTATTGTTCTGTTTTATTGTCCCAGTTATCATTAGTTTAATACGTTTGTATAAAGTTGTTATTTTGATAGGTGTTATGATTGAGTTATACAATCGATTCTAAGGTAACTTCCAGATGATTAGCTGTCATACTTTTTAGACCGTTATAAAAATGTGATATATTATAATTTTCTGAAGGTTATTTTATACATTCCTGGTTTCTTTTTATGTTTTTGGGGGAGGTGATACCATCATTGTGATCAAAAGCAGTATCTTTAAAAAATCTAAATGTTTTAAGATCAAATCTGACTTCGTTGTGAGTGGAATTATAATTTATATTTATCTAATTCATATTATAATTCCATTGACAACAAGAACAGATTCAGACCTTGAAACGATTGGGTATATTTAATCAGTAGCTGTTGTTTTAAGTCCGCTGCTATTTCATCCAAAACAAATATGAAACTAAAGACTAGTTAAATACTAACGATTCCAGTATAATTCATTGAATAACTGCTGGGGAATTAAGAAGACTTGTTATTGTTGTTTCCTGTCGCTTATTTGTGGAATCCTATAATTTTTTCTTAGGGAACTAACATCACAACTGAGAACAAAAAGTTGTATATTATTAACTGAGTTGATAATATATAAATTTGAAATCTAATGTTTGCCTGTTTTGTTAATTTTACTGTAAAATCACTAAGAAATCTATGGCATTTAGATATACATGTTGCATAAAAATTTGCCACAATCTTGTCTAATAATAGTCAAGATGATTCCAAGTTAGAAAAACTTGAAACTGTAGTCTTCAGAATTTATACCTAGGGGGAGCTGTTATATGATTCGCTTTCTCCAAAAAAACGATTAAATAATCGTGTTAGTTTAGTAATACAATCAACTTTATAAAGAAGAGCATAGGATAAACATTATAAACGATGTTGATCCATGGTTGTTTAAAAGGAGATTGCCATCACAAATTTCGTCCTTAACAGATAGCATTTGGAGTTTTTTTTATGTCATATTCGAACTTTAAATTGTATGGATTTTTTGAAATATCAACTTTTTGTTCTCAAGTGTGTGTGTGTGTGTGTTATTTCCCTAATCGTCATAAATATTTTTAAATGTGAATCTTTTCTTTTAGAACTAAATTATTGCGAGAATAATCAGAACACCTGTAAAAATGGAGCAAAATGCATATCCTTGACAAAAGATGAAGGTAGCTTTCGATGTATGTGTAGAGAAGGAACTTCTGGGCGAAACTGTGAATATTCAGAAATGCAAACTATAAAACCAGCATCAGTAAAACCCCAAGCCGTTATTCCTATTCACTTGGAAGAAATCTCAAGTAATATATCGAGCATAAACGAAGCCGTACTTGCAAATGAATCAACAACTGAAGAGGTGCCAACAACCGTAAACTCCTCAGAGAAATCACCACCAGAAATTTCTGAAAATAACACATAAGAATTTTGGGTTCGAGACAGTTTACATCTAATCAATATATATATAATTTAATTGCTTTATTTATTTATTTAACTCAAAGTGTACATACAAATATTTGCAAGGATTAAACTCATAATTTATTTATTTTATTGTTTTTGATAACAGTTTAAAATATTAATGTTTAACCCTTAACTATACATTATATGCAATGGCCTACGTTTAAGATCCACCCATATTTCATATGTTGAATCCATTGCCATCTCCCAGTTGATAATTTTCTCCACTGACATGCATGAAAAAGCTGTGAGAATATGCAAAACTCGGATAGGTTATGCTAATACTGACGAAGCAAACTGGTGTTTTTCCCTGAAATAAAAGTCAAGAACCTCTGATGTCATAGGAACGATCAGAAACAATTATTTGTCCAATACACATCTCAGAATAAGAGAAATAAATTCTTTCAGTAATTCCTAATCTTTTAAGAAACATTTTTGTATAAATTAATATCCATATTTTTAACCGACTACAAAAAGAAGGAGGTTCTCAATTCGTCTGTTCTATGTTTTTTATGTTTGTTCACCGATTACGTGAAAACGGCTAAAGGAATTTCGACCGTTTTACTGTATTCTGTTTCGGGAGATAGTTAAGTGGTTCCAGATTTTTTTCATTAACATAGCTTGTACCGTTCGTTAGAAAATGAGGAAAAACTATTTTTACCTATTCTCCTGTATTCTATGCTTTGGTGGAGTCGTCGGTATTATTCAAATTTTGGAAAAAAAATATTCGGAACGTGTGACAAATTGATAAGAAATTGTATCAGTGGTTAGATATTTTTTTTCAACAACATAGCTTGTATCGTTTCTTAGAGAATGGGGAAACACTTTTTACCTATTTTCTTATACTCTATGCCTTGGTGGAGTCGCCGGATTATAAGCTTTGATGGAGTTGCTGGTTTTAACTGTTCGGAACTTGGGCTAAATTGTAAATAAGATGAATTAATCAAAATAAATGTCAGTTAATATGTATATACAGTGTGTATTCATAAATCAAACGAATACAAATTGTATTTTTGTAACTTTCCCAACTATATACTAGGTTTCAAAAAATGTATCAATTTTGTTTAAAAGTGAACTTTTTTTTTAATATCTCAAATTGTAATCGAAAAAGGTTTATTACAATTGAAATTGCATCCAATTGTGCTGCATTATTAAAAATGGTAATAAATTGAAAGTTGATTGGAAATAAATGTCAGTTAATCAACTTCAAGGAGGAGGTTCTCAGTTGGTTTCTATAATAGTGTGTCTTCATAAGTTGAATTCAAATGGAAAACGTTCTTATGAATATTATTTAGAGAAAAAAATATTGTTCATAAAAATATTTGCATGGTCGGAAACATATATTGTAATCATTATATGTCTCTTTTTCAACTGTATACGAAGTTTGTCAGCAAATATGAATTTTGCTTAAAAGTAAATTGCCTTTATTTTTCATAATATATAAAAATCTTCCCAAACAGGGATAACAAGAATTATCAAACGCATCTAATTATGCCATATCACTAAAAATTGTATAATAGATCTTCATGTCCAAGTTGTGTACTAGGTTTAATAAAGAATATAAGTTTTGTTTAAGTTAAGTACCTTTATTTTTTGTAACAACTCAAATTATTATCAGACAAAGTTAATTATAATTAAAAACTACTTCCTATTATGTTATATAAATTAAAACTGTATAACGATTTTTACTACAATTAAATACTTTTAATGAAGTCGGTGCCAAGCGAAAATAAAAATATTTTGGGAAATAGGTACATTGATCAGTTGTACTTCGCAAATTCGCTGTTCAAATTATTTAGTTAATTTTCTTTTGAAGACGGTTTCTGTTTTTTTATAAATGTATTTATAATTAATATTTACATTTTGGCTGGTCTTGCCGATGGTCTAGAAAAGAAGACTATCATTTATAATCTTTAGTTTCACCATCCAAACAAATTTTATTTTGTTTATAAAAAGGAATTTGTTCATAACCTTCGTCAGCACTGTCATACATATGGTCTCGTTTACAGCTACAGAAATCTGTTATTTGCAATACTTGTGAAAGTTTATTACTATTTGTATTAGTACAAATAAAAGTTATTTATTTAGAAAACTATACCAGATGGCATTGACAGTTAAGGTAAGGTCAGGTCTATAATAAACTAGTTCATAACTTATTCTAATGAATTTCAGCAAATATTAGTGAAAGAATAATAATTGCATATTTGAAGGCAAGTAACTATTTTTGTAATCATTAAGTGTGTTTTACCTATGCATTTAAATGTAACTATTGCGGTTTTGTTGCATCTAAGCAAAATGTTTATTATTAGGAAAGTACAAACATAACTGTATTGGCAATTAAAATATACAAACAAATACTTTATAAGAAAGAAGTTACCATAAAAACTACACAAATTTATGTAATTTTCCATAACTAATTAGTTAAATAATATCAGGTGTCTCCCGACAATGGGCAGGTTGTAGTTTTAGGTCAATGAAATTAGTGTCACCTTCGAGTGCTCTCTGGATATGCAGGAAATACACAACAACTTTTTTATTTTAAATACAATACCTTACGTTTTATAATATTTTTGAATTCTTCATAAAAAAGAAATAGAAGTCTCATAAGTGCTTCAAGCCCAACTGTTAGAGTTTTCGATATATTTACTAGATTCTGATTTATTTGCGTGTAAAGGTGATTTGTTTTCAGGCAAATAATTCATATCCTCGAAATTTCCTTGGACTTCCATCGTCTTGAAGTGGTTGATCTCACAACGTTTCAATAGCTGTGTATCTGCTATCGTCATCTAGTGAATGATAGGAAATTCAGATTATCCCACATATTTATATTATAGACTTAACCGGTCATGCGTCGCCGGTCAAGGGTCATTGGGTCTTATCCGGCCCAATCAACGTCGTCGTAGCAGAGGCTGAAGAAGAGCTGGCCAAATATTTTTAATTTGGAAGCTGGGCTCGCTAATTATATTTTCGTTCGAGATTATATATGCTGTCTCTATGAATTTTATTTTGTACCAGTGCTATTCCTTGTGAATTGCTCTGGCCGGGTCCCAGTTGATATTATGGTGTTCGGTCCATGCGTGATTAGCTGGCACAGACTTAGTTACCTCCGCTTTTTGAGTAGCCGTGCGTTGTTCCTTAACCCTGGTGTCCAGCGGTCGCTTTGTCTCTTCAATGTAAAGCTTGCCACATTCACACGGTATGCTGTATATACAGTTATTTGGTATTGCTGGTGCGTTGGGCCTCGTTTTTGTTAGTATGCTCCTCAAGGTGTTGTTGCCTTTGGAGATCATTCTGATTCCATAGCTGTGTGCAATTCCTGCCTAGGTGGTTTGTCTAGCTCTTCAAAAGCCTTGGCAATGATCGTTTCCCGATATCCATTCGCCAAAAGGTCTTCTCTAAGTTTCACTTGTTCTTCTTTGGGGGCTTCTTGTGTGCTGCAGATTTTTTTGTCTCTATGGATAAGTGTTTTGATAATGTCAGTTTTCGTTGCTGATGGTTGGTTGGAATTGTAGTGATTGTATAATCCTGTATGCGTAGCCTTCCTGTACACTGTTGTTTGGATTCCGGTCTTACTCCTGTGATACTTTACATCAAGAAATGGTAGGCACTCACTCTCTGGGGCCCCATGATGAATCTAATGGATGGTTCCTTGTAGATGTTGGCTATGGTTGGTGATTACGGGGAACCCATAAGCAATCCATCTTCTTGCATGAAGAACCGGTCTTTCTCCTGAAAGTAGCAGTTCTTGAGGCAACATTCAGTAGGTCCATGATTGAGTCTATTGGTAGCTCCGTCCTCTCCATCAGGGTTTCGTCTTCAGTGAGTTTCTTTCTCACTATGTTGAGAAATTCGTTTGGTGGTACGTTCGTGAAAAGGTTTTCAACGTCGAAAATTACGATGTTCTATGGATCCGTGTGCTTTGGGTCCTTGACGTGCGATGATGTTTTGCTCTCCAAAGGTTGGATGATTGGTAGAAGGAATTTCGATAGTGCGGCTGTTGGTGAGTTGCGCGAACTTGTAATCGGTCTGAGAGGTACTCCAGCCTTGTGTATCTTGGGTGTCCTTGTCTCAGGTAGAATGTATTCAGCATGATCTCCGAGATTGTTGTAAGTTTTCCGTTCTATTTTGGAAGTTGGATCAGTAAGCAGGGGCTTGTATTTTCCTTTCGACAGTTCTTTTTTGTTGTCTTCCGTTCTGTCCATCAGGATGGTGGCGTTTCCTTTGTAAGCTAGTAGAATGATGATAGATTTGTCGTCCTTAAGTGTTTTTATTATTCTCCTTTCGGATTCGTTGATGTTTTGTTTGATGTGTTATGTTTTCTCAGTTGCGGTTCTGACTTTCCATAGGCATTCCTCCACTTGCGGTGTCTCTTTGCTGCCTATTGCTGACTCCACGGAACTGATAATATCTAGTACTGCAATCTTTTTAGGAGCTACGGCATAGTTTAGCTCCTTAGAAAGCAATGTTTCCTCGACTGCTGTGAGAACTCTGGATGACAAGTTCACCTGATGACGATAGCAGTGACACAGCTATTGAAACGTTGTGAGATCAACCACTTCAAGACGATGGAAGTCTAAGGAAACTTCTATGAACGAGTTACATTGTCGACCAACTTCAGACTAAATAACTCAGAATCTCGAAAATGTCCCGAGATGCTGAGATTTCTGATTTTTATTACAGACATGACTATTATCGTTCATCCATTTGCTGGTCAGTACATTAGCAATTAATTAATTAATAATTAAGCATGTTGACAAATACGGTTTCCAGTTAAATTAAATTCAAATATTAATGTTATTTATATTAAAATATGGAAATAGTTTCAGTTATGACTCGTATTGATTTCGATAAGCTATTTCGTATCTGATATCTCCTTCACAAATACCTATTGACCTTCATTATTGTTGATGTCCTTTAATCACGGTGTGCTGGTCTTTGTAACTCGATTTCCATTGTCATCTAATATTATTTTGCTTGTAATGTGGACACAGCGACACACCTAAGAAAGTCATGGTGTTCGATTATAAATAGAAGGCACGTCGCACACCATTAACAAACTTTCACATCTTCTTCTGACTTTTGCAAAATGTTAAATGTTACAGAAACGGCTCAATAACAGCAGCGCATGTAACGTGAGATGCACTAGTTCAAAAATAAAATAACAATATATACGTATTACTAAAACAGACCTACTTCGATGATATTCAATATATTGTATTATAAAATAGGAATAAATCTTTGTAGTTTGAATGATAATTGTGGCTTTTTTACTTTGTGTTTATAGATTTTTTCAGAATAACACCACACTTTGGAAGAAACTCTACATATTCCAAACGTTTCTAAGTCCAAATCAGCCCTCGTTCTCAAGAACAATAAAACAAAGAAAAAAAAATGTTTAAACAAACTTCTTACGTTATTACAACTTGAAATATACATGTCAAACTTTGTTCAACATTTTAATATCATATGGTACATTGTCAAGTATTAACTTTCCCATTTTCTTTCTCCTTTTTAATTGACTTCGAGAACCAGGTCTGATATAAACACTAAAATGCTTGGAACTGTGTAGAAAGATATCGTTTTATGCATTCTTCAGAGATTTATAATGAAAATTTGTTTGTCAGTAAACCATCTTGTTGGATGTCTTCTACTTTTAATTAGTTTAAAAGTTTTCTGCTCCTTAATAGTCCCCTTGCATTAGTTTCAGGAGTAAGTTTAAATAATAACTCCAGTAATGTCGGTCCTCTTGCGAACTTATACTTCTTGATAAACCGTTTTTTATCGCCTAGTTAGTTTTGTATAATAAAGGAAATTAGCTGCCAGTATGTTTAACTTGTCACTTATTTTTTGACGGATTCTAATGCGCGACCTCTTGCTTTACCCAGAAATATTCAAGATCAGAGGTAAGATCCTTTAAAGCCATACAGTGTGACCCAAAAATCAGTATGGTTGAAAGTTTTCTAAAGTTTAGCTTGTCCGCTATTCCAATTTGAAAAATATGAAGTCAGCACTCTCACACCAATTGGTCAAATTTAATTCAAATTGGGCTATAAATAAAAAAGTTTAAACACATTTTTTCCTGCCGCAGATGCAATAGATAAGTATTTGAAAACTGTTAATGGAGAATGGAGTTTAGTAAGGCAATTTCGAAAAACTGCCCGGATTACTGGATGTCCGCTTTGTATTGTATTTCGAAATACAATACAAAGCGATTGACAACGACCCCAGAATTGGAGTTGAAACGTCTCCAATACAGGTTGATCATTTTGTAGACATCTTTCTCTGAGAATAACTGTGGGGAAGAATTTCCGTACGGACAGGCAGTAATCCGGCCAAATTTTCGAAATTGCCTTACTACAATTTGTTCTTCATTTACAATTTTTAAATACTTACTCTGAGGAGAAGAGCCCTAATGAATATATGTTATCTGGCATACAAAGGAATGACACCTCGAAGAGAGTATCTAGAAATAGATTTTCACTTCATCACTAGTGCTTGACAGGCTTTGAGAATTGATAATTTTAGGTTTATAATATTTAAGGGATCACTTTATAATATTTGTTATGAATTCTACTGATGAAGTTTTCCTCCGGATGCCCAAAGTATCAGAGCTACCAGGAAACTTCTACAAAAACATGTGATACCCATATTTTATGTTTGTGGCTCATTGAAAATTGAAAATAATGCCTATTTTCTGTTTTCGTATATTCCGATACGGGACTTGTTTTTTTATTTAAAATATTGTTCAGATTGGTTTATTAAAGACACAAGATTAGGTAGCAGTGCGATTTCAGACCCCTTTTAAGGGCACTGTGGTCTTATATAGTAGAGTAAATCACTAAAATACTATTGGTAAAAACGGCACTAACGTTTAACAGTGGACTTTCGATATTCTTTTTTAGAAATAAAAAATGTTTTTACAGTACCCTTTATTTTCCTGTTGGTACATGAAAAATCCTTTAAGGTACATGACAATCCTTTAAGGTACATACCTACCAAACTATTGGTGATACAAACATGTAGCAACACTTGTATCACCGATTGCAGATATTTTCACTCGAAAATTCCAAAGCAAATTGAGAGATTCACATGATTCTTACACACTTTTAAGGAGAAAAAAAATGGTGGTAGAGTTGGGTGACAAGATTTAACATCCGATTTTCGATATTGTATTGTGAATATAATTGTTTTATCAGTATCCACTCCTTTTTGATGACCTCCTGTATATGAAAATCTTTAGCCTATAAACGAAAATATTGAGACTTAAGGGGAAAATCAATTTCTGAAATACTCACTCCAAAATTGGAATATCATTGCCAGTTTCTCATTAATCTAGGGTCACTTTAAGGGCTGAATAAATGAGAAATCTAACAAGTTATAAACAATAATTTGGTCACGTACAAATTCGACATACTCAGGGTTTTGTACCACCTTTGGGATTTGTTATAATCTATAGGTAAATCATAATAAATATTTTTCTTATTTTGTAGTTAAAGATAAGAGCAGGGCATGAGTGAATTATTTTATGTTCTCCTGAATATATTTTAAACTACATGTTTAAAATATATTCAAATTATAAAAATATACACTTCTATTTCTCGAGCCTTTGCACGATATCCTTGATTTTTCTAAAAATAGGTATGTATTTGATTTTGTAGGTTATCCACGCCCCAAATGTTGAGTTTCAGTGAGGTCTTGTATTATTGTTTTCTAAATTCTAAGGTCAGTAGTTTCGAACGTGACAGGGGAATGAGTGAAATTTTGATTCATAAAACTTAAAAGTTTTAAACACACAATTTTATTACCAGTAAAATATATCACTTTAGTTTTCTTGTACATTTTGAGTGAGGCACTATATTATCATTTTTTAGTTTAGGCTCAGTAATTTCGGAGATTAAGATAGGAAAGAGTTGAATTTCGCATATTGTTCTTAATTCCTTTGAAAAATAATGTTAAGCAAATCAATGTTCTGAGAGGTTCCCGCGGTCATTATTATGAACTGAACTAGGTTCCGGGTGAGAACAGCGTCTGAATTTATTAGATGGTCGACATTTCGACTCCTGCGTTGAAGCCATTATCAAGAGACAAGAGTGAAAAAGAGTCAGAGTCTAGATCGAACTCTGGGCCTCAATCTGCCTACTCCCCAAGAGTCACTAGGTAACTGAACTGAATTTGAATCTGCTCTGCTTCTTTTATTTATAGTTCGCGCTGGGTTAGAAGGGGATGTCACGTGATGAAGAGGCTGTGTTGTGATCGGTTGAGTGTTGGTGGGCGTCTCTGCTTTGTTTAATCTGGCAATTACGGAGGTCCATGCTGTACGAAGGCGAGAGCTGTGGATGCTCTAAGGGAATTAAAAGATATGATAGTCCTACTGTCCTCGAATTTGATAGAGTATCCTGTTTGGATATGATGATGCGCGAGAGCTGAAGTCGGATCTTTTTTGCTAACTGACAAATATTGTTCATATACTCGATGGTTGACGTGCCTGTTGGTATGACCGATGTAGTTTTGTGGGCAATCGCGACATGGAATTTGCTATGTTATATGATGCGCTTGCACTTTTTTATCATTCCTTTATTTTTCATTTAATTACATAATTTTGCCAGCAAAAATAATATCATTTATACTTTATTTATCCTGTAAGCTTGGAGTGTGGCCCTATATTTCTTTTTATTTCAGAAATTTTAGTGTATGTATTCGTAGTATCAGTGATTTGTCAATTTTGAATATTTTCATTAACATCGTTTATCCAAATTACCTCGAAAATATGGAAAAAATATATATGTATTAATCGTTACGAGCCCTTTCATCTGATATATTTGATGATGGACATCAAAAATGATTTCTCTTATTTTCCATTTAATTAAAAATCAAAATAAATTATTTTTCCTGTAAAGCTCAAAAGAGTCGCTTCATATTATTTCTGAGTTAATTTTTCTTAAAATTTTCCCAAATGTACTCGTCAAAATTAGAAATGTTTAATTTACGCTGTGTACTATCTACCGGGTTATCAAAGTATGCACTAATACCAAATATCAATATTTTTCATCTAGTAGATTCGAAGTAAATTAACTGTGACAGACGGGCATACCCAAGGTTATCTTATTGAATATACTCCCCTAAAAATGTATTTACACTACAAAATTTGAGGGTCAGTTGCCCGTTACACATAGAAGCCAAAACAATGGTGAAGACCAGCAAAAAACGCAAGTCATTAAATTATGAGGGAGCGTTTCTGAGAAATGGAGATGGAACTCACTTATTTGTCATCAACATATTTTCAACTATCCCCATGAAGCAATAAACGCATCAGACGTACGCTGAATTAAACTAGAGCTGACTACACCCATAAATATTAATATTATTCTAATTGTGTTAGCTACAATGTGGCAGAATATGTTTAACAAAAATTATATTAACCATTTTTTAAATTATTGCTGTAGTGTCTACAATTTTCTATCGTCAACTGTTCTTTAATGTCAATAATTCCTAAATTGCTTACAAGAGAAAGTAAAACAAACTGTTTACCAAACCTGTGCATATCGAAATTGTAGGTAGTTTCTTATAATATTCCGGGTTGAAATCACTTGAAGTTCAATATAAAATATCCACCACAACAACCTGATCCCGCCTTGACTCGATATAATAACTAAAAAATCGGAAATCAATAATCTGAAATTAGTACAGAGCAATAAAACTTTAACCGGTATGATAATCATGAATTTGTTCCGTCCACTTAAATTCTCCGATCATGTGAAAGGAAGGTTTTACTCGAGTTAAGTAATGATTATTTGTATTCCTTTCATTATCATTGGAACTTCGAGGCATTGAATGGCAAATATTGTTTGCAATAATGTTATTTATGTTTAGATAGGTTGTATAAACACAATATGTTTATAGTTTTTTTTTAATATATGAAAAATAAAAAAAATAGGCAAAGAGAACAAATGACATCACGTGAGACAAAAATCATCGAATATAAGACAAATACTTTCAAAATATCATAAAGACAAAGAAAAAAAAGTGAAGCAGTCTGCTGAAGACAACAAGATGATTTTACGGATTTTATACCTTATAGTTTTCAAAGAAATGTGTATCCCTGTTTTACACCTTATTATTTTTTTTTATCGAATAGAAATATATTTCGTCTAAAATAATATATTTTTTTATTTTTAACAAAATTAACATAATATATAAATAAAAATCAGTATATTTTTTTACCTTTACTAGGTATTTCTAGATCAGTCCTTTATGTTAGATGAATTCTGGATTGGTGGTTATCCAGGGAACGACACTTCTAAAATCCACCTAGCTGATTCAAAAATAGAGTTTGAGTTATCCGCCTCGTTCGAAAAGTGGTGCCTATAGCCAAATGACTATAAAGGGACCAATGGATCACTACTTTCTTCCTTGCTTTTTAACTTCTGTAGAAGGCCAGAGTATGACAGAATTTGTCACTGTTAGTTTCTTCTAAATTACACCCAACAAATTCCAGTTTCAGCATTAAATGTGTTAATCAAAAAATTCTGGCAAAGAAATTTGACGTTGTGGCTATCTAGATTATCACAATTTTTATCTTCCTACAGCAGAAGTCGTTACAATTTCAAGTGCTCTAGATATGGGATAGAAAAATCTGTTGACAAAAGAGCAAAAAACCGCATGCTTAGAATCAAGAGATCGTCAACGAGCCAACCAAAAAAACTGCATCAATGCCTGTATTTGAGAATAAACCTCCTGTAGAAACTTAAAGCGATTTTTAACGATCACAGATGTAGAGCTGTAACGTTTTACAATACAGATAAGTATCACACAATATTGAAAACATTTATATACAGGAATACAGGTTGTTTTCTAAAAGATATTTGTAGCAGCTCTGGTTTTTATTATTCAGATTTTTAGGAATACTGGTTGATCATCATGTAGATACCTTTATCTCACATTTTATACTTATATACCTACAGGAATACTGGTTGATAATTTTGTAGACATTTGTTTCTCGCAGAATAACTGTGAGGAAGAACTTCTGTGCTCACAATTACTAATCCCCATTTGCAAATTTCAAATATTTATATCTTGCAGGATGATGTACAGGCAAAATAATCAAAAACCTTCACAACAATCTTTCCGAACTTACCTACACATATTTTTCCTGGGCATTTAGTTCGTTATCCTTCAGAACCTTTTGATTTTTTTATTTTTTTAAGATAACAGCACACTTCAAGAAAAGTCTGTATCTTTCAGGGTCTAAGTTAGACCCCATTCAATGGCAATTATTAGAACCTGAAAAGTTATAATGGTCGCAGTTGAAATTTTAGGAAAATGTACAATTTGAAATTAAAATGTTTGACACTATAAACCAACGTATCTGACAATGAAATATACAGGATTACACAAAAAAATCTAATGATCAGAAAAAATGCTTCATTTGAACGAACCTATTGTAACCAGGTTATTAATATGTAAGAAGTTATCACCCACTGACTGACCCTACCAGGGGCGGATCCAGGATTGTCATTTGGGGTGGGGGCTTGATCTCGTTTGGTTTGGGGGGGCTTGACGACAATGAATGTTTATTTTAGCACAATACATACTAAAAAGGCATGCCACTCAGATGATTTTGGGGGGCTTCAGCCCCTTAGTCCGCCCCCTGAATCCGCTAGTGGCAGAGGCGGATCCAGACTAAATAAAATTTTAAACACAATTCTTGGACTATTACATTTGGATTTAAGATTACCTTGTTTTATTAATATTAAATTTGCTAACTTCGTGAATTTGTGGTGATATTTCCCAAAAAGTACTTAAACGTTTGAGTTTTGATAGTAAAGTTTGTAAAATAATCATAATTGGATATAAATCATTATTGGTTCCATATTGTGAACTGATATTGTATAAATATGTAGCTTTGGAACAACAGTGATTTAGCTTGGATATTAACATATATTTCTCAGTTTTTAAAGCTCCTTTTAATTCATTTAATATGCGAGATTCTTCTTCTAGTTTGCCAATTAATTTTAAATAAATTCAAAAGAGATTGCAACACTAAGTTTGTATAGTAATTGTACCTATCAATAGTGACAGTCCGTGATTAACTATGTTCAGAAAACTTCTGCATACGTGAATAAAATTTGATATATACCAGCAACTATTTTCTTTCATAAAATACATACTTGGTTTCAATTTTTAATGCTTTTCAAAAGAGTCGCAAGAAATTGTAGGTTTTAGGTTTCAAAGGTGGGAAAAGGAGGTATGCTGGTAGATTGTTGGTAAGATTGGGCCAACTCAGAAGCGCTATTGATCTATCTGCCTGGCGACGCCCTTAAAGGTTTATAACACTTCAAAGAATAAACACTGATATACCTTTTTTTCGTACATAAAAACATTTAAATTAACAAATAACTTTTTGTCGTCAGATAAATGTTTCTAGATAAAACTATTAAGTAAATTAAATAAACGAAGTCCCGGCTACCTGAATAATGAGAAATTGATCACCTCACACATAAACAAGCAAGGAAACATTTAAAATGAGAGGAATAATAATAATATTAGGGTGGTTTAATTTATAAATAAAATTCTGCTTCTTTTGTAATACATTTCTTCAAACAAAATTATATTACTGTCACTTAAAGTTTAATGATATCGGATGTAAGAGTTATCAGTTTCCTTGACTGCATACAAATTATACAAAGAATTTAATAAAAACATATAATATTGCTTATGCACTTATTCGCAACATCATAATTAAAATTGAATTCATTACCAGCAAAAGGCAATTCTGATTTCTCTTTTAAGCGTATTACACTCTTTTGTTTTTACATTTAATGACTACTGAATGATTTGGTAGTTCGTTTCATGAAACATAAAACACGTTCGAATTAATAAAACAATTTCTGTTAGCACTGGTAATCAGTTTGACTTGTGGTTCAAAAGAGAAATTTGTAACAAGTTATAACAATTTTGTACTGATTTAAAAAACATTTTACGCTAAAAAAACAAACCAAACAAACAAGACTAAAAAGCAAAGTAATGATGTTAAAGGGCTCTACAAATTCAGAAATAGAGAGACTAATAACAAATACTCTAAACTCTCGATATTCTCTGATATTTTTTGACTATAACTGTAGGGATAGCCCAATATGCACATGAAACGGTCCATCAATTTTTTTGACAGTTTGTCTGTCGTGAAGAGGTTCCAATATTAATTTACCAGGAACCTATCTGAGGCCAACGAGATCCCCATACCTTCCCAAAATGTAAACCGATTGTAAATATTCGATGATTTGTGTGAAAGGAACATACTGACTGTAAGTAGTCTGATATCTATATTTACGTTACAACGCGAACAAATTTTTTTGACATTCAAATGTTTATGCAATATTGAATGTATGGTGGTCCAACTAATGTGTAAGGTTGACTCAATCTCAAGATAGGTCACATGACGATCTTGCAATATCAGTTCGCGCACAGCATCAATGGTTTCCGGAACAACAACTGTTTTTCGACGACCTTCACGAAATTCGTCTTGGAGTGAACTACGACCTCGATTGAATTCACCATTCCATCAATAAACAGTGATCCTTGATGGAATTTCATCGCCAAAAATTAAATTAAGTTCATCCAAGCACTCTTGCTGACTTAATCCACGTCGAAAATTGTAAAAAATCATCGCCCGAAAATGTTCACGATTTAATTCCATTTTTTGGCCGAGATGAATCCTTTAAGTTACTGTAAACAACACATAGCGCTCGTATGTCAAAACGTTCTGACTACGTATAACCTCAAAAATGTCAAACTTTACGATAGAGCTGTCAGTTGTCAGATTGCAACACTAGGATTGTCCAATCCCGAAATATAAAAGGCAGCCCTCGTAGAGGTCAATAACAGTCAGTATGTTGTCATAGTGCAAATGTGTTTATTGGTTCACTTATTTTTTTTGTGCCTTTTTATCTAGATTTAAAGAATTCAGAGCAACTCCATTTTAATACTAACCATCGAAGCACCAAGCTATGTTTTGGTCTACCCAAAATTCGGGCTGTGAATATCTGGATCCATATATTCAAATATTTGATAGTTAACGAGAACGTAGATTTGATTAGATTTGATCAACATTTCATTAGACCTTCACTAATACTGCATTAATTAACAAGATTATTGAAGTGGGATGTCCCCATTTAAAGACCCCGGAATGGTTAAGATAACTTGTTAGATACTATATTTTGTGGCCACGGCACCTAGCATTGGGAGCTGAGGTAATGGAGTATAGCGAAAACACCACAATCAAAATAAAATGACGTATATTGAAGAAAACCAAACGTTTCAAAGTCTATTCTGACTTCGTTATCAATGGCTTTTTATTTATTAATGTAAATTGCAAAATGAAAATTTGATTTATGACAACGAAGTCAGAATAGACTTTGGGTTTTCCTTCAATATACCTCGTTTTATTTCGATTGTGGTGTTATTGCCCAAAAAAACATAAAAATAATCAAGAATATGCCACAAACAACGTTTAGAAGACCATTATAAAGGTGAACCAAGAACTTCAAATTTCTAGGAAATTGTTGACAACTATTTTAATTTTCCTAAGCTTATTGAAAACCGTTAGCCGGGAGTAAGAATTTCGTGTAAGCAACTTTCAGTTATAGTGCTCAGCCCCAGGATTTCTTAAATACAAAACAAGGCAAACTTATGTAAGGCACAATTCTTAGTTGAAGCTCGTGAATGAAAATTACTCATTCACATCTTTGTCTGGCGAATTATTTATTACGATATTGTACATCAACATTGGCTATTAAATAAACGCATGTTCACATACAACAACTGGAGCTAAAATGAAGCAAAGGAAAGTTCATACAAATAAATCTGGTACACCGACATACTAATATCACTTTTAAATTGCAATGTCTTATTGGCCTTCAAGGTGGAGAAACAACCGCCGATGCAATTTAATATTCAGCAATATACCAAATACAGTTAATATTACTCAACAACTATTAAAACAATAGTTAATAACCGGTTCATTAAAATTAATATTTACTTCAAATTTTATAAAAATGTATGTTTCAAATTTGTATACTGAATAAGTAAGAAACTTTCCTAGTTATTCCGTACATTTGTGTAAAAATAATTAAATCTACAGTTCTTTAAGTTTTTAGAGCTTAAATTGTTCTTAGTATTGTATTCCATTTCACAGTGCAATTATGTTTATTTTACTTAACTAATTTTATATTATGTATAAAAAAATAAGCAGCGTCACGCTAGTATTAGAATGAAATGTTTTAAATCATTTGGTGTTATTTGGATTTTTATAATTTTACAGTGTCCCTGAAACAACCAAACAGCCCTTCGCGATAATAAAACATCTGCATTAGAATTTTTTATGTATAGATTGTAACGTTTTATTTTTATACTCAACTCAAGTAATTTTTTCTCGAAATCAGTTAGAGCGATAATTATCTGTCCAAGCAAACAGCGGGCGTTTAAAAAAATCACGCGTTTCTGGAGTCTTCGAAGATGTTCAACAAGATTCTAGTTAATAGACGACTGATAGAGGGAGAGAGAGAACATAAAAGTAAATCGACCTCAGCAGGAAGTTAAATAAGAAACACTTGTGATATCTTAGTGAACAGAACATTTTTGTTTGGAGATAATTAATTGTTTCTTGGGGAACCCACCAAAATATCCAGTTTATTTGGTGACAGAGAGTTGGGCAAAAAGTGCTTTGCCATGAAAAACTATTGTCCAAATAAGCCGTTAAATTTTACAATTTTTATAAATGATGTTATTCGAGAAAGAATGCGTTTTTCAGTTTGCGACAATCTTAGTACACATCAGGCTTAAACGTATCTCTTCGTGCAAATACTACACACTTTATCGCAGAAGGTATTTATCGCGTTATTAAAGTATGTTGCCTATTCCTCTGATTAGTCTTTTTCTGTCGTCCATTGTCTGCTGTTGCAATGCGTTCCTCTGTTTTTGTCTATTTGTCTTAACTGACTTGCTTTTCTCAGTATTCTGTTCGTTTCAATTCTGGCCAAGTGTTCTTCTTACAAATAATTTTTTCTTCTCTCTCTTATGTATACGTATTCTCACTTTATATATCCTGAGAGCATGTTGTACAGGTGATTTATCTTCCCTTTTCTCTTGTGTCTGTATTCTATCTAGATCTTTCCTATTAGGGTGTTGGTCTAACGATTCGTATTCTCTATGTTTAGCTACTGCTAAACTAATTTTTAGAAGCGTTCTCGCTTGTGGACATCACTCTGATTAACAATCTTCTCCTGTCGCTTCAATTTCGCCTACTCTAAACATCTCTTTCTTTGTGTAGTAGTTCGTTTTTTCCATTGTAGGGGGGATGAGGGCTTCAGTACAACAGGGTTCGCCCTGAGGCGCAACCTTAGGGATATGACATGTTTATGAACTCTCATACCATTCATTACCTTGGCACTAGGTCAACCATCTAATCCACCCAATGAAAGACAGATTCCACATTCATAAACAAATTTCCACCAAAACACCACCACCATATCTCTTAATTACTGAGTTCTTTTGACCACCTACCAGTTCCATCATTAGACCATGGTTACCATCAAGCACCAAAACACTTGTTAATGCGATTCAAACGAGCCCAAACTCGATGAGGTTATTTAGTTTAAATACAGAGTTCCTATGGCCATTTTCCAGCTCCATCATCAGGCTTCTGGTTACTATCTAGCACCAAAGGACTCGTCCAGACGAATCATACAAGCCCAGACTCGATGGGGTTGTGTCGTTTAATTACTGAGTTTTTATAGCCATCTTCCAGCTGCATTATCAGACCCTAGTTACCATCTAGCACCAAAGAATTCGTCAATTCGGATCAAATGAGTCCAAACTCGAGTTCCTATGGTTGCAAGAAGCGGTTACGATAAAACTGAAAACACTCAAACATATTTACCACCTCGAGCAAAATTCACAACTCAATACTAAGTTACAAATTTACCAAAAGCAGGCTTATATTTTTCTTAAACCGACTTATTATTTCTTCTTATTGTGTTTGTGCGAAAGCAACACAATGCTGAAAGAACGGCAATTATTTCTGATGTACAACCTATTTTGTCAACTCTTTTGCATTAATATTGTGTTAAGAGTATTGCTGAAAACTAAGAGCTTTTGAATGTACATCATAGTTTATATTATTCCAATTTCTTACTCTAAAATACCCTGAAAAGTTATCTTATTTTCAACAATATACTTTTGATAATTATAAACTTCACTATAATTTTGTAATACGCAACATGTTTGGGTAATAAATGGGGACACGAGTCAATAAGGATTCTTACCATGTATTTGAGCAACTTTTTCCGTTCCTTTCACTACAAAACAGGTGCAAGCTAATTCACTATAATTTTGTATCGTAATTTAAAGGTAAGGTTTACTTACCCATTGTTCATACTGACAAATGGTATTTTAAATTTTAATGCTATTTAATTAAGATCTCATCTTTTACAGGTAGCATTAGTTCTTAATTATCTAAATAACAGAAGTTACCATAAACTGACTTAAAAGTAATAATTGACTCAAATTATTTTCAATCTATTTTTCTCTTAAGGGGTATGTTAAATTCTCTTCATAATTATATTAAAGCAGAATGAATCCTAAAAGTTCTTCAATATTCTGCAATATCTCTCAGTTTTAATATGCAGGGTTTTCCCTTGAGCCAAACATAACTTTCTGTCATATTATAAATTTGTTCTTAAGTTTTCGTGGGTACTAAATGTATCAGGTCGTTTCCGGGAATTTATCCGCATAGTTTATAACTGATCACTTTTAGAATCGATGGTAAAATGATGACGTTTCGGCAAAGTCACAGCTGTCCTCATCAGGTCGGTTCCGTTTGCTCAAACGGTTGGTTACTTGAATATATATCCCGAGATCCATTAAACTGCTTTCTTGTAGAACATCAGTTTAGTTATACCATTGCTCTTCTCTCAAACCTTTCAGTCACTATCCTGGCCTAATAAAGTAGATAATTTCGGGTCTTTTGAACAGGATGAAAATTTCTAGTACGTTTCATATCCTAACTAGTGCGTTTAGAGAATGGATTTTTAATAACAGCGTTTATTTGCAAAAATAGTTTTTATTTAAGATGGTTAATTTCTATTTTGGCAACATAAAATATAATGCCATAAAAATATTTTCATACCAGCCCAATGAAGGAAAGACTATTTATTAGTAATTAAATGCCCAATTAGTCCTGAGTATAGAGTAGAATAGATTTTCCAAAAATATCTGTACCTTATTTGGCGAAAAAGTTGTTTATTATTTTTACATCTTGAAAACTGTTGCTATGTTAAACATAACCAACTACCGATTACAAAACTGACGTGAATACTTATGATTTCTTATCGAAGGGGGTAATTATTTAAAACTCAATAAGTGCTGCATATGAAAATCTTTGCCGAAAATGTGTTTACATAATGAGCGCTGGAGCTATGATAGTCATAGCAGACTCGCGTATGTATATTCAACCTTGATACTTATAACAAAATGCTATTTAGTGTTCAATTATTTGTATATTTGTATACTGAACACTACTATTATAATAGCCATATCAGACGTTTGAAGTTTACCTAGGTTAGCTGAACAAATTCACATTTGTTCTCATAAATTATCAAGTTTTAGTCGTATCATTCGGCCAACGGGATCGTTCGTGAACTGAAAATATGTCGGTAGCTGAGATACATTAACAGGCCAACCCCATCTGACAATTGCATTTTGAAGAAGGGCGTCACGAGCAGAGCCACGCAGTGAGAACGCACCTTGAAAGCTAATCGTTTTGCTCTTTTGTTCTTGTGCACAAATATAAGCGCCTTCAGATAAATTACTAGACAATTTTAGCACGCAAATAAGGCTCAAATGTTCAATTTTAATATTTTGTTTTTTAAGAAGCATTTATCAGATATTATTATTAATTTTGTTGTTTCAACATCAAATTTGAACAAACCTGAAAATTATTATAAACTTCTCTCACAAAACATAATGTATAAAGGTCCTGCGAGTTCAAAAACAATTTTGACACCGCAAATTTACAACCTATAACACAGTTCGTTTTTTAGAGTAGAAAAAATGCGTCAAAGCTACTTCACCTGTTTCACTACTATGCTGCTTCTGCTGGGCGAACGCATTTGTAGTCTTTTAGCAATAAAAATAAAAGTGTTGCATATACAATAATTTGTTGGATCAAGAATATAGTTTATTCCCACAAAAAAAATTGGAAAGAGCTAATTTGTGAATTTCTTGATAAGAGATAATTAATATCTACGTTCATTGTGAAAATTAAACAAACCACAGTTTTAGATGAATTAAATAAAGTATTTCAGTCAGTCTCACTAACTCTTTTGACAAGAATATATACTAACTAGACATTGCTAGGTACGAGTTTGTTGTAAGATAGATAGCATAGAATGCGATAATAGAATATTAGTCTTAGAGATAGAGCCGGTTTTTGCTCGTCATCGAAAAAATGGACAGAATTATTAAGTTCAATTCCTGAACTACATCACGTTTCTAGACAGGCACCGGTGAGAGTGAAAGTGGTAATTTTTTTTGGTCATGCTCATCATCAAGTAAACGTTTAAAAATTGGCTGCATACAAGATAGTGATGCACTTAAGCAAATTCCCTAGAGGCATCTGCCTAGAGAGTTTCCATCAAGGTGGCGGTCAGGGGTAAACTTGTCAAAAATATGGGTGAACTTAGTCATTAAGTAAAAAGAACGCTATTTGCACAATTTCTTGTTTACACGAAGGAAATCATAATCCAAAAGGACGTACACCTAAATGACATAAATATATTTCTCATGACGTCATTAATGTGGTCTGTATGACGTCATACACATTTTTGTTTAAATGCGAAGGCACATTTTTCATTACTGATTTGGAGAGAGCGGAAAATTTCAGGCCCGAATACGACTTTGACCATGACCTTGAACTTGACCTTTAAGGTCATTCCAACAATCAAAGTTGAAAAATCAACCAATTACAGCCAAATAAGGTGTACGGGGGGGGGGGGGGGTTTCGACGTCGCTGATTTCGATTCTGAATTTAGTTTTTGTTTGAAAAACTGCTCCGCCCTCTTGAATTGCGGAAATCTGATCAGATTCGTAATCAGATTTTGAAAATTGGCAATTTGAAAAAATCAATCTACCTACTCCCAATTTGGTATACGAGGGTTTTCGACGTCGATGATTATGAACATCAAATCAGATGTTGAAAACTTTCAAAATAAGTAGTGGCCAAGTTCAACGTCAAATTTGTTTTTAATTTTGAAGACCCTCTTTGAATCAGTCATCTTTCGGATCAGGATTAAAAACATCGATTACCGTTAATTGGTTGTGCATCAATTGGTTGACTTTTTTCAAAAAATTTGTCCGCCATCTTGGATAGTGAATTTTGAGAAACTGATTTCAGATTCGAAATCAGCAATGTCGAGAACCCCCGTACACCTAATTTAGCTATACCACTTATAAGTTGTCATTCTGTAAATTAATTAAAGTTTATCATTATTCATTAAGATTTTGTTATATGTGTTTGTATGTGAGTGTGCATGGGTATGTATATATGGGTATAGGCATATGTGTGCTCATGAATGGGCATATATGTATATATGTGTATATTTTTTATTATTGTAATCTCTAATATTGTATATTAGGAGTACCTAAATAAATTCGTCTTCTTCTATAATTGGTTGATTTTTCAAAAACCTTTAATCTTGGAATCACCCAGATGATCAAGTTCAAGGTCATTGTCAAAGTCATATTCGGACATAAAATTTTCCGCTCTTTCCGAATCCTTAATAAAAAAATGTGGCTTCGCATTTAACAAAATTGTGTATGACGTCATACAGACCCCAATAATGACCTCTATTTATGTCATTTAGCTGTACGTCCTTTTGGGTTATGATTTCTTTTGTTTAAGCAAGAAAATGGTGCAAATGGCGTTCTTTTTAACTTAATGATGAAGTTCACCCCTATTTTTGACAAGTTTACCCCTGTCGGCCAGCTTAATGGTAACGCTCTAGGCACACGCCTCTCGGGAATTTGCCTTAATATATCACAATCTTGTATGCAGGCAATTTTGGAAGGTTTACTCGATGATGAACATGGCCAAAAAAAATTATCATCTTCACACCCTGTAACTATCCTCAGTGCCTAAAAACGTGATGTAGTTTAGGAATTGAACTTAATACGATACATTCTGTCAGGATGACTAACAAAATCCCGCTCTATCTCTCCTACTATATAGTTGATTCAAGGTTCTCATTAAAATCATCCCGACAGTGGGTTGTGCACAAGGACATGACCATTAGTAATTTCTTCCTTAATCATCGGCAACCAGGCACGATTGAATTCTACGGAGGTAGTAGAGTAGAGTTTTTCTCCGGTCTAGATTTTTGTCTGTTGCTTTCGAAAGTATGAATGACTCACTACATTCAGTAACTGACCAATTTTTAAACTAATGACTTTTGTAACATTCATTTGTGCACTGTGAGTTGTAAACCTACAGGACCACTACATTAGTCTGAAGAGATTGTAAAACACTAAGATGGATTAGAACCGTTACATCTTAGAAATTATATTTTTAATTTGTGAACGAGAATGTTTTTCTAATTTTGAGCTCAAGGCATACAACTAAAAGCAATTGCACTTTTATATTTATAACAATGCTATAAACAATGGGCGTTACCTCGCCAACGCTATGTAGAATACAAACTGTTTAAACAATAATATAATAATTGAATTAATGTATAAGCAATACTGTTTTGTTGAATAATTGGAATAAGTTTTAAACAGGACATATAATAAGTGAATTTTTGTAATAGTAGTTATTGTGAAATATGGATATGAAACTTACAAATTGTATGTAACATTCACATTCATTATTCAGAAAACGCTTACCAAATAACTGTTGTATCGACTATATTAATGAGTACTTCATATATGCATTTAAACTAGGCCAGACTTTTTCTCAGATAGATCATTAAAACAATTTATTGACACTTATTCAAATCAAAAAGTAATTTAATAAGCAAATTGGTTTGAATGCTACGATTACTTACAAGGAGCGAACTGTTTTGAAAAGTTTATACAGGGTGTTTTCTAGAAGGTTTGCCAAACATGGAGGGCAGATAGGTGGGCTATATTATGTAACCTATATAACAGCTAGATAGCTTACCGTTTTTGTTTTTTTAATTTAATTTTTTTTTCTTAATTCTCAGATTTTCTTTCTATAAAACACCCTGTATACACTTGACGCCTATAAACAGTTAATATAGGTAGCAAAATTTTTGGGAATAATATCAAAATTGTTTTAAAGTCTATATATTTCGAATACTCCAAATATTTCAGGGGTCAAATGAGACCTCGTTTTTAGTGGCATAAAAATTAACAAACCTGAATAAAGAAATTCAAAATTGAAATGATCGCAATGACAAATTAAGTATTTCATAATTGGTCAATAAATTTGATGCTAATTTGATATATACAGAGTGACACTAAAAAATTCTAAAGGTCATGTGAAATAAAGCTTTTTTTTTGATGAGGGACTCCTAGGTACGACTTTGTCGCTTTAATTTTAAAAAAAACTAAGGCAGAGTGAATAGATTATACGATCAGGAATGCTTTGATTGGTATTTTTTAACATACAAATTCTTTAGTGTGATTTCTATCTTTGGAATTGTAGGGAAACGGCATTACAAAATACGTCTACTGATTTCGGATGTCTGTAATTGTGACCTTTCAAATTTGCTCATTTACAAACCCTTGTTGCATACACTTCAACCTGTAACATGTACCCTGTACACTTACACACTGTTTTCAACAACCCTGCAGATTTGCATCAGGGAAACTTATACTCTGTATAATTACACCCTCTGGGCTAATTCTGTAGATCACCTCTTTCTAATTCTTCCAATTTGAAAGGAACTTAATTAATATAATATAATATATATATATATATATATATATATATATATAATATAATATATGATCTTTAGAAGTTTCTGTGCTACTTTGTATACTATAAAATTAAACTCTCTTAGTTACTTCATAAATCAAATACTACTGTCAAATATTTCAAATTTTAGATTTATGCCATTGACAACGTGGTCTGACCTAGGCGCCGAAACATTTGGACATATATAGTAATTTCGTGAATGGGGGTGTCATTTCCCAAAAAAGTGCTTAAATATTGATAAACTATGCCATGTATCTTGTTGGAGGAAGCCTTATATATCGCAGTACTTTCACTAGGTTAGCAGTCCCCAGTCTCAATGGTGTTAGGAGATTGCTCCATATTATGTGTAAAAAAATCCCTTTTTTGGTATGTGAAAACTTAATATGGGCGTTTGCTCTTGCATTAATGTGTCTATCGTGCCAAAATGATTCAAGTGTTTTTATTTAGAGGCTTTAGGTGGCTAGCGATAGTTGCCAAGTGATAAGTTGTTTACAGTAATATGTAACACATTACAAGATTCACACAACCTTCTTTTCTGTGATTAAGATCCACACTCTTCTAAATGGCTCTCGATTTTCATTATTTTTATGTTTTCTTGGAAATAACACCACAATTGCAATAAAAAGCTATGGAAAGCTACCAAAAAACCTAACCAAAGTCGATTCTGACTGCGTTGTCAATGGCTTTATATGTATTGAAATTGTAAATTTTAAAGTGAAAGTTTGACTTATGAAATTTAAGTAGTAGTGTGGGGGACACTTGGCGAAAAAAACCACGTGGTCTGCGGGGTCACTAACCTCAAGCTCGAACCTAACGGTAAGGTGGCGAACCTAACGGTAAGGTGGCTAACCTAACGGGAGGGACGTCGGGACACCTAACGGCAAGGGCGCTAACCTAACGGGAGGAGGTGCCAGGACTTCTGTCGGTTAGTGACCCCGCAGACCACGTGGTTTTTTTCGCCAAGTGTCCCCCACACTACTTTAAGTTGATATAAAATTTTTTTATTGTTTTTATATATACAGGTAGCACAAAAAATTCTAAAGATCATGTATTATGGTTAAACAGCTTTCAAGTTGGAAGAATTTGAAAGAGTTGTCTTAGAATTTATAAGTGACGTTCCGAGGTACGACTTTGTTATAAGATAGCGCATTCGCCAAAAATGCTGTTTCAGTGATCCCATTAACGTCATCAGAGACAACTTAAGAAAAACTTTATGAACTATTCCGATACTGGGTTGTTCAAAAGGAGATGACCATTAATAATTTCTTCCTTAATTGTCGGTAATCAGATATGGTTGAATTCTACAGAAGTAGAAGCGATACAATCGTCTTCATTCAAAAGAATTAAGACAGACTCTTTTATTTTTCTTTTGTGTTATGTTGTAAAGTATAGTTGAATTGTCAAATTGTATTTTATGGCCTAGGCCCCAAGCATGTTCACAAATTTTCGTTTTTTCAAATTGTCGTTTCTTTATATAATTCTTGTGTTGATTTATTCGTACGTTTAATGGTCTCGATGTTCCTCCAATATAAAATTTATTGCATTCGCAAGGAATCTTGTATATGCAGTTTTTTGAGTTCTGAGCTTTGTTGGTTGGTTTTGTTTTTGATGTTAGTGATTTGAGTGTATTTCTTGTTTGGAATGTTGTTTTAACATTAAATCTGTTGCCACTCTTTTCAATCTTTCTGACAGACCCTGTATGTATTGTATAGTTGTGACTGTAAAATGGTTGTCCTGAGTAGCAGTGTTAATAAGAGAAGTTCTGTGTTGATTCGGAAGGTTTGTTCTCTGTTCAAGTCTGCTTAACTCTTTGTTAATAAATTTTGTGGGGTAATTGTTTCCAGTGAGAACATTTTTTATAATTGTTTTTTCTTTGTTGAATCTATTATCATCAGAACAGTTGGTCTTTGCTCTAGCAGGACTGAAATGCATATTTAGTCATTCATGCACTATTTATCATCAAGTTGGGAAAACAAAAATTGTTTATAAAGTCATTCAATGTCGCAAAACAAAATTGTAATTTATTTCTGTCAGACTGATGTTTTCAATTTTGTTCACAAAATTATTTATTTAATATTTATTTATATTTTTAATTAAACTATGGCAGGTTGTGCTGACATATTTAATATTGACTATGTTTAAAAAATAGTATCGCAAAATGTGAGCTTCATAAACATCCAGTATTATGAAAGGTTCCCAAAAAATCACATTTGCAAGGAAGTTGAAAATTTGATCAGTTATTTATGTCACAAAAATTTAAGGCTTCAAAGCTGAAACATCAGATAAAAAAGCTATCTACGATAGATTTTTTGAAAGTTTTTCTAAAAATATTTCACTAATTAACCAATTAAATGGAACAGCATTTCATTTGGTAGGTTTCAAAAGTGCTTATAACACAATCTTACATTTGATACTACAATTGTTTATTCTGTTACGGAAACTGTCAATATTAGGACTAATGCAATTTTAAACACTCCCTACAATTTATTAAGAAAAAATGTGTGTCATGTAATGTAGCCAGTCAAACAAGTGCGAAGGTTTTTTGTAACAAAACATTACAATTTCCCGAGGGTGTATCTAAATTGCATTGCTTACACAGTTATATTTAGTTAAGGTTTTTACTTCACTTTTACCTTATTTAATTTCACAAAGGTATACATATTGTTCAATTCACCTCGCCTTCTGCAAAAATGTAACCTTGTGAGGAAAGACCATTTTCTGTGCAAACCAGGACATAGGTCATTAATGGCCCACATAAAACCCTACAACCTTTATGTTAAACATTTTTCAAAATAATAGAACCCTCTCGAAATATCGCCTTGATAAATGCCACAACCTGTTTATATGTATACATTTTGTAATCCGTGTATAGGTGAACAATCTTCACTTAGAAAATAAGTAGGATAAAAAGGGAAGCGCAGCTGAGGAAAGTTCCCGGGATTCCGACCAGAAACAATATACATGTATATTATTGTATTCTCAATATATATATGTGTATTGTCTTGAGTACAAACGAATGATACATTCTTTATATTTTACAGTTGTAACGTTAAACGTATATAATGTCTACAAGAGTTTGGACATTATTTGCCGCTTGCTACTACAATATATGTGTGCATTTTTAACAGACTTCCAAAAAGGAGCAGGTTATCAATTCGTCGCGTATTTTTTCGCTTTTTTTTATGTATGTTACCTGATTTCTTCTCCTGTGGTGCACCGTTTTGAACGAATATGGTCTTGTTTAATAGAGTATATATTCGGAATGGTGAAACTTCAAATTTTGGAAAAGAATTCTATTGGTAAAGTGATAAAATTTGTGAATGAACACATGCGTGCATGGAAATCGACCAATATCCCTAATGTTTTAGTCGATTTTTCGATAACTCCTTATGGGTGTGTATAGTTTTTTCACGTTTAATCTATTAAGGAAGATCCTTAGGTGATCTTATATACTTTTCTGCGACGTGCAACTTGCAGTTTTGCAGAAAATGGCCGAAAATTCCAAAATTCTTATCAAAAATTTCATCGAAATCACATAACGGACATTTCCTCATAAATATTTAAATTCCCACGTAATAGTGCGGTAATTTTAGGCACTGGAAGTTTTAATTGCGAATTTGAAAATTTTCTATGTACATCTCAAGCATATAGGTAGTAAAGCATAGTATTTTCGGCTCCTTAAATCAATGAGTACCAAGCTCGTTTTGTTTGTATAACAGGTAAATACCTATTTAAATGCAAATTTTTCCATTTTTCAAAGACGGTACTTTTGATTGTCACATTCTCCCGGCCTAATAGAAAATTCAGTGACAACACATGTCAAACTTTAAACTGGTACTTGGTGGCTTATAGATAGGGTGTTTAGTTATAGCAAACAAAAACACAAAGTAAAGTGGTAGAAGGAGTTGCATTTATATGAAGATTGAAATTTAGGACGGACTAGAATGATAGTGGTCCGTAGGCAGCCGTATATACGGGATGGTTGGAATATAGGGTGGACTAGACGTTTGGTGGTATAAAAATGTTGAAAAAAATGTGAAATTAAAATTATATAGGGTGATGAAAAAAACTGTTATATGATGTGGACATAAGCAAATCATATACAGGATGTTTGAAATATATGCTGGAGTTGAATTATATTTATACAGTGTGATTAAAAAATTATTTCTTTTATAGCCCATAAGAAGTTGCATAAAGTGTGGAGAGAAATTAATGTTGCACAGGGCGATAACATAAAATGTTAAAAAGGAAATAATTTATGGGGTAGCCCACAAGGAGTTATATACTATGGTTGAAATATAGGACGGATTTGACTCCGTAAATATAGGATGGATTCTACTCCGTCCTATAGTTTACAGGAGGCAGCTAACAAATGTATGGTTGTCCGCGGGCAGTCGTATGTACAGGCTGGTTGGTACATAGGTTGGAGTGGAATTATCTAGTTATACAGGGTTGTCAACAAAAGTTGAAAAAAGGTTACATGGCGTACTCCATAAGGCATAAATATATTTTGGCCTTATTAAGTCAACGCGTACTAGTACATTTTGTTCGAAAAGATTTACCTGTCAATTTAAATGATAAAGTATCATTGTGTAATGTTGAGGCTTTCGATGTTACCTGGTTCTGTCTATTAAAGTTATACATACAAAATAAAAAATAAAGAATGAAAACTACCTGAGTTCAAAAAAAACTAAAATAAAAATATATAACCGACTTCTACCTGTAACTAAAAAGCTAAAAATAATTATAACAAAATACAACTCTAGCAAATAAATAACACATTCAATGTTGTAAGGTACCTACCCAGGAAGTAAAAAATGTAAACATTAAAAGGTGCTGATTCTGTACAAATTAGTTACCTACCAATCCAGTATATTTTTGAAGTCGGTGCCAAGCAACAATCAAGTTTGATGAATTAGTAGATAAATACGCAATGAAGAATTGTAGATTTGCTTGACACCGACTTCAAAAATATACTAGATTGGTAGGTAATTAATTTGTACAGAATGAGCACCTTTTAATGTTTACAGTTTTTACTTCCTGGGTAGGTATCTTACAACATTGAATGTGTTATTTATTTGCTGGAGTTGTATTTTGTTATAATTATTTTTAGCTTTTTAGTTATAGGTAGAAGTCGGTTATATTTTTTTAAAAAATGTTTTATTAAATTAATGTACGTAAAGATGTTTCCAATTACTATCTAGAAATACTATCAAAGAGTTTTAGCATAAAATAATGTTGCTATTTATCAGTATTAAGACTGTTGCCGTCAACGTCTATTTCATTATATGAGTAGTTTATTGATTTGGGCACATATTCTGTTGAAAATATATTGTTTTTGTGAATTAGTCTAGTGGAATAATCGGGCGGTAGGTCAATGGAGGTTAAATCCTTATGTCAATCAATCAATTGCGTTGGGTTTACGAATCGTATTTTATGTCGACCTAATTCTTTCTTATTGTAATTCTTTGATATTTATAGATTTGTAAAAAGGTGTCGTGTACTCCAGATATTCACGGTCCGAGTTTGTGGAAAAGTCAACACCAAGTTAAGAGACCCTAATACAAGCATAAAACACTACACAGTAATGGCACATAACTGATTGACAAGAAGACTGATACAATGGTGATCAAGGGCATTTAGGAGGAAGGGACGGCTGCCCACAAAATGGAGTCACTACATAAACAGAAATGGGAATCTATTTATTCAGATTCAAAAATATGGCACATTGTGATAGAAGCTTTTTTCAGCAAATTAACTATAATTGTCTTTTCATTGTTAATTATTTTATGTCAAATCATTTTTAGATATAAATCATTTCAAAAGTAAGTTCAAACAAATTATTATCCATGACTTCGTCCGAAAAAAAAAGGGTCGGGAAAATTATTGGGTTTCCTTTCTTTTCCCAACCAACATGAAAAACACAAGAAACAATTTCGTATACTACTTTCAGTTATGTCAAACAATTTGGTCAACGCAGTCAATGAAATACCTATAAGTTGTGCTTATTCTTCCTACTTTATTTACAAATAATAACAGTTCGAACTCAAGTCATATCTTAAAAATAATGGACGTCCGTTAGTTTACCTTTTTAATTGTGACCGGCAAACAGACAAACATATTCGACTTTTTAAATCTGAATATAGATTATAATTGATTAAAGTAGGAGTTAACTAGTGCTAATTAAAGTTTTGTAAAATAGTGAACTTTCTCAATGTGTCTTTAAAAGTCTAAAGTTCAAAATGATTATAGAAACCAAAATAAACGTAATCAAAGCAACATGAAAATCTTCGGCTTTTTATACAATAATTCTTACTTTTCATATGTTTCCAATTCAATTGCTATTTACGTATAATGTACAGTACTACTGCAAGGTTCATTCTATTATCTAACATGAACTGTTTCATATCGTGTATAGTCGAAGAATGTCTTACAGTGAAGGGGGGTATATAAAACTATGACTTGACAGTAATTGACCATTTGTGACGAGTGTAAATAGCATTATTTAGTTACTATGAAAACGGTATGTGTTGTTTAGGATTTGTGGTGCCGGTGTTTATAGGCTAATAAGTGTGATAGTGGTTTGAGTGTTCAAAACATCAGCATTTTGGATATTTAATATTTTTCCCAATAAATAATAACATATAGGTAATTGTACTAGAAAGCCAGTTTTCTCTAGGAAAATGGGAAATTTATGGAATGTAAGTTTGACAGATTTGGGCTCACTTATCACCAAAACAGTAATAGAACGAACTAGCAACTAGCAAACCGTATTAACATATTAGCATTTATATTTATATTATAGTTGACATTTTAAACTGACATGGGACACGAAAGTTGCCATGACATAATTAGGTATATTGAGTGTTTAAATTTAATTAAAAGACAATGGCTTAGAACAGATATTTGGAATGCTATCACCAATATTCTTTAATCACTGCTTGTTCTCATCTTATTACAGGATTCATAATAGATTTAAATCTCTGAATATATACAGGGCTCATGTGCTATATTATGTAGCCCATATAACATCCAGATAGCTTACGGTTTTTGTTTTTTTAATTTAATTTTTTTTTTCTTAATTCTCAGATTTTTACTTTTAAACTATTGTAACTTTTTTATTTTTCACAGTATCTTCCCCGAATAAACTTAAGTCGAATCTATGATGTTTGTTTGCTCATCTGCATTCGATATTTGACACAAATGTTTGGTTGAAAAAATTATGAGTCCGCAAATGGCGAGGTGCCACAAAAAAGTAATTAAGTTAAACACTTTTTCACGTTACCAAAAAAAAAATAATAAGAAGAACATTGAGAACTTCTAATGCTTACAAAAACTTCAACCCTTTTCCAACGATATATCACACGTATTGGAAAGTAATCAGTATCATAATAAAATTTGAGAATGTAACTTACGAGGTGAGAACTACAAAACATAAAACCTACACCTAATTGCAATAATTTGTTATAAATATTGTTCAAACCGGCTTTTACCGCTACGGATGCAGTCGGGACACCTTTTTCTGACTCCTACAGTGGTAGTCTCTAGTCGCATCTCATTCCATATTATTTCAAAAGCAACATTTATTCTTGCTCTTAACTGCTCCTTGATTTTTATTTCTCTCTCATAAACGAGTTGCTTAGCCCGTCCCCATACAAAAAATCAATAATGTAAGTTACATTCTCAAATTTTATTATGATACTGATCACTTTCCAATACGTCTGATAAATCGTTGGAAAGGGGTTGAAGTACAGAAGTTTTTGTAAGCATTCGAAGTTCTCGATGTGCTTCTTATTTATTTATTTTTTTTGAAACGTGATAAAGTGTTTACCTTAATTACTTTTTTGTGGAACCTCGCCATTTGCGGACTCATAATTTTTTCAACCAATCATTTGTGTCAAAAATTTAATGCAGATGAGCAAACAAACATCATAGATTCGATTTAATTTATTCGGGGAAGATACTGTGAAAAATAAAAAAGTTACAATAGTTTAAAGGTAAAAATCTGAGAATTAAGAAAAAAAAATTAAATTAAAAAAAAAAACCCTAAGCTATCTAGATGTTATATAGGCTACATAATATAGCACATGAGCCCAAATATCTGCCCTCCATGTTTGGCTCACCTTCTACAAAACACCCTGTATGCTCTAACCTCTGTAGTAGTTAGCAAGATTTAATGCAAAGTGAGGACTTGGCCCGTTTTTCAAAGCAATAGGTTCTAGACATTATAAATAACAGATATTTCAATATTAGGGTGTTTAATTTTTAGGCGATATTTCTGTTTTTACCTGAAAGTCTGATTATATTGATAAAAGAAAAATATTGAGTCATGTGCCAGGATGGTGACTCAACACCACTGCGACTGCCACAACAACACGTCCAATTACACCACCAGACAACTGTTCAGAAACTGCTGAAATGGAAAGTGAAGCTCTTCATGGAAGGCATATAAATGTCGTGAACCAAGATTATGTCGACAGTGCAGAGTCGAACTACTGGTTGATCTCTGGTCATATGTGTCCTGAAACGGAAGGCTTTATATTGGCAATCCAAGATCAAGTAATTCCAACTAAGAACTATCTAAAGTACATTGTTAAAGACTCTTCTATTAACAACGACAGATACAGGTACTGTTACCAAACATCTGAATCTATCCAGCATATCACAGGAGGTTGTCAAGCATTCGATGCAACTGAATACAAAGAACGACACGATGCTGTGGCAAAAATACTGCACCAGGAACTAGCACTGAAATTTGAACTATCACAGTCTGTGAGATTACCATAGTATAAATACAAACCAGATTCGGTTATAGAAAATAACAACTACAACTACAAGCACGATACTGACTGATCGGACTATTTCTCACAATAGACTAGATATAGTTTTGGTAGATAAAGTCTCTCGGAAAACAACTTTAATTGACATAGCAATTCCTAACAACAATAACATAAGTATCAAGTAGGTTGAGAAAATAACCAAATATGGAGATTTGGAATTTCGAATAAAGACTCAGTGAGACATGAACAACACAAGAACTGTACCAATTGTTATGTCAACGACAGGACAACTCCCAAATATCTATTAAACAATTAAAAATACCTCGGTCTGGACGAAAATCTTTACAAACAAATGCAAAAAGTCGTCCTGTTAGTATCAGCCCGGACGGTCAGGAAATTCATGGGAAACTGCCTCCACGACTCCAACCACGGGCCTGAAAACCTGGCAAGGGCTCCCGCAGAGCTAAATCCTTTTGATATCTAGAATATCTGGGGTTTAATGAATTGCCTTAGAGGGAGTGTGCTTCCATACATTGTATAGTCAAGTCAGGAAAACAAAGACTGCTCTATTATATCATTAGTAAATGTAAATAGCTTTCTCCATAATATTAAGATTTTTTCATTTTTAATGGGTAATATCTTAAAATCACATAATAACAGGTCACAAATAGTGTGTACAACGGTAGTATTAAGTCTCTTAACAAATCCGATCACAGTAACTAATTGTAATTCAAAAGTAGGTTGTGCATAAAACAAACTCATATGCAATATGTTGTCCTTTTCCTAGAAAACTAAATTCAAACTTTTTAAATAGATTATTAATGAATAATTTATAGTAATTTTTGTATACAATTGTAGATAAGAGAACTAGTAATTTTAATTTGTTTAAATCCAGTTACTTGTTTGCAACTTGATACGATAATTATTCATGAATGTATGTTCTTTACAAGAAAGCAAGATTTCAAATTTTAAAAGACATTTGGCATTTAAATTATTTTCTGATTTTTTTTTAATCTAAACTTACCAATCGTTATTCATTAACCCAGTTCTTAATCATAGGTGTGGCTTTACACAAATCAAATTTCTAGTATTAATTTTCTAATGGAGGTCTTATCAAATTTCGATATTGGTATGACACTGATACAATTACTAGTACTCTCTTCGAGGTGTCATTCCTTTGTACGCAAGACAATATATATTATATATAAATATAATATATATTGTTTCTGGTCGGGAACCTTCATCAGTTGCGCTTCCCACAATTGAATGTCCTCTCGAACACTTCTTTATGCATTTGATGCATTTCGTTAAATTTGAAGACGCGAGATGTAAGACCGACATCTAGGATTTTCAAGAGAATCAGTACACAGAGGTTCCGAATCTGGAGCCGTTCCGTGTAATTACTGTTCTCCCTTAACTCCTAGGACAGAATGTCACGATAAAATTTTCAGGTTACTTCACCTGTCAGAGATATTGAATACTCTCTTCGAGGTGTCATTCCTTTGTTAAGGGAGAACAGTAATTACACGGAACGGCTCCAGATTCGGAACCTCTGTGTACTGATTCTCTTGAAAATCCTAGATGTCGGTCTTACATCTCGCGTCTTCAAATTTAACGAAATGCATCAAATGCATAAAGAAGTGTTCGAGAGGACATTCAATTGTGGGAAGCGCAACTGATGAAGGTTCCCGACCAGAAACAATATATATTATATTTATATATAATATATATTGTCTTGCGTACAAAGGAATGACACCTCGAAGAGAGTATTCAATATCTCTGACAGGTGAAGTAACCTGAAAATTTTATCGTGACATTCTGTCCTAGGAGTTAAGGGAGAACAGTAATTACACGGAACGGCTCCAGATTCGGAACCTCTGTGTACTGATTCTCTTGAAAATCCTAGATGTCGGTCTTACATCTCGCGTCTACAATTACTAGTATTACTTTAAACAATATATCAAATTTATTTCTTTGTCAAAGTTTTTTGTTATTTCAAAAAAATTAAAAACATCAAAATTATTATAAAATTATCCATTGTTTAATTCAATTTGATTATTATTATCTTGGGGAAAGTTTTATGAGTTAATTAATTGCCTTCTGCATTTCCTTTATTATTAAATCACTTAACCAATCCGATGGAGCGTATATGTCAAGATAGTCAATACAATATCCTATTACATACATCTTAAAGGCCTGATTGGCAGAGATTTCTGTGAGTTATTACAGCAAATAGATATTATCGCCTGAAGCCGGCTTCGTAATTATTAAATAAAAGATAATCCGATATCGTTATTGTTTTTGTTGTTATTTAGATAAGTAATCTGTTGTATTGTTGGTCAAATATTTACATTATGTATAGGTATATTTTTTAATTGTATTTAAACTGGAAATAATTCTTGTTTTGAAGGCAAGTATAAATAGTAAAATTTTTAAACTAGCAATCCAATTTGAAAAATAGAGCTCCACTATAATCCATTCTAGATTTAGGGTGCGTATAAACGGGAGTACTTGCCTCTAAGAGCAATTTAGAGACGCCAAATATTTGACAAATATAAATATGATCAATGGATTAGTATAAAGAGGCTAAATTGATATCTATAAGATCAGTTATATAGAACAAATAGAACGACTTCAACAAGGCTACGGAACTGAGTTATCAATGGAGACACAGATTCTACGAAAAATGAAAAAAAAAACCGAACGAAAAGTCAATAGTCAAACTAGATGACAGGGAAAGGTGCGTTCTGTCCATACTTAATAATATATATTCGGAATAATTATTCGTGGTGGTCCTTAAAGACTGCACTGATGGATTAAAAATAAGCAGATGACACTGTATTAGTTGCAGATATAGATATTGCGGTACAAAATAACACAAATAGAATAAATATGACATTCAAAAACTATAGTGTGGCTATAAACATCAGCAAAACTAAGATAATGTTAATTTTCCGTAATTTGAACGTCCCCATGCCTCCACTGGTTGATGAAGTAATATTAAGTAGAGTCAATCGTTTCAAGTACATGGGCTGTTGGGTTGACTCGAGACTAGAACACCACATAGGAATAAATTTTATGGTTGAACAAGCAAGACAAATTTTCATTAAGCTATGGACACCCCACACTACTAATGAGAAAGTTTTGTGAGGAATACACAAAGATCGAGAACTGCTCCGTATAGTAAAAACACGAAAATCGGCTTACCTTGTGCACGTTTTAAGAAATGAAAAATGTTATCTGGTGCAGCTTATAATCCAAAGAAAAATAGAGGGTGGACGGGTAAATGGCAGGAAAAACCTGTCATGGGTGCAGATATTAGGAACTGGACTGGCTTAAACATTCAAAACATAATCAGAGGGGCTATAAATCTGGAGACCTTTGCGGCTGAGATCGCTGGAGAGGGAACAAAGATGATAAAGAAACTACATGAATATTGAGACAACTAATCTAGTGCTAATAAATAATTACCGAAAGTAAGCAAAACTTCATAAAATTGAAGAATTGTTTCTTGCCGGAGCATTTATCTAGTAGTTACTAGATGTGATCATAGAGTTGTTAACAGAAATCTGAATAAATATGAAATAATGTTTGTAAATTTGTCTACTGTACATCTCAGCAATAATGCAAACAATGTTCGAATCGTGTTCAGTGCCCACGAAAACTATTTCTAGTATTTTGGTAAATTTTACACTTTTTGTCCGCTCACTGCCTATCTCTGCCCCTAATTTATGAGATGTTGGCACTTGAAAATGCTTCCTTAGTCCATATTGACTACCATACAATAGAAGAAAATTACACATGAAAATCTTGATTGTGTCCCATAAAATAGAGACAAATTTAAATAACTCCCGACGACACAAAAAAAACTAAAAAATACTCATATTCCGCACTTGTTATGTTGTAATTTCCTATCTGATACTAGTTCCCATATTTGCGTACCTAGTCCACTGGGGCAGGTCCAGTGCTTAGGTGCCACCTCAACCACTGGTCCACAGACATAAAACATTTCATCAAAATCGGTCCAGCTGTTTGGATGTTCAAAGTATATATATATGCCTAGAATTCGATGGTATCGCCATCTACCGGATTAAATTTTGAAACTAAATAACCCAGAGACCCACTCAAACACACACTAAAAATTCATCAAAATCGGTCCAGTTGTTTAGGAACAGATTAAAAAATTCTTAGTAAGATCCTTTTGTGCAAGTTGACAGTCAGCTGATGATCTTCAAACGGCTGAACAAATCGTCATAAACTGTAGGTAGGAACCATATTGATCACGTCAAACAGATAAAAACCTCATGAAAATCGGTCCAGTAGGAGCTTTGATGCCACAGGTAGACACACATCCACAGATACACACCTTAAACTTATAAGGTTTCTTCTTTGCTTCGGGGGTTCAAAACAAGATAATTAATAAAATATGTATGACTTTTCAATCCTGGGATAGGTGATAATGGCTTTGTATATTATTTACTCTTAACATGCGTGACCCAAGGTTTGAAAATAAAAACAGAATTGCGCCGATATCTCTATTTTTTAATACCGAACAATCCAGGACACTCCGGTGGCCAACGACAATATTATGTTTCTGCTTGGCGACCCAAAATAAACCCAGTAACAAATTTGGACACTTTTCCGTTATTTACCGAGTTATAAATTTTTTTATCAACCACCTCGTCGATTTGCACTTAGAAATACAATTTTCTTATGGTTCGGTTCAATGTTGTAAAATTCATTGATCACATATGATTACAAACTTTGAAGACGCTTTCACGAATCGAATGCAAAAACTGCATCTGAATCCATCTTTCTGTACAAAAGATCAAAAGTCCAATGCTTCGTTTCTGCGACTATATTTAAATGCATATGTATATTCACCATAAAATTGTTAGCAAATATAGCTCTGACACAACTCAGCAAATTTTAGCAAACAAAAACCGTTGATTAGAAAATTAAAATATGTTTCAAAACCACAAAAATGTCGTATTAGAAAAAAAAGTTGATAGTGCCCATTTGGCACTAGGTAATGTGGTATGTTTTATGACGAAACTTAGTTTGATGGACAACATTTTACGTAGTTATTTATTGTACGAGTTGTAGCCCAGGTCATTTACGAAAATACGTGACAAAATTAATAGTGAACAAAACCGACATCAATTGACGTAAAATTCAATATTTTTTATGGATGCGTTTTTGTTTTTTAACAAAAAAGCTTAAAAAATCGGCATCAATTTAGTTTTTTACCTTTTACACAAAATCTACCCATGAAATTTAAATATGTGCCTGCTTAAAATTAAAATATGCATTACGATTATTAATTATAAGGATATCGTTTTACAGGTACCACCCCTTAGCAATTTTTCGAATGGACTCGTCCAGAAAATTTGAATTGGAATGGCCCAATATTTTCATTACTTATATGTATTTATACCATAAATTTTAGAAAAAAGATATAAGGTGTCTCTAGATTAACTCTTCTACTTTTCAACGGTGGTTTATTCATAATGATAGGGTCATCCGGTGAGGTAATATAGCCTTTAAAAAATATGTCTTCCATAGGATTGACTGAAATTTTTTAAAAACTACCGGGGCTACAATATTGACTTTTAGAACATTAATTGTGTTTGAGCTTCAGTTATTAAAAATGTTTTAGCTATAAAATAACAAAATATATAAGCTATTATTTTTTTTTGGAATTTCAGGTAAAGGTTCCATTATCTAAGAAACCAAATAACGAAATGGAGGGAATATTACTCATATTGTAGGTTTTTCATTTCTCTTCAACATTGCCCAGAGTAGCAAACACGGTTTCATGGGTGGATTTTGTATAAATGGTATAAAACTAAATGTATACCCATCTTTTGGGTTTTTTTGTTAAAAAACAAAAACGCATCGATAAAAAATGTTGAATATTATGTCAATTAGTCATGTTATATTATTAGAACACGTTGATGTTGGTTTTGTTCTACTATTAGTTTTGTCACCAAAAGGTCTTTTCTGCGTCAATGACCTGCGCTATGCAGTATCTTATTCCATTCTAAAATTCTAAAGTTAAAGGGGGGGGGGGCAATAAAAGTATTACTGCATATCCGTACAAAATGGCACTATTTTGAGCTTAACAAAAAAGATATGTATGTAAAATGTGTTTAGGTGTGAGTTACTTATAAAAATACACTTTGAAAGAGTAATTCATTTTAATTCCACTGACCTCGAAAATGTATACTTCAAAATAATAATTATTGTGAAATCTGTCAGATTTATTTAGAGCTGTATATTTGCTTACAACTTTGGCACGTTCACAGACGACGCGCTTGGCAAGTTCATCAGGAAACAATTGATTAACATCAGTTTGAAATTCGCTATTGGTATTGGTAACAATGTTTATAATATCTATGGCCTTGCAGGATATATCGGTATCAAGATGTACTTATCTCAACATTTTGTAAACATAAATATCCTAACTTTCCTGCTCCCTGTGCTTCTTCTTCTTGTCAGCTTTTGAAATTTTCTTTCAAGCGTTTCCGACTTTCTTTGCAGCTTTTCTGTTGGTCTCAGGTGTCATTTCGAATTACTAATGATGTTTACGATTGGAGTGACGTCTCATATTTGACCATCACATACACATACATACGTTCATTGTATTGATCTTGCAGCTCGTAATATTATCATATATTATTTCCTTTTAATTAATTAAAAAATTAAGTGCATGCAAGCTGCAGCTTGATTTCATTTTATGATGTTTTGTTTAAATAATGCGGATTCCGATTTTTCTATTTTACAATGCTTAGACTGCAACATATCATTTGCGAGCTCGTATCATAGACAATTTCCGATTAAATAAGTATTGACTTACCCGTTATACTCTACCACCTTATACGTCCTATCTAAAAATTTCAATGACGCAGTGATGCCAAAGATAATCCCGAGATAGCTATAGCTCAACTATCAGATATTGATGCTGCAGCTCGTCAGCACATTACGAAATTACTCCGCACATCAAAGCATCCAAAACCGAACCTAACTTCTGACAAAAGACATACATTAAAACAACTATGTGAGAACGCTGACATTACTATTCTTCCTGCTGACAATGACAACGCGACCGCTCTTCTCAACACTTAGGACTATGTTCCCAGGAGGAACTCTCGACTCTACACTCCTGAATAGGAAATAATTAAAAACAATCCTACTACTTAGAGAAAAAGACAAAGAAAATCATCGGCAGTGCCCGTCTTCCTCTTGACGTCAAAAATATCATCACTGGTTGGGAAAAATCTTCTAAAATTTCAAAAATTATGGACTACCCAAGATTCATAGACACACATTAGTTAATATGTCAATAGTTGCAAATATTTGTGGGCAATAACATCACAATCGAAATAAAACGACGTGTATTAATGGAAAACCAAACGTTTCACAGTCTATTCTGACTTCGTTATCAATGGCTTTATATAAGTAAAATATAAAGCCATTGACAACGGAGTCAGAATAGACTTTGAAACGTTTGGTTTTCCATCAATACGTCATTTTATTTCGATTGTGGTGTTATTGCCCCAAAAAACATAAAATTAATCAAGAATATGCCACAAACAACGTTTAGAAGACAATACTTGCAAAACCAAAGTCTGTTCCACAACATTTTTAATTTAATTGTTAAGTTTACTACATGTCTAAGGCAGATGATATTACAAACTCATAATCTATGTGATTGATAAAGAAGTCAAATAAACTTCGCAAGCTCTCCCATAAGAATCACGAGTATTCTTATTTCTTAGTATTAGTAATGAATTGCGGTGTAACTACATGGAATTAATTTTAACTTCCTATTTTTTTTTACTTTAATTTAAGAGACTGAATATTAATAAAGATCAAGACAAGAGAAATTTTCAATGAGTTTAAACATTCCAAGTGTAACAAACTCATTAAAATAATAACTCAATTACTTTCACTTACTTTAAACATTTCCTTCTATAAAGAGCGGAATTAGTTTAGTATAAAAAACAATCGAAATTAATAGTTGTTTCAGTATTAGATGTATATATATATATATATATAGGTGTCTTTTTTGTGGACTTGATTTAGAAAAAACTTTAACTGTTCAATAGTAATAAGTGTTAAATATGAGATAATGTAATGCTTTCTACAAAGAACCCTGAATCTTTATAAAAAAACAAAACTATTGCGCACTATTTTTAGATTGTTACAAAAATCCTGACTACAACAAAAAAAACTGTTAATTGCAAAGCTTGACCTACACGTTGGGTTATCACTGATATACATCCATTGTTCATATAAAAATGCAGTTTCATTTTTTACCTTAATACACGAGAACACCCACAATATAGGTGGTTACCTTATCGAAATTGAAATTATAATGCACACGATTTAAGCGGTTTAGTTTAGCTTTTCAAAGAAACCCAGTACTTACCTACGTCAACACTCTGTATTGGTAGTATAGCGTGGGTTTACTGTAATACATTTACTATTTTATTAAACTAGATTCAGTTTTTCAAATTAATTTTCCTGATGAATCACTTCTAAATTTTCCAGATCTATGAAATCATCATTCTTAATACTCATTATAAAGAACATATTTTTTTGCTTGTTCTTTTATGGCTTATCTGTCAGACTGACCTAGTATTCAAATTATAATTGGTTGCTGATATCATGGTTTTGGTTAAATTGACTTTAACTAACTTTGTCTTAAGCACTGAAAAGAAGACATTTTAATCTGCAAAGATTGTATGGAAATAGAAAATATAAATCTGTCGGTTCAGATAAGATTTCTGTATCTAACATGTCCAAATTATCATTGATAAATATTTTTTTGTTGATGTCGAGTAACTTCATCATTACCTATTTCCATACAGAATTGAAGGTTTGACTATAGGGTACTTTTCTTTGTGAAATATTTCAGCCTAATATTTGGACTAATAATTGAAGTGGTTTAGTAAATATGACAGAGAACTTCGTCGGTTTAGAACGAATAATTTACTAAAGAAAATAAATCGTCTTTTATTCCTTACAAATTTGTTACAATATTTCAACTCATCCACTTCTTCGGTATCTTTTGAAATGTCTGAGCGTCGTCGTCTATACATGTTAGGTGGTTTCCGGGAATTCATCCGCTTAAGTGATAACTGATCCATGCCGGGATCGAAGATAAAATTAAGACGTTTAGGCAGAATCACATCTGACATCTTCAAGTTGGTTCGCATAATTCTCGTAGCCTTCTGCTTACGTTACAATATAATAATTCAACTTTGATACTTTTTACATTTCTGGGACACCCTGTACAAAACGAAAATAATTTCATATATCAGCCTAAAAAAAAGATCGTCTAAAATGAGTATCTTAGTCATAATACTGCATGTCGTAATACGTGGATAACCCTGTATATAAGAAAAATATTTTTTTATTAGGGAAAGTTAAACTGTCACTTTTAAATCTAAAATGGTGTTAAGGCATAATAAAGGTTATCAGGGTTTAGATGTGCTAATCCTTTCCGATATTTTCCCATAGAATGTCTAAAAATTAAAATATAAATAATAATGAATATATATATATATATATATATATATATATATATATATATATATATTTAATTAGTAATTTTTGGTCAAACATTTACATTGATCATAATACTGCTACGCAAATGAGAAACTGTAAGAGGGTAAACGTTGCTATTATTATCATTAAACTCGATTGGTAATAAACAAATTAGTCTGAAATATATCCTTAATAAAATTACGGCTATTCGGTTGGCTGCATATTATAAATAAGATAATTGTTCATTTGTTGCGTATAAATTGGTTAATGAACAAAATGTTATTTCGGAATATTTCAGTAATTGTTCGTTACTAAAATGTTGCTTTGTTATTCTTACTTTTAATGGACTTTGTAATATAACATATGGTTTACCAAATAAACCAAGTCTGTTGAACTAATACAACTGACAAGATGACGGATTCCAGTATCAAACATGTATGTACTAATTAGCTATAAGTTAACAGCGTCTTTTATGTATTTATTGCTAACATCTGCTGTTTAGAAAAATACTAATGGACGGATTTCTCTGTGAAAAGTTGTAGCAATAAATTTTCTTGGTATGCCCAGTTTTTACAGTATTTCTTCAGTTTGTAGTTTCTGTTAAACCAGTCTACCGAATTCGTTTATTCGTTCATAGGACTTTTAAATAGGGCTGAAACTACAAAAATTACAGAGGATATTAGAATAGAAGTATTTGATTGGGATCATATAACAAGATTCAGTCTAATCATTCTTAAACAGATCTACATATAGTTAGGTAAAAATAATTAGAACACAGAATTATTTCTATACCTAAAAGAACGAAAACTTCACGTACTATATTTGAAAGTTTAATTAATCCTTGATAGAGTACAAGTAACATTGGAACAGGAGCATTCTTATTGCGAAATTAAGTTAAAAAAGATATGAAGCTAATAGAAGGTCCTTGGTAAAGTTAAATTTGCAGGCAAAAGTTAAAATGAATTAAATAACGACCGATTCTTTTATAACTTGCGTCTTTCCGGCAACCAATACGCCTTTGTGTTCTATCTTCCATACTTTTTCCCTATGGATTTCAGTATTTAGGCCATCTACTTTAGCTCTTCTGTTCAAGTAACCATACCATGTCCAATTTTTTAACGAATGACCTATAAATAATAGAAAATTCTAATTTAAGTACAGCAACAGTGCAATTAAACTAGGGCTGAAGCCTTTGAAAATGGTAAACAGTGAAAAAATAGTAGGATGAAACCCATTAGCAAACAAAACAAAATTAAAAGAAAAAATAATTTACAGGCGATCTGAGGTGGGGAAGTGGAAGGGGGTGAATTTTTAAGGGTTAAAAACGGTTCACCTCTATTTTTGACAAAACTACAAGTCATATGGAAAAAAGTTGTAGGTAAAAAAATATTTACAACTTTTGTGTTTCCATTTTTTTCACATAACCTCAAAACGTATGTTTTGGTTATTTATTTTTATCTTTTCCAAAAATATTGTATTTTCATGAAATTTAGTGAAAACGTACCATTTTGTGTCCCAAACACTGTATTTTTTTTATTTAAAGTACTTATGTTTTCACCTTATTTTGACTTAATATCGAAAAAACAACCTAATTTTCAATCGTTCGCTGAAATCTCTACTTTCTGATGGTGTAAAAATATAGTAAATATTCTCAGAAAATCCAAAGAAACAAAAAAATAACAGAAAAGCAAGTGCTCGGAGAGAGAAATACAGAAATGCAGTAAAACAAAAAACAACGTCGTCTGCATTCTCACAACACCATCTAAATACCGGTCATCAAAGAGATTTCGACCCAAGGAAGATGTTAGCAAAAAGTGAAAATTATCGAACAAGGCTCATTAGAGAATCTATTCAAATAGAAAAACGCAAAACAAAAGTTAATAAACAGGACGATGCGCTACGCGTCCCACCAACATGGAGATCCGCACTAACATACTGCTATATTAGCATTAAAATGAAATCTCCAGAAAAAAGAACAAATAAAGCGGATACTCTTCCAAAAACCAAACAATAAACTATCAAAGGGCACGAGCTCTGATTGGCCAGAGCGAACAAGACCACGCCCCACCTAGGTCGATAGCATAAAAGCAGAGACGCAAAACAGTAGAAGATCAATTTGTACCATGCTTAGTAAGTTCTGAAGAAGATGAGTGAGATCTTATCGAAACGTAGAAAAAGTGTTTTTTCTAAGACAAACAAGAGAAACACACGAGAATCCCGAGAATATTCAAACATAAAGTCTGCCTGGCTGTTATAACTGTTAGTTATACTGTACAACATTACGTGAAAGAAAAGATAATATATTTAATTACATCTCACAAATCTATATATCAACAGGCCTAGTGGCCTTTGGCTATGAGATCTTTCACTCTTCTTTTCCACTTATTTCGGTTCAACACCTGGTTCTTCAAGTCCCTGATTCCCACTTCCTCCAGATCCTTTACCACTTCCTCTTGCCATTTTCACTTCCAAACAGTATTCTTTTTACACATTGTTTGTCTGGAATTCTTGCAATGTGTCCTAACCATCTAGCTCTTTGTATTCTCACCTCCAGAACAATACTTGGTTTATTCTAACTCCCCAATTTCCTTATTTGCTCTTCTCCTATATTCGTGCTGGCACTTCCTCACAAATCTATTGCCTAAATAATCTAAATTTTACATAATTTCAAAATATTGAGTGGAAATTTATTAAATTAGATTAAGTGACATAAGACTCTAAAAGAGATATAAGTAAAATTAAATGGAAGTAATAACTGGTTTTTCAATATTTACTGTTAAAAGGTTTTATAGTGAAAGTCGTTACTTTACTTGCTTTGTTTTCCATTATTACATTGATAAATCCTTTAAATATCGAGGTAATAATTTTCATACAGTTTGAGTAATTTTTAAACGAAAAAACCTACTTCGCTTAATAACTTTTAAAGACAATAACAGATGTATCACGTTTTTCACATTTTATTTGAGTGAAAAATAAAAAACAAAGTAATTTTGACAATGTTTATTACTTCATTTTTCATATGAGATAGACTAAGAAATATTTAAATGGTTATTACTCAAAACCGATATTTTCCAATATGAAAGCAATACTAAAAAATATAATTGACCAATTTTTTTCTTTCCAGACAGTCATCACATTCTTAACTCTAATTTCGTTAGGTACCACTGCGGGAGATGTACGACAAAGATGGAAGCGAAGCTCCTTCCAAACACGATACCCTTTGGCAAATAATCTGAAAATAGGTGGAGTGGACGTGGAGACTTTTGGAAAAACTGGAACGATAATTGAAAGCAGCAATTTATACAGTTCCTTATCGGGTATGAAGTATGACATTTATAATTAAAGTTCTAATAAAAATGGCGGTCAGTAAATAATGATACAGTGTAAAAATACAGAGTTCAAAAAATCTTGCAATTCAGAGTTATAAGTTTTAACACAGAGTGTGTTATTTGGTTTGAAATGATGGCTCATTCTTTATCTGTGTATTTCATTAAAAGTCAAGCTTACCATTTAGGCACGTAGAGAAGTGAACTGAAAGAAACGACAGTAATGGATGAGTAACGAATTATGAGACCTTTTATGATAGATATATATACAGTCAGAACAGCTTCCCTTCGCAGATGTAGGCTAGGCTTGACTTATATGGTTGTCACTTCCAGAGTATCATATGAAATTTTATTTGGTTGTTTAAATCCTAATTTACTGGAGTGAAAAAAATGTTAACTAGAGTCGAAAATAAACAAAAATTCTGAAACCTGTTTCATAGTTTTTATACTTTACTGATAATTTCAACATGCGAATATTTTTAACTGCTTCAGAACAGGAAAGAACAAATCCTACATCAAACTCCAGCAATTTGTTGTTAAAATAATTTTAGTATAAGTGATGCACATTAAAATAATTTGTAGGGGAGCCTAAGCCGAGATTTTGCGTGTCAGAAAATTTTATAGGGAGAAACCTTACTCCTTGTAATGTATCCCTACCATATATGAACCCTTAATACGTGCGTTGAGGGCAGCCGATCAGATTAGTAAAAAAATTTGATCCTCAGAAAAACTCGAGCGCGTCAGATTAAGATAAAGTAAGTTAAGTACATGGAGAAAAGTATATTTCTATAATCTGACGATTTGAGAGTGGCATAAGGAAATGGTCGAATCACAAATTTGTAAAAAACGCCACACCTCGAAATACTCGAGCGTGATTGCTTTTTTTTTATTTTGAATGAAATCTTTTAAGAATCACTAAAAAAATATAATTTGACGTTTTTAATAGGGCGATGTAGCTAAAATCATCAACAAAGTGTGGAAAGTACAGCTGTTGTGTATTTCCTACTCCACGCCTTTCTTTCCTTCTCACTCTTTCTTTATTCCTCAATCTCTCGCACCGTCTGTCGCTATCATGCTATCCCAGCTGAGCAAAAAGACATAATGGTGGGCGAAGCTGCTACTTTGCTTTGCTTCGGAAAGTTCCAGTGATGTATGTCTGCTCCATTTTTTTAATACATAGTCTTCGAATTTTTTGTCCTAACTTGTATACATAGTTAGTTATTTAGTAAAATTGTCAATACGAATTTTTTTGATATTTTAATGACATTGACCCCTAAGTTTGTGGTAATATTTATCAAAAAATCCAGAAAGGGAAAACACCCATTTACTCTACCTGTTAGTATAGAGGCTAAAGGCTACTTTGTGACGTAAGAACTGGAGGTCTGTTTAACTGTTCAAAGCTGCTCTTCACATAATATCCGCCAGATTATAATGTAAATACCACTTGCAAAATACCTGAACTATTTGGTTACAGACCTCTAAGTAATCAACTGGGATTCGTCCTATATAGTTACAGTTAGATAGAAGCCATAAGCTGGAAATCTTAGGTATCCACGAATATGTACATCCAAAGGAACAATGGATCACCTGATGTAGATAAGCTGTCTTAACGGACTGTTGAATTTCTGTGTTACTCATATGCATTCTGCGCACGACTGATTTGTTGGATACATGAAATAGTTCTCTAGGCCGGGGACAATATGTGTGAAGGGCAGCAGAATTTATGATGAAAAGTGGTGGAATTGGTGACTGGGAACACAGAATATATATTTTTTCTATTGCTTGACCACCAAAAGGGTGCCTTCCAGTTCTGGCCCTTATTTCTCGAAATAATAAGGAAACTCCCAACAGTCTCCTTTATCTAATGTGATGAAAATATTGGTAGCGGGTCAAAACTGCTTTGGGCAAGTTTGGTCAATTAAAATTACACTGTCCACAGGTAAATTTTTTTAGTATTCGCATTTGTCATTACAAATTTTTAGATAGCTTTCCAAACTTCGATTTACAATTCCTTTTAACAAGACATTGTATCTGCAAAATCCATGGTTATTCATCTACTGAAAATTTCATCAATTGTTGTAAATACATTTAAATTTACGGATGATTTACAAAAAAAATGCTATCTTTTTAAATGTTAATTATGTCTATAACGGTCAGTGTGTAGTCAGTGTCAGTGTCAGTGTATATATTGCCATATATTACACATATATGTATTGTATATTGCCTATATATTGCTTGTCTGTGATCGAGCCGTTAAAACTCAACTCTAGACTCTAAATTATACATTGCTTTGATGCGTTAAAGTATTTTCTATTAATAACGGATTACTTGAGACCCACGGACTATTTACCAATTCATAATTGGTCTATTTTCGATATAATTTATTAGTGCCGACTAAGTTCTAGAGCTTATCACTAGGACTGTCTTGAAAGATTAGAGAGATAAATAGCATAACCTATATTTATAATATAAATAAGAAAATTATGAGTCTAGGAGCTTGGTTTCTTAAAAACTATTTCTAAGCATTTTTAATTAATAATGCTAAATTGAATCACTGAATTGATTCGGCCGATACTTGGTTTGAAACTTATTATAATAATTAAATGATAACACTACAATCGCAATTTCCACAATTTACGTTTTTCAAAAAACTGTCCGACGCGTTTCGACTAATGTCTTTGTCAAGGAACTAGACTAACTACAGTTAGTACGATTGTAGTGTTATCAGTTAATTACTAAATTGAATCACATTTTATCATATCATTGGACGTTAGATTTTGTACTTCTAAAAAATTGTTTTTGTAGTGAGGTAAATGTGACAATCACGAACCTTACTAAATACGTAGCTTGACATGTGGTTTTTCTAATGTATTTAAATGCCTTTTAGATTCAACATCTCAGTACGGCCAAGGGAACGAATATGTACATAATATCCCCTACGACCAAATAACACAAATAGACCTCACAAATACAAATGCAATCGATAAACCAGTACAAGAATCACAAGAATATATACCTAACTTGACAAGTCCAGCAATTATTCCACCTATGCCTCCACCAGCGACACCTGTTAATGCTGTAGCTTCCAATATTCCAGCTGTTGGGAATTCAGTATTCTTGGGTTCAGGTTCACTGGGAGTTATTTCCTTGGGAGGTGGTAAGTCAATATTTTTTAACGAATTTTTATTAGAAAAAATTATTCAAACAATCGATTCAGGTTAATTATATATTTATTTTCAGGATACCTTTTCTGATAAACAAATAAATTTAACATTTTAACGCGAAATGAAAATTAGTACGTAGGAGTTTCAGGCTTTGTAAATTCTGGAAAAAAATAGTAATAAATAAATATGTATATCTGACTGGGGGGTAATGAAAAAAGATTTTAAGGATATTGTGATAATAAGTTTGAGATGAAAGAGATTATGGGATTTAGTACCAGTAACAAATCTTTTTGTGTCACGCAGTAATATGGCTTAACTTAAAGTATCCTTTTTGGATTTTAAAATATGGTTACAGAGTATAATTTTACACTACTAAAAAAATCAAGGATATTAATAATTTGCAACAAAATCCTATTTCTCCGAAATATCAAGGGAGACAAAAAACATTTCCTAGAACTCACGATTAATAATAAAATTTCCATTTTGTTTGAGATAAGAAATTATGTCCAACAGCCATTTAAGGGCGGCATGATGGATTTATCTGGTGACACAATAATTCCTCTCCGGTTTCGAGAATCCACGCTCGTAGTACTCGATCACCCTCCCCTCACCATCTTGCACCTGGGATAGAACGGCCCCCAAACCTGCGTTGCTTGCGTCGGTGTCTAAGATGAACTTGCCGGACTGTGTAGGAAACGGTAGGACAGGACTGGAACATAGTGCCGCCTTCAGTCGTCTGAATGACTTTTCGCAATCCTGATTCCTCTTTTTCAGAGGTCTGTCGATATAGAGGTGCGGCAATGGTGACAAATCTCTCAATAAATCCCCTGTAGTACGAACAAATCCCGAAAAAGTTCATGCTTGTCTCTCGGGACCGGCCAATCACGAATGGTTGCTATCTTGTCTTTGTCTGTGCGGATTCCTGACTCAGAAAGGTGACCCAAAAACTCCTTTTTGGAATGAGACACTTCTTCGGATTAAATCTCAGTTTGCCATTCTCAGTTCTTCGCCGAGCTTCCTCAGATGGTCGTCGAATGTGTGACCTATGACCAGAATGTCATACAGGTATACTAAGCATCTCTTTTCCCTCTTTTTCACTTAAACAACCGGACCAGACCATGGATGGCCCCAATGGTAGTCGCCTAAAATAAATCAACTTCAAACTTATTATTTGGAACACAAAAAATGCAACAAACTGCACCATTAATTCCAATTCACTATAAATAAAGGTTCACGAAAACTACAGACATACAATCTAGCCTTTAGAATGTAAAAATATCAAACACAATGCAAAAACTACTAAGAAGTATAGACGTTATTTCGCTGGGAAGGAAAATCTGATTTATCGCAATGTTGCAATATCTTTTCAGTAGTTTGCGGTGTAGTTCCATTTTTTTAATTAACAAATAAAGGGTTTGTCAATGTTAAGGGATAAGTAATACCATAAGATGGTTAGTGGCAATATTTGAAGTTTCAGAAGCGTTTGCAATGCAAAATTATCTTCTTGTGATTGCAAAATTAATTAATTGAATTCATAATAATTTCGTTTTTGACACATCTAAACACTTGTTAACAAATGTTATAATGTTTTTGATTTACAATATTTTTAATTGTTTTGTTACCTTTTTGGTTACTACTAGTAATTGTAATTACCACATTGAGATTCTACGATGTACAAATTTTTACTTCTAGGTGCTTACGCTCTTGGGTCGGGAGCACTCGGATATTCCGAGAGGCGATCAAATCCCCGGCGGTCTTTCAAAGCACCACTACTTCCACCAGTGCAAGCCGCACCGAATTTAATTCCCGCAGCAGTTAACAACCCTACCGCAATTCAACAGACTGAAATTTATGCAGTAACATCTTCCAAAGGTAAATATAAATGTACATCAAATACTTTTACATGAAGTACTTACTCGTTCAATAGTCATTATACGAAAGTATGGAAAGCCCTCATCAGGAAAGCATTTTTTGAGAACATGTTAAACACAGATATTTTATGATTTTTCCTTAGCTATTTATTTGTGACCTTGGATTTGACCTTGACCTTGAGGTCAAATTCATATATTTAAATGGGAAATACCACTGATTATTCAAGCAATTTACGCCAAATTTGGTATGTGGGGCGTTCTTGGGTCGCTAATTAAGAATCTAAAATCAGTTTTTGGAAAATTTTGGACAACAATTTGTGGCAATGGATTGCTGTATTTCTTTGTTACGTTTTTCAGTTTCCTATAATCCACGTAAAACAGGTTGGCTCTATCTTTCCCTTTTATTCTAACGAGGGAGCAGAAATGGATGACCATTTTCTAACGTGGACCCAATGCTTCTCTTGACTGCCTATTGTTGACCCAGTGGGAGACTTCTTGATAGTATTCTTATAGACTGAGCCTTTGCTGCATTTATTCGTTTTTGGATGTCATTTGAATTAGTAGTAGAACTATTTGGTCTGTTGGAACTTTTCCAGTGAAAAGTTGGTACCCCATCTTGTGTAAGCTATCTATTGATTAGAAAATAGCTATTTCTGTCTCAGTTTCATAAATCGCTCAAACAAGAAATCATGGAGTGACGTTTGGCGTTCCATTATTCCAACGCAGCTCCCAGGATTTCTTTCTAACTGCCCGTTCGACCGGGAACTCGGGTTGAGGATTTGGCTAAAATCTTTAGGTAGTGTTGACGAAACTTGTCAATACAAATTTGTGTCGAACATGAACCCTTGTTGGCTAATTATATCTGTACCTAATATAAAATAATGCTGAACATGAATATTTTGTTTATTCTATACATAACTACTTGAAGGGATGCCTCTGGATCTTCGAGGCTGACGGAAACTGCTTCTACTTTGTATTTTTATTACAATTCTTTAAGTTATTAGGTATCATATTTCTTTAAAATTTTGCTTTTACCGTTACGAAAACTTTGTGTATCCAATCTGTCTTTGATGACCTCTGAAGGATTGAGTACACTGTATTAAACGGCTGTCTTCATCAAACTATTGTATAACTCTTACCAAATGAACAATAATTTTCACTTATAGTAAAAAATCTGAGAAAACAAAAGATTAATAGAATTGCCTTAATTACTGATAAATAAATATTTAAAGCATTTATATCACACATACATACGTAAAAGGGAGTGATTTCTGTTTAACTATAATTAGGAACTAATCAAAATAAAAAAAAATATATTAAAAATACTCATATGTACAGAAGTGTAAATAAGGAAATGGTTGTATTTGCCCAACGTTTTTTCTAGATTTTTTCGTCTCATATCAAGAATTAAAATTCAAGGTAAGAAAATTTAACTCATTTATGATATGCAGGAAATGAAATTAGTTTTACCTAGCATTATTTAATTTGAAAATTACGGAATTATAGTTGCTATAAAAAAATGTGTCAACGAATGAATGTATTGTTCTTCTGAATTTATTACCATTGTGTGTCCATATGGTAAACTCACAATGGAAACACAGTCACAATAAATAAAATTTAGTTCATAGTTATATACAAGTTAACTACTAAATTATTAGGAAAATCGTGTTGGGAATTACTAGCTTTAAAAAGCGGTTTATTTATTTCTTATGCCATTCGGAGACTCTTCAACACTTTCCTGTAACTGTAGAGATTCTATGGCATTTATAATAAAACTACTATTTGTTGCTGAATATATTTTGGATAAATCGTGTAATTGTAACAGTTAGTTCAGCCATATGTTTATTTTATTAATTTGATGTCAATAATTTTGTTGTAGGTTTCGAATTACCTGTAGATCAAAATGGGTATGAATACCTCCCACCTGACAGAGTTCGTTTTGGAGATCCTCTACCGATAAGGCCCATAAAAACTACTAACGCGTATGCTACACCCACAGCGTTGCAAATCCAATCGATTCAGCCACAACAATACGCTTCGGTGCAGACACAATCACAAGCCCCAGCAAATTTCTATTCCCAAAGCGTTCAAAGTATTTATTCTACACCAACAGCTTATATGCGCTAGTCATAAGAATATTATGTTTTTTATTACATTATAAAAATTGTAGTTAATGTGAAAGTAAACAATTTATTTAATTTTGTCCATAAAATTACACAACAATCCTGTTGGTATTCGAATTTACAACTGTGCAAATTTTCAACGTAATTTTGTAGTTGTTTTGTTGTAATAAGTTATTAAACCTACTCGTTATATGTAGTTTCTTTTTAATTTAGGCTGAAAATATTATTTCCCGGTAATAAAAATATTGTTTTATTATTAAAATTAAATAGTTTCCTAGTTGTGTTATGTATTGCTGTGGGTTTTTATTTCAATGTTTTTCCAATTATCGAACAATTTTTTTTCTACTATCATACACTTTTTTGTGTACTCATAGAAAATAGTTTACCATCGTTATAATTAAAAGTAAAAAAATATATCGCAAAGGATAATAATTTTAGTTTTGTTGTCTAACTGTTCCAGTTAATGTACATATACGGCGCTAGGGCATATTCAATAAACAAAATTTCATAACGTTTTGTTCCTGAATAAAAAAGAATGTAGAAATAGAGGTGGTCTATACCGATTTAACCAAGGCTTTAGAGAAACTTCATCACCCCACATTAATCGAACAATTATCAGTCTTTGGTTTCAGTAGCTCCCTGGTTACTCTATTTAAATCCTACTTAAGTAACCGCCATCAATCAAGCTTTAACGGCTTTAAATCAAATATATTTACTGTCAGTTCAGGAGTACCCCAAGGTTCCAATCTCGGGCCATTATTGTTTCAGATATTCATTAACGACTTATCAAGTATACTGTTATGTGAAACTCTTCTTTTGGCAGACGATCTGAAATTATTTCCTAAAGTCGAAGGCATAAATGATAGCTTACGGCTACAAGATGACCTGGGTCAGATCACATTATGGTGTACCAAAAACAAACTCTTTTTGAACAATTACAAAGTATGTTCTTATGCTTTAAAGAGGAATCCAATACTATTTGACTATTCGGTAAATAATGAGACTATTGAGTGATGCACTAACATAAAGGACCAAGGAGTATATTTCGATCACAAATTCTCATCGCTGAAAATATTTCAGTAATTTGCAAATCGACACTGTGATCGTTGGGTTTTATTTTGAGAAATTACAACAGCTTTAATAACATATCAGCGCTGAAATCTTTTATATATATAGGCTTACTGCAGTTAGATTATTGCAATCTTATCTGGCATCCTGTCTATAAGATTCATCTTAAGCGTCTGGAGGCAGTGCCAAGAAGTTTCCTAAAATTTCTCACTTTTCGACGGCTCATATCCTGTCAAAGACTACCAGCACAGATTTGGGATAAGGTTCTTAGTTATGCAGTGGAATTTACACATTATACAAATTGTTTCACAACAGAACTGACTCTCCTGCTCTCCTGTCAATGATCCCAATACATTCGCCAAGGCTTGGTTCTAGAAATAACACCTATTTTTATCTGCTTGCAAATACAAATGTGCTCATAAAATCACCATTATCCATCATGTGTAGAAACTATAACAGTATATCTAGTAACTGTTATATTAATTATGACAATTTTGGAACAATCGCTGAAGCATATATACAACAAATGACAGGTCAGCTCTGGTTCATTACTAGCATAAGTCTCTTGTCAATTGTTAGTCTCTATTTATTGTTTATGATTTAATATCTGTTATTTATTCTATCTTTTCTATTTTTTTGTAATATTTGTAAAATCTAGCTCACAGATTGGAGCCTCTGTGAGCTAGATTTTAATGAAACTGCTGGATATCGGAATACATCTCGCGATATAATAAATAAATTTAGTTATATGTACTACATTTATAAATAATTATTCGAGAATTCAATGAGTTGAGGGGAGCGCAACTGATGAAGGTTCTCGACTAGAAACAATATATTGTCTTGTGTTCAATGGATTGAAAAATCTCGAAAAGTTAATATCGTAATTTCTTTGACAGGTTTCAGTAAACTTACGAATCTTTTCGTGTTATTTCTATTTCAGGAATCACAGGAAAACTGTTACAGTACGACTCCCGATTTGGAGTCTTTGTGAGCTAGATTTTCCTGAAACTCTTAGATGTCGGAATACATTTCGCGATAAAATAAATAAGAATTACGAATTTAAACACAAATGAACTTCTATTAATTATATCTGAAAAAGAAGCTGAATTTCGTTACTAATTTACACAACTTGTCGAATTATGACCACAGGCGATACTAGTTTTATTAAATTCACTAATGAACGAGTAGTTTGACAGACTAATCTAATCATTTTACGAAAATAGAAATATTAAAGTAGGTGAAATGAGAGTTACTATTGTTTTAAGGAGAATGTAATATCTTTGAAATAGAAAGTAATACGGGTGTAATTTTTTTGTATATGGTTTTCTAAAATAAATAGAATCAGATTTTATCATTTTGCGAAAATTCAGCATTTTTTAAGAAATATTCACTAGTTCTTGGGAACTAAAATAATACAGATATCGGAATTAGAATATTAATTAATGTGAAATTTTGCGAAAATCTTACTATTGAAAACTCGGATGGGTTTCAATACTTTTTAGGCAACAAAAACTTTATGCAGTTGTGAAAGTTGGTACATATGCTCTTTTCCTAAAATAACTAGAACTGATTTAGTGTTAAATATGTATCAGATTACTGTTTAGAACAATATTTATTCCTTAAATGAGAATCGATGAACTTACTTTTTCTTGAAATGAGTGGAATATTATTTTGCCATTATTACATTTAGAGACTGATGGGGGTTAAAAAGAGTTCAATAAGTTAAGTCTTAAGCCACATCGGACATAGCTATATTTCGGAAACTAATAGTGATTTACAGTTGTTCTTGGTGCCTAATTTTATTGCTAATTAATTGCTTATTTTTTACCCAAAAGATTTTTTTTGCTCTAACCACTCCCGAGAAACTGTGTCCGATGTGGCTTAAGTCTTAATATCTATTAGTTGCTGAGATATAGCTATATCCGATGTGGCTTAAAACTTAAGTCACATCGGACACTGTTTCTCTGGAGGGGTTAGAGCAAAAAAAATATTTTTGGTAAGAAATGAGCAATTAATTAGCAATAAAATTAGGCACCAAGAACATCTGGAAATCTATATTAGTTTCCGAGATATAGCTATGTCCGATGTGGCTTAAGACTTAAGCCACATCGAACACTGCCTCTCGGAAACGGTAGGAGCAATAAATTTTTTTAGCAGAAATTAGCAATAAAATATGCACATATTCCGAATTTGGCTATCTGAATTTTCCGATGTGGCTTAATAGACATTACAATAACAACGAAGTGATACTGATTGTACCCGTAAAAGGGTTAATCTCAGGGGGGATGGCAAAGTCTTGTTGGAGTTCAAGTTATAAATGTAACTTTAGTGAAATAAGATGGATATATTTCTGTTAAATGATTTTTCTATAATAAAATGTGAATTACTTGAATTTTGAGATATAAGAGGTCGACACAAAGACACAAGCCTATGTTGTTATTGATATTTACTTATTTTATAAGCAAACATTTAAATCTTCTAATGAGAGTAATCTGTTTTAGATTTTGAATGCGTATATCCATATTTCATTTCTATCTTATCTATCTATATGTATAATAATGTTTAAAAGTAGGTTTAGTTATTGGTTTCATTCATTAAATAGCTGAATTTAATCGAGTATGATTATTATATCACAAAGCCAAGGGCAGTCTCAAACACAAACAAAATGTCACCTAGAAAATTATAATTTATGATAGCTGCCTAAGTAAAAAAAATTTAATGCATATCTTTGAAATTCTATTTTCAATTCCACCTAAACATAGAATTACATAACTATTACTTTTCTCGAAACGAAATAGATTTTTTATAGATTGCTATCATTTACTGGTTATATGTATGTAAATATAACACAGCCGAGAAAATAATGTATCAGACAAGTCAATCAGACAATATTCAAACGTTATTCCCAATTCATGTCTGAAGAATTATAATAATTTTAACTCGAACTGGAAACTAAAAACATCCATTTTAATGATTTTTATATTAGATTTTTAGAAAGTGACCTCCACCTTAATAATATCTCTATTTAACAGACGAGATCAAGAAACTAATTAATATTCATCGAAATATTTCACTTTTTATTATGACTAATTAAGAATTTAACATAAGACATGCATTTTTTATATAGTGTGAATAATTTCTTTTATATTATATACTAACGGAAACTAAATATGTATTGTAATTAAGACGTGTTAATTATAGTAGAAAATATTTCACTCATATGTACTTGTTTTTAGATAATATACACATAATGCGTAAATTCAGATTCGCTCCCAAAAAGTTGTTACATAAAAGAACGAGTTTCTTCACAAGTGTCTCATAATACATAACCTTTATCCATTACATAAGTGTGGACGAATTTAAATTTATGGTGTCTTACAAAAATTCTCGAACGCGGATGGGAACACCGCTCGGTAAATTATTATAAGATGTTTCTGTATAAAACCAATAAGCTGTTAATTTAGATAAATTCCAACAACGTAGACCCATATAAAAAAAAATTAATTTTCTTTTGTAAAAATGATGGCTTAGGTCAATTTTTTTTGCACGTATCTCATGTTCTACAGGGTAATTAAAAAAAGCTGCACGAATAAAATGTTATTAAATAAAACATCCAGTATTTTTTTAGATGTAGACACTAAGTTGTCTTAGGAATACAGTAATAATAGCTTTTGATGCCTTTATTTATAACATTACTGGATATATAACCAGGAGCACTCAATAAACTCAAGACCAGGAAAAAATTTAATACGTTACGAAAAAAAGATTAACAGTTGTAAATTAAATTAAATATTATTCAACAAACAAAATTACAATATTATTCAGTTAAACCAACCATTCAACAACTTATTTGCAATAAGAAAACATATGTATCCATTCTTTTTTACATTAGTAGGTACATTAGAACCTGTATTAATTCTTCTAATTTCAATTTAAATTCAACCGTATGGTTACATATATTTCTGCTTTAAAATAACGTTACAGGAATAAGTCAATGATTATAAGGTCTGTAGTTCGAGGTGATCATTTTATCAGTTATCGTATATTAATGCACATTCCAGAAAATGATGTTATACATTCTCCTTAACACAGCTTAAGAGAAGTCCAATCCATGGAAGTTTATGAATAACACAGCTCAGTTTCTGCTATTGTTGATTATGTGTCTCAATCGTTCAGAAATAGAGAAAATTCTCTACTTCACCACCTTCATATTTGGAAATGAGTATGCCATATAGGTAGAACGTGGCTTTATCAAAAAAAAAAATGTAGTTCCTAGACAACCTGAACTTTGTAAGGATACTAATTTTGAAAGGCACACGTTGATATTCCATTTTCTGCTGGAATCTCATAAGAAATGATGTGATAATTCTGTTCCAACTTAACAAAACTTGCATGAAAATAATAATATGCGTATTTTAAAACTATATTTCAGTGGTACCTAACTGTAAGATATTCCTTCATATTAATTAGGTACAGAATTATAATTTAATTGGTAAAAACTTAAGGAAATAGTCATCGTTTTTTTTTGTTTTGGTGACTGTTGTTGTACTTTTACAATCAATTTTGTTTTCGATATGGTTGATTTTAGTTTTGGCATTATCAGCTCTGTTCTAAATTAGTTGTTTTCCTCTTTTTTTTTGTTGATTTTCAGTATCGGGTGTTATAAGTTATTTCGTTACTTTGTATTATGAAGGGGTCAAATCCAGTAGAAGTCTGAGTCAACCCAAAGTCTAAGAACCCTATGTATGGACGATGTTACCGGTACATGAGAGGGAGCACCATACAGCGGTCAGCTGTCGTCTGTCTCCCGCTCTCAAGGGCATGCACATGGATGAGACTCCGTGTTCACACATGTCCGCCCAGGGTTCTACTTAACTTAACCATTTGCCCCTGCGAGGCCATCACCAGACATAGAGGCACCGCTAGAACAGTACAGTAGTCGGCAGTACCAATTTGGTCCATACGGACATTGCAGAAGTCAAAGACTGAAGTGACTGCCCCTCCGATCATACTTCTCCTGACTGCGTTCGTTTAAGGTTTACCTAGCCTAGATGTGTCTCCTCCCGAGTAGGATCACAGAGCTAGTTTTTCGGGTAACAGGCGCATGGTCGGCTAGAGGAAATCATCTTGAATACTAGGTCGCGCCCCTAATAGGACGATGACCCGACATCTGAAACCATGCTCCTCGCTGTTACCCTTAGCCTTCAAATTAGCAGTTCACCGTTCATAAGATCCTGACACTGGTTCTTTTTTACCATATTTCTGTTTTCTTTTCGATATTTTGTCCTTGAGACTTTCGGTCAGGGTTCTGTTCTATATTCTCTTCAATCAGTCTCGTATCTACAAAAAATATATAACTAGTGTTTCTAATCCATTACTTCGGAGGATAGATATGCACTAAAGTTGGGTTCACTTTGCACATTTTTAGTTACCCTTAAGAAACTCTTAACCTCGAAATAAAATATTTTGTTACAATACAAATATCGATATTCCTTATTTATATACGTTTTAATTACCACTTTAAATTAAAATAATGAAGATTTACTATTAAAAAGATCAATGATTATTTCATAATTCGGGAAATTGTTGTTCTTAAAACAAATGACAAAATCAATATTCAAATTCACATTCTGGTATTTGTTGATCCGGAAATTAATACAACTACTCATAATATCGTCGATAGATAATTCCTACATACTTAAGACATCTCACATTTTCTACTTATTCTGAATGATTAAGTAATTATGGATATGCTGCTAAGACTTAAGGTCTATAACGGTTAAATATTTTTTTTGAGGTTCTTCACCACTAGGAACTTCTAAAAGAATTTCAATACTGTAACATTTGAATTGTCAAATACAGATTAGGAAACTAAAGATATGTTTGCCTTTGAAAAATACAATAACGTAGAAATATATTTCTATTTAGTTCCCATGTGTTCTATCATGACTTATAAAACTAAAGTCAGCCAACGATTTTATTAAATTGGAAGTAACTAATAAATGTAGCTGAAAACTCAAAGAATATTAATAAAGAAATTCTTCCGTTTAAATTTATAGAAGTGTCATAAAATATATACGAATAATAATAGAATAATTTTGATTAATAAAGAAAATTAAATCTCTTTAAATATATCATAACAACTGTTTGGAAATGTAGATATTTTGTTAGAATATAAATCATTGACAGCATACAATGTGAGCTTGACCTACTATTAACAACAAGGAAGCAAAATCTAAACAATATAGATATAAACGCATCCGTTTTTACTAGGTCCTGGATATTCATATCAAAAATATAAGTTATTGGTTAAATATCTAAAATATTTATTATGATGTTCCTTGTTAGAAAAAAAATTATGTTAAACATTATTTTGATGTTCGCTTTAAATTGGGACATCTCAATGATAATGAACACAGTTTTGGTGTTGTTCATGAATATGTTAACTCATATTTTTGTTTCATAACGCCGAAAGTAGACCATCTTTGTGTGTAACGTTTAATGAAAGGTATAACCCGTTCAGTTTCTCGTAAGATCCTCCGCCCCGCTTAATGTTCCAAACAACTAAACGCCCAATATAAATAGTGAACAAATGCCAAAAAATGGTATCAGTCTTCTGCTGAAAACCAATACACAAAGAAAAGCATTATGAAGACAGCCGTAAGTGTCAAAAACGATAAAAAATACGGATTAATACATTAGTGATGTAGTTAGTGAAATATGAAATTAATTAATTCGAGTTGTCAAATTGTGTGCGAAATTATAAATTAATCATTTTTTAAAAATATTTACAGTTAGATTGTGTCCATTTTATAAAACTATTGTTTAAAAAAAATAACAAGTACTTATGAAACAATTAAAAACAATAAATTTTAATTGTACTTAATCTAAACATAATTTGTATATTTCAGGTGTTCATCTTAATCTTAGGGATCTCCGCCACCTTCGCTGAGGAAAAGAAGACCACAAAATCCAAACGTGGTGTCTTTGGTGAATCCCTCGGCTTAGGTGTTGGGAGTCTTGGTGGAGGACACGGTGGGATCAGCTCTGGCATAGGTAGCTATTCATCTGGAATCTCCGACATTTCCCTCGGAGGAGGACATGGAATTGGCTTAAGCGGTGGATCATACGGTTTAGGAGGTGGATCGTACGGTTTAGGAGGTGGATCCTACGGTTTAGGAGGTGGATCATTGGGTTTGGGATCAGGAGGACTTGGAGGAGGATATGGTGGTGCCATAGATCTTGGCAGAACTGTACAAAATCATGTAACAGTTACCAAAAGAGTTGGAATTCCCATCCCACAGCCCTATCCAGTAACCGTTGAGAGAAAAGTGCCTGTACCAGTACCCCATGCTGTACCAGTACCTGTTGATAGGCCCTACCCTGTACATGTACCAAAACCATACCCAATCACCATTGAAAAACATGTGCCAGTACCAGTTGAAAAACCTGTCCCCGTACCAGTAAAAATTCCAGTAAAAGTAGCCGTACCAGTACCATACAAAGTTGCTGTACCACAGCCCTATCCAGTACCAATCCACAAACCAGTACCTGTTCCAGTAGCTACTCCTGTAGTTGTTAAAAAACTTGTACCAGTTGAAGTAGGTGGTTGGTCCGGAAGCTCAGTCGGTTTATCAGGAGGTTCAATCGGTTTATCAGGAGGTTCATATGGATTATCTGGTGGTTTGTCAGGAGGTTCATATGGATTATCTGGTGGTTTGTCAGGAGGATCACTACATTCCGGTGGTTCATCATACGGAAGTGGATGGTGGTAGGAATATTTTACTGTGATGTTTTCAAACTTTTATAGATTCTATGCCATTGCTTCAACTGTAAACTAGTCTTCATTGTTTCATTCAAATAAATTTAGTTTTTTATGAAACATAAGTAGTTTAAATTACCTCACCCCTTATTACCTGGTCATCACAAAATTCATTAAAATATGTATTTCAGTATATATGATTGTACTGTATCTAAAACTAATCTCCATTTGTAGAAGAAGATGATCATCATCCCACACTATATAATGTAGCAAAAATGGAAAACAACTGGTCCAATTTTTCATCCAAAAAAGGTAACAAACGCTATAATTTTAGAAAAGCAAATTTCTCGGAACTATATAATTTTTGGCTGCACACTAATTGGATTTTTTTAACAGAATTCGATGAGGTAAACGAATCTTTTTCAGCATTTTATGATATAGTATATGGAGGAGTTGATAGATTTGTGCCTTGTTATTCGCAGTTTAAACGAGAATATCCTCAGTGGTTTACATCTTATATCATTGTTCATATTAAAACCAAAGCTTGGTATTGGAAAAAAATGAAGGAAAGTAAACTACAGTGTTATCTTGTAGAATTGTAGAACTTAGGGAAGCTTACGGTAATTACCTGAATTTCTACGGATTCTAGATATTTCTCCTCTTCTGTAAAATGTAAAAGCGGGAAAAGTAGAATCCCAGGTAAAATGTGGTATGAAAATGTAGAATATGAGAATTCAGACGGCATAATAAATGTGGTTAGTAGATACGTTAAGAGCGTTTCTTTACCCAGTCAAGAGTGAAAAAGCTATGACATTTTTGTTAATAATTCAAATTTAATTAAAATCAATAAGTAGTAAGTACTTCAGAGGTTGAACGAAAGTTAAACCCAATTATCTTCTAGTTGGACAACATACCATCATTTGTCATATGAGGCTGTCGATATGTTTTTTCACAACCTCTTCACAAAATTATTAATTTGTCATTAAAACACTCCACATTTTCATATATGTGGAAAATCGCGAAAGTATGCCCTGTTTTAAAATCTGGATATTGTTCCGAAATTACCAATTATCAAAAATTAGATGACAACGAATGTAATTTGAAGTGTTTGAAATCGTTTTATACAACCGCACTACTATGTTCACTCTCATTAGCACAACATGGATATATGGCTGGTAGGTCTACAGTAACGAATATAACGGTTCTTGTCCAATTTATTTCTGAAGTGCTGGACAAACAAGGCCAGGTTGATGTGATATATATACAGACTTCTCACAGGTGTTTGATTGCATAAACCATAAATTATTGTTAGGAAAATTGTGTCGCTTTGACGAGAATTTAGTTAATCTTTAAAAATCATATCTAAAAATGATTTTTAAAGATTACCCACAGTACATTGACAACAGTGATTGTCAATCAATGAGTTATATTGCGAGTTCTGAAGTTCCACAGGGGTCCAATTTGGGGTCACTATTATTTTTAATCTTTATAAATGACTTACTGAAAGAATTATGTTGTGAAAAGTTAGCATTCGCGGATGATTTAAAGATTTTCGTTGAAGTTGACAAAATTGATCATTGTATTAAGTTAGAAAGTGACATAGTAAAGTTAACTGGGTGGTGCAAATTAAACGATTTGAGCTTAAACACTTCCAAATGTAAAGTCGTTAATTATACTAGGAAGAAACTACCACTGACTTTTGGCTATACTATTGAAAATGCAGGTTTAGAAACATTAGTAGAATATTAAGATTTGGGCATCTTTTTTACTCTAAACTAACACTCGTTAAAGATATTAATTGCGTAAAATTGCAAGCATTAAAAATACTGGGTTTCATCCTAAGAAATTAAAGCGTTCAGTAATATCAAAGCTCTGGATATTTTGTATTATTCACTTATTAGGACAAAGCTAGAGTATGATCCTGTGTGTGGAACCCCCTCTATGAAGTACAATAATCAACGATTGAAAGTGTACAAAGACGTTACTTAAAATTTCGACTTTTTAAGCAAACTGGCACATATCCTGAGACAGGTTTTAATCATAGTGAACTTCTATCAATATCTAATCATTCATTAGAGTGCCGAGGGAACACCCAGACTATACTGTTTTTGCCCCAATCCCGTAGAAAATATTTTAATTGATTTCCTTTGGTTGAAGATTTGTCAAACAACAGTTGGAACAATACCCTAAAGAAAAAAAAATGTCAGGTAGCTGCAACATGGTGGATTCCACGTCAGCTGCTAATACGAACTTGATAAAATTTAAAAAAATCAGTCATTTCCTCTCACTTGAAAATTTTTTGGGTGATTTTTTATATTGTTATTTAAACAAAAAAAGCTTCAGCTGGCTGTATGTCGGGAGGGAGCGCGTCAGCTGAGGTAGGCGCTCCCATGCATCAACTCCCCCCAAGGTGACGTTCACGGTGCTCATGGGATAGCTAAAGAAAGCATTCCACGAAGTATTCAATGAGAGGAAATTGGTCGGTCAATTCTGTCACTGGCTCTCGGACTATAACGTATTAATACTTGACTATTTCGACTATAATTTTCGTGAAAAAGCAATAATGGAAAACACTTTCTTATGTCACACAATACTCAAGACAACTTAAGAGGGAATAAAAGTTGATCTAGTAAATATTTGTCTGGCAATACTTTAATAAGACGGAGAATAACTGTTATTATGCATGTTAACTTCTTCTACAAGGAACATTTTAATTATTCGTTATACAAATTCAGAATTCTATACTTAGAATGGTCTAGTATGGTCAATAAATATAACAACCAAAAATATATTACTCAAAACTAGTAAAATATTATTTTTATGTATATTAGCAACATTCGTGATTTTTGTGATTGACTAACAGAATGTATACATATACACATATACAGAAAAAATAATTATATAAGGTAGCCATCACTAGTTGAATATGTATGATAGTGAAATTATAGGGCGGAGTAGAATAGTTGTTAAATAGGTTGGTTAAAAAATGTTAAAATCAAGCTATACCGATAACCATTAGCAGTTGAATTTCCAAGGTGCTTAGAATACGGGTTGGAATAAAATATAGGTTTATATACAGGATGGTTGAAATATATGCTAAATAGAAATATATTTATACAATGTGATTTAAAAATGGTTTATTGCGTAGCCTAAGTTGCAATATAGGGTGGAGAGGAGATATTGCTATACAGGGTGATAATAAAAACGTTAGAGAAATGAATTATTTATAGGGTGGCTCAAACGGAGAGGCATATATATGATCGTTGAATATATATATCAACCATCATATCCTACGGAGTAGGATTATAGTTACAGAAGGCAGTTAAAAAAAATATGGTGGCCCATTGGCAGCCATATATACAAGATGGTTGGAATACAGGATGGAGTGGACGTTTGCTGATCAAAAAATGTTTGAACAAAATTTATATAGTGTGGTCTATGAATATGTGATAGTGAAATATAGGAGGAGGAGCGGGGAGGAATAATTACTGTACAGGGTGGTTAAAAATTTTACAATAATTTGATACCTATAAAGTAATAAACAGAGTAACCGAAATACATTGAGAAGTGGATTTATTACAAAGTGTTTTAATAACAGAGAATAGAAATTATACTGTTTCATTTCGTCTTCGGAACAATTAGTTTACAGAGCAAATGTTCACTACTAAAATTGTTGTTCTTTCTATTAAGTAACAACAGTTTTAAATTCATATTTAACACATTAAAGCTTAAAGTATACTGATAATTTCACACAATATTCAGAGGTTAAGTTGTATTAACTGTACGCGTGATGGTGTCAGATATGTTAATGATTCCTGTGATATAATATCGTCAAAACAAGTAATTACAATCTTTATAGAACGTTTGGACAAGACTTACGTCTGTCGGGTTAGTTAGATAAACATATTTTTGGCTTATTAAGTCAACGCGTACCAGTTCATTTTATGCGTAGACTTTTATACTTGTCAATTTAAATGAAAATGTATGACTCAGTTATGTTAGTTCTTTCGATCTTACCTGGTTCTCGCCTATTAAGGTTATACATATAGAATAAAAAAATAAAAATAAAGATTGAAACTACCCGAGTTCAAAAAAACTAAAAAGTTGAAAATAAAACATTTAAAAAATATATAACCGACTTCCAAGTATAACTAAAAAGTTATCACTTTTGTCTCTTGATAAGGGCTACAAAGCAGGAGTCGAAACGTCGAGCATTTAATAAATTCAGACGTGGTTCTCATCCGGAACCTAGCCTAGTTCATATATATATTCCGATCTTCGGAACTATTACAGATATAATAACATTCTGATAAAAATATTATGCAAGAACTATTCAACAGGTGCGTGCTTACACTGTCAAACGTAATAATATTTAAATCCCTACCTCGTTTGCATAAGATTTTCATCTTACGCATTGTAATTTAGTATACAAAATTTGTGATTTAATTGTTAAAATAATCTTATAAGGAAGGGGACCAATGAATTATAGCTTTTCTTCAGTTATTGCCTGAATAAATTTTAGTAAATTTTAATATTGCAGAAGAAGAAAGCTAAGGCGGATTTCCTGTATAAAAACGTTGACCAAAATTCAAAAATTGATAGTCCACCATCTCATGCAAATACAATATGAAGGCACAGGCAAGTACAATTTCTTCTCATACTAATGGTGTAGGAACTAAGATATGAATCCAATAACTGTTAATTTTTGTTGAAAAGCAAATATGCTTTTGGAATTTTAAATAGTTCTATTTCGTATTAATGATTAAGAAGATTTTTTACAATTCTGCTAGACATATTATAGCATCAAATGTTGATTCACTATATAATTTTTTACATCTAATTTTTTTAATTGACTCCCTACATAAAAATATAATTCATATATTTAATTATATATGTAATGCGTTTTAATAAATTTTGTACGGCTTAAACAATCCTCCATTATCTTTCAAGATATATTTTTTCTACATATTAATTTCTATTCATTCACTGCATATATTTCAAAATATTTCTGTTTTCTTTATTCTTTTTGATGACAACTGTTTCCTAATAAAATTGAGGCATTAGTCTAAGGGCTATGTTGATATATATTCCTTATTGTTACCAGCTACAATATAAAAAACATCTATGTTCTTCTCAATGTTCATTTCTAATTATTAAAATGAGTGAACTTAAATATATTTTCTTTCATAAGTGCCATATTGCCTACTCTTTTATTAAGGTATGTTAATTGTTTTCATAGACTTCAAATTTCATATAACATTGACATCAGAGGGGTATTATGGCAAACGGTTGCATTGATATTTAATACGCAAAATTTTATTTTAAATACATTTATGGTTCAACTAACACTCGGCTGTTAGTAGACCCATCTGACAATTTTACAATTAAGTTATCACAATCACGGTTAACATTATTCATTGTCCATTGATCTTAGTCGCCTTACCTTTTATAGATCTTTTATTAGTCCGTTTTGTATAATTCTGTTTTATATTTCTGTCTTATTAAATTTAGTGAATCTTTTTTTTTGCTGCTTAGCTATAACATATCTTTATTGAACTAATTTGAAAGTTACAGAAGTAGTTTAATTATGTTCAGTCAAACATGACTTACCTAATTCATTTTGATTATGTTGTTATTGATATCATTCCACTCATTTAAGACCCTCAAGGGGGTTGCGCATAGGTGTATAATTTTGTATATGTATTCGTCAGTGTTTAATAAACATAGTTATTTCATTATAATGTGATAGTTAAAGTCAGATTAATGGATTTTTGAGCAAATGGTGTGTGTACTATTAGTTTTTCTTTTCCTCTTGTATTGTGCTTGTGATTTTATTTGTCCAAGTATGTGTTTCTATTTCTATATGTGAATATCAATACATTGTTTTTATATAATTGCCTAAGATCGAGGTGGCCCACTTCTATGAAATACTTGGTTAGTGTCATACAAAATATATTTTTTTGTAAATTATTTTTATTACCCTGTTTTGTAGCGTCTGGAATTTTTTCAAGCGAATTTTAGTAGTTTTATCCCAAGCAAGTATTCCATATTGTAATCTACTATTGATTAGAGCAAAATACAAAGTTTTTAGTTCGCTTAGTGTCAGTATATTTAAAAATCTAAACTTGTATATTAGCTGTCTTAATTATTGCTGACATTTTTGACATGTTCGTCCCAATCTAGGTGAGAATCGATCACTACTCTAAAATTTATCATACTATTTTGTTTGCTTATTTCGTGTTCAGATACTCCATCATTTATAAGCACAGTTTGGAAATCTGGAAGATTGTTTTTGTAGCTAGTGAAGGGTACATAATGTATTTTCTTGTTGTTGTTTATTGTGAGGCGTTTATATTGAAACCAGTCATCAGTGTATATAATGACTGTATTATCAGCAAAACTGAATATCTTTCCCGACGTATTTATACTGAACAGATTATTTATGTACAACAAAAATAGAAGGGGACCTAGTATTGTGCCTTGGGGTATTCCCATTTTCATTTTTCTCCATCCGCTTGTGCTAGTTTGTAACCTTAATGCTTGTTTTTTGCTACTTAAGTAATTTTGAATTTATTGCTCTATAATTAAAAATGTTATCCACGTATAAATATTAAGGACTTCCAATTAAATTAAATTAAAATAAAATATTTGCGCGATCCTAACCTGTTTAATAGCAGGCAAATTATAATTACATATTATGAAGAGCAACCCTATTAGTAAATAATTTATATTTATTGTTAATTTTAGGTGCTTATAATCTTCCTGGGAATCTCATCTACATTCGTAGGCTCCACGAAAATCACCAAACGAGGTGTCTTGTCTGGAGTGCAAAACAATGTAGAAGGTAATATTGACCTACCTCCAAGTCACCATGCCGGTGTTACCATAGCATTGGAAACTGAAAGTCGTATAACTGGCCCAGAAGAACATAGTTCGCATGATGCTGGTTTGTCGTCTGGAATTATTAAGACGTCTGGCCACATTGTACCACTGGATAGTTCAATAACTCAATTAAGAAATTACGTTGACCTAGGCAGCTCAGTCCAAAACCATGTGCACGTAGTGAGAAAAATTGGCATTCCATTACCTCAACCTTACCCTGTCCCAGTTCAGAGAAATATTCCGGTGAAAGTTCATCACCCAGTTGATGTACTGGTTGAACGTCCTTATCATGTTCCCGTTCCAGTTGATGTTCCAGTAAAAGTATACAAGGATATTCCAGTGCCTGTAGAAAAAAGAATTCCAGTTCCTGTTAAAGTACATGTGAAAATACCTGTCGAAGTACCTTACAAAGTTTATCACGCAAAACCAGTTCCTGTTCCAATTTTCAAAAGGATACCTGTGCCATTTCCAGAAACAGTTATTGTAAAAAGACCTATACCTGTAGCAGTTCACACACATATAGAACGCATACATGATCATCACGAATACCAGGACCATCATCAGCACCATCACCATCATCATTGATTTTTAAGTAATGTATAATTTATTCAATAAAATTGTTATTTTGTTTGTTATAGTTGAATTGTTATATAATATAAAATACTGTAATTCGCTTTGAATTAAATTCATGTTTGATTTTATTCCGAGACTATTCACTGAACTTTTTGGAACCTCAGTTTAATCATTAATTGATTTTTTATGCTAACTTTGTAATTTAGAATATAACTGTTTAATTAAATTTAGTTGTTCATTTTACACGGTAGAGACAAGAAAGATTTAATTACGACCCGAAAAAACCAGAATCAGCTAGGTATAACAAATATTAAACATAAAATGATCCACAAGCATGATGTGTATGCAACTATTTATACACAAACATGGTCATTATAATTTCTAACTTTAGAGGCCGCAACTAGTTGGGTTTGTAAAATATTGTACATATTAGGAAATTGTAGGTTTTCTGACTACGTTCTCAAAATTTATATATGTAACAGTGGGACAGTACATTCCTGGTTACTGAATTGATTCGGCCAATACTTGGTGGAAATTCATTATAATAATTAACTGATACTACAACCGCAATTTCCACAATTTACGTTTTTTTTTTAAACTGTCCGACGCGTTTCGACTAATGTCTTTGTCAAGGAACTAGACTTCTTGGTTTCCAAAAATAAATAATAATAAATCAGTCAGTTAATTTGTTATTTATCATTTTTAATAAAACATGTCATTAAGTACGTTAAAATAAACTTAAGCCAAATTTATATAGCATTTTAAAAAACAAAAACTTAAAAAAAATAGGGTTGCCAACATAATTAAAAAAACATCTTAAATCTGAATTAGATATATGGTTGAGAGTACGAAAACGCACTAACAAATTTTAAAAATCAATATTCATACAATGTAATTTTTTATTCCAAACTTCTTGGGGGTTTTGGCTTTCGTTTACAATTTTCTCTTGATTTTTCTTGAAATATATATATTTTAAAGTTTCGTCTATAGTTGGTAGTGGCCCCAAATTGGTGAGTTCCCCTGGGCCAGTTTCGAAAGTGCCCTGAAAGGGCTGTCTTTCTGTAACAACGATTAAAAATATGAGTGCATACACAATTGCCACATGAACATCTTATTTTCTGACCCAGAGTGGCCTGATAGATAAATATAAACAGTGTAACGATATTTAACTACTTTCCAGCAGACTGATTTTAATACTCGAAATACTTGTAGGATACGAGGGCTGCCTTTTATATTTCGGGATTGGACAACCCTAGTGTTGCAATCTGACAACTGACAGCTCTATCGTAAAGTTTGACATTTTTGATTTTATACGTACTCAGAACGTTTTGACATACGAGCGCTATGTGTTGTTTACAGTAACTTAAAGGATTCATATCGGCCAAAAAATGGAATTAAATCGTGAACATTTTCGTGCGATAATTTTTTACAACTTTCGACGTGGATTAAGTCAGCAAGAGTGCATGGATGAACTTAATTTAATTTTTGGCGATGAAACTCCGTCAAGGACCACTGTTTATCGATGGTATGGTGAATTCAATCGAGGTCGTAGTTCACTCCAAGACGAATTTCGTGAAGGTCGTCCAAAAACAGTTGTTGTTCCGGAAACCATTGATGCTGTGCGCAAACTGATATTGCAAGATCGTCATGTGACCTATCGTGAGATTGAGTCAACCTTACACATTAGTGGGACCAGTATACATTCAATATTGCATAAACATTTGAATGTCAAAAAAATTTGTTCGCGTTGGATCCCACACAATTTGTCAATCGTTCAAAAAAAGGCTCGTGTCGATTGGTCAAAAGAAAAGCTCAAAAAATACGATCGCGGTGCTTCAAAACACGTTTATGACATAGTGCCAGATGATGAATCGTGGATTTACGCGTATGAGCCCGAAAGTAAACAGCAGTCGACTGTATGGATGTTTCAAGATGAGCCGAATCCAACAAAAGTTGTTCTCGCACGAAGCACTTCCAAGCAAATGATCGCCTGTTTTTTCGGAGAAACTGGACATGTCGCAACCGTACCACTAGAACAATGCCGAACAGTCAATTCTGAGTGGTACCATTTGTTTGCCAGTTGTCTTCCAAGAAATGAGGAAAACCAACCGCCGAAGACGGATCACCCTTCACCACGACAATGCGAGCTCTCACACATCGACTCAAACAACTGCATTTTTGACCACTCAAAACATCGATTTGATGAGTCATTCGCCGTATAGTCCTGACTTGTCACCAAATGACTTCTTTTTATTCCCGTTCGTGTAAAACAAACTGAGAGGTCAACGTTTTTCGACACCTGAAGAAGCGGTTGTTGCGTTCAGAATGCATGTTTTGGAGATACCTCAATCAGAGTGGAAAAAGTGCTTCGACAATTGGTTCAAACGCATGCAAAAGTCTAATATTTGTTTTTCTTCTTTAATCTCGAAATATAAAAGGCAGCCCTCGTATGCTTATGCTCTAAATTAAAGTAATGAATAGACTAATGTGTTTCTATTTATGTTTACTCATTTATTTTCAGTTGAATTGTATTTCATTGCATTTTATTATATTGAGTTGAATTGTATTGTATTGTACTTCAATGCATGCAGTGTTGCGTATATAGAGAAAGAAAAAATATTAATTAAAATCTACAAATTTTGTCGTGGCTTAAAACTTATCCAGCTTGGGAACGTTTATAACTTCCCTTCCGCAATAGAATTCCAAATAAAATATCTAGTATACTCTTTTTTGTTTCTTGCCTAGTTTGTTAACAGATATAAACTAAATACTCATGCCGTGGGGGTATTAAAATAAAACAAACAACGGTATATTAAATATCTAGATCAGATACTAAACAGATCCTAGTCTGAAATAATCAGTCAAATCTATTTAACTTAATAACAAACATATAAACCTTTTAAAGAATTTTACTGACTGATACGCTCTTTACCGATTTTCTGTAAAGGCTGTATCAATCATTCATACTGTATTTAGAAATACTCAAAAGATATGCTATAAAATGGCATCTTAATTATGTTTTTGGTAAGATTGTTCACCAAACATTACGAAATTGTAATATTTCGGGATGTTTTTGTCCCTATACATCTGCAACTATATTCACTTTCTCGATTAAATTCAATTAATTAAATTCACGGTGTTTATGAAATTATTTCATAACATATATACCGCACCTTTTCCGCTAAATGTATTTGAAAGAAACAAATTATTACAAAACAATTGTTATCGTGTACTCTGTATAACACTTTTTGCGATTGCTTAAAAAAATCGTTGAAGTGTATTCTCCAATGCCTATCTAGATTAACACGAATTAGAAAGGATAGTTCTCTTGTCTGTAACTTAATTGACGGACTGTTTTGTCTGTTCTCTTGAGAATTACTTTCGAATCACCAAGGGATTATTTATCGAGACGAACATTGAACTTCTAATCAAGTTTTTAATATGCACAGCGAACAACAAATTTTTATGGAACAAGCGAGCTGCATTCTGTTGTATTTTAATTCAGGTAATAATTTACAGCCGTTGAATTTGATTTTGTAATTTCGTTCTGAACATACTCTATTAATTTTATATATGTAACTTAATTATATATATGTTACTTGTGATGTTTCACGAGTATGAAAGGTAATTGACTGTTCTCGTGTGTTTCTCTTGTTTGTCTTAGAAAAGACACTTTTTCGACGTTTCAATGAGATCTCACTCATCTTCTTCGGAATTAGTAATGTTGTCGCTCTCTAAGCATAGTACAAATTTATCTGCTGCTTCTTTGCGGCTCTGCTTTTATGCTATCGACCGGGTATGCGTGGTCTTGTTCACTCTTGCCCTTTGACCGTCTTTGTATGAGTATTCGCGTTATTTGTTCTACAGATCACGGACAACCAGCCTAAGCTATGTTTACGATACGTCGATGACACTTTTATAATATGGCCACATGATAGAGAACAACTTCACAAGATTCTGGATCATGTAAACAAAATACACCCGAAAATTACATTTACCATGGAAACAGAACAAAACAACCAACTGCCATTCTTAGACCTATTAATAAAAAAGAAACCCAGCGGCACCATAGAACACACAGTATACCGGAAAACCACTCTAGATCTATAATAAATCAAATTTTTATTCTTGGCTTATAAGTAACCTTAAGTGAGCTTTTTTGACTTTAGAAAATTTGAATACTCAGACCTACTTTTATGCAGTTCATTATCTCGTTAACGAGTTTACGAGGGCTGCCTTTTATATTTCGGGATTAGAGAACAAAAACAAATATTAATCATCGAATTGTTTTTCAAAATATTCCCCATGAAGATCTATACACTTTTGCATGCGTTTGAACCAATTGTCGAAGCACTTTTTCCACTCTGATTAAGGTATCTCCAAAACATGCATTCTGAACGCAGCAACCGCTTCTTCAGGTGTCGAAAAACGTTGACCTCTCAGTTTGTTTTTTACGTACGGAAATAAAAAGAAGTCATTTGGTGACAAGTCAGGATATACGGCGAATGACTCATCAAATCGATGTTTTGAGTTGTCAAAAATGCAGTTGTTTGAGCCGATGTGTGAGAGCTCGCATTGTCGTGGTGAAGAGTGATCCGTCTTCGGCGGTTGGTTTTCCTCATTTCTTGGAAGACAACTGGCAAACAAATGGTTATGTACCAGTCAGAATTGACTGTTCTGCGTTGTTCTAGTGGTACGGTTGCGACATGTCCAATTTTTCCAAAAAAAAGGCGATCAGTTGCTTGGGAGTGCTTCGTGCGCGAACAACTTTTGTTAGATTCGGCTCATCTTGAAACACCCATACAGTCGACTGCTGTTTACTTTCGGGCTCATACGCGTAAATCCACGATTCATCACCTGTCACTATGTCATAAACGTGTTTTGAAGCAGCGCGATCGTATTTTTTGAGCTTTTCTTTGGACCAATCGACAAGAGCCTTTTTTTGAACGATTGACAAATTGTGTGGGATCCAACGCGAACAAATTTTTTTGACATTCAAATGTTTATGCCATATTGAATGTATGCCTGTCCCACTAATGTGTAAGGTTGACTCAATCTCACTATAGGTCACATGACAATCTTGCAATATCAGTTCGCGCACAGCATCAATGGTTTCCGGAACAACAACTGTTTTTAGACGACCTTCACGAAATTCGTCTTGGAGTGAACTACGACCTCGATTGAATTCACCATACCATCGATAAACAGTGGTCCTTGATAGAGTTTCATCGCCAAAAATTAAATTAAGTTCATCCATGCACTCTTGCTAACTTAATCCACGTCGAAAGTTGTAAAAAATAATCGCACGAAAATGTGCACGATTTATTTCCATTTTTTGGCTGAGATGAATCCTTTAAGTTACTGTAAACAACACATAGCGCTCGTCTGTCAAAACGTTTTGAGTACGTATAATGTCAAACTTTACGATAGAGCTGTCTGTCAGTTGTCAGATTGCAACACTAGGGTTGTCCAATCCCGAAATATAAAAGGCAGCCCTCGTATTACGATTGACGATTCCCATGTATTCTGATATCTGTTATGATGCTAGCTTTAAGTTTTATATTGTTTTCAAGGATTTACAGTAATTTACGTATTAAAATAGTATGAATATTTAAATCCGTTATGAAAACCCACATGTTGGAAATATGTTGTATGATGTGTTATGTTTATAACCAAGTGCAGTTTAACTTTGGTGAAGGCGCCGAGATCTGATTGTGATATTATTAATATAAACCGTGACAAATAGATCATAAATTGGTAAATCATTAAGCTTTATGTTCTTCTGAAAATAACAATCTTTCTTTCCTAGCTATATTAATAACAAAACCAGAATCTTCATTCGAAACAGAAGTTTATAGAAAACCAACTCATACCAACAGATACCTAAATTTCAATTCAAATCATCCAAATACAGTAAAGAAAGGTGTTATTAAGTCATTATATCATAGAGCAAAGACCAACTGTTCTGATGATAATAAATTCAAAAAAGAAAAAGCGATTATAAAAAATGTTCTCACTGGAAAAAATTACCCCACAAAATTTATCAACAAAGAGTTAAACGGACTTCAACAGAGAACAAACCTTCCGAATCAACATCTTATTAACACTGCTACTCAGGACAACCACATTACAGATAAAACTATACCGCATATACAGGGTCTGTAAGAAAGATTGAAAAGAGTGGGCAACAGCTTTAATGTTAAAACAACATTCCAAACAAGAAATACACTGAAATCACTAATATGAAATACAAACCCAACCAACAAAACTCAGAACTCAAAAAACTGCAGATTCCTTGAGAATGCAATACATTCTGTATTGGAGAAACATCGAGACCATTAAACGTACGAATAAATGAATTATATACAGAAACGACAATTCAAAAAATCGAAAATTTGTGAACATGCTTGGGATATAGGCCATAAAATACAATTTGACAATTCAAATATACTTCACAAAGAACAACAACACAAAAGAAAAAGTAAAAGAGGCTGCCTTAATTATTTTGAACGATAATTTAATGGTCATCTCCTTTTGAACAACACAGTATCGGGATAGTTCGTAAGGTTTTTCCTAGGTTTTCCCTTAAGACGTTAATGGAATCACTGAAACAGCAGAATTTTTCGATCGTATTTTTGGCTAATCTTATAACAAAGTCGTAGGAACGCCTCTTATAAATTCTAAGGACAACTCTTTCAAATTCTTACAACTTGAAAGCTATTTAATCATAATACATGATCTTTAGAATTTTTTGTGCTACCTGTATATAGAAAAAACAACATTTTTTTCTTATGTCAACTTAAATGTCACAAAAAAACTTTCATCTTACAATTTAGATTTTCAATACATATAAAGCTATTGACAACGAAGTCAGAATCGACTTTAAAACGTATGATTTTTTCTTTCAATATATCGCTTTTTATTTCAATTGTGGTGTTATTTCTAAGAAAACATAAAAATAACCTAAATAAATTGCCATCAAATTTGGCAGATTTAAAAAAAATCATTTGGTACTTACGGTATTCTGATTTGAGTCCGACCTACATTTCAGTTTCGGTTCCAATGTTAAATTGGAATTTCGGTTTAGTAACTATTTCGGCAGAAAACTTGCGACAAAACTACGGAAACCGAACATATATTCGTGAGATTTCGTGCGGGATAATGAAGTCCACTATACTTTCTACTCTTTCCCTTCAACCCTTTGAACATTTTCTAAACTAAGTTGTTAAAATGTCCCTATACGGTAGGTATACGTGTTGTCTATTATTTTGCATTATTTGTTATTTTCTAAGAAATCAGCATTAAATTTTAAATTTAGATATTTCATAATAATTGGTAGTTTGACTGAACCGAAATTTTCTGGGTAGTATTATTTGAATAATTGTTTTCCGTAATGGCTTCTGCTTCGTGTGAATAATAAAGATATCGAAATAATCTACTAACTGTTTCTCGTGATTTAATCGAAAGTTACAAAGTTTATATATAGGGAACGTAATACAAAGCTACCTTCATTTTTAGAGCTGAATAAGATCCAGACAAAAAAATTGGGAGTCTCCATTCGAAATTTTTGAGTTTTACGTATATAGCGAATGTCATTTTCACTATTTTTTAAAGAAGAACACCCTGTAGAAAAAGGAGTGATTTTTTTTAAAATTTAACTGGAATTTTGTAGCATCCAAATATCCAATAACTTACCAACATACAGGGGGTTCTATTTTATATAAGAACGTGGTTGTCTGCATAGGACCCATCGGCATACCTCCTTGCCAAATTTTCAGAATTTTAGTATCGATATTTTTTGAGTTACAGGTAACCCCCCACCTTCGTGCGAAAATTTTGTATTTTTAACTACCGACTATCCTTTAAATCATGGTACAGTAACTCTGTGTTTTTTCGTAAAAATAAGATTGTTTACCCAATATGTGTTACTTAACAATTAATTTGAACAAAACTATAAAAGGTTTCACCTGCGGTGCATTGTTTAATTTTTTGCCAATTTATAGCGTAATAGGGTTCATATTTCAAAACAGAAAATATTTATTGCTCAATTGCCTAGTATGTAGCCGATCATGGATCAGAGCCCTCTCGGATTTCTAAAGATTTTATATATTCTCTGTGTGGAAAAAAAGTGTTATTTATCAATAATTCGCTTACGCTACATAAGTCTCTAAGCAGATCCCCATTTTTGTTCCTAATATTTTTGTTGAATCTTTATTTTAACTCTGGAATAATTACCAACTCCTACATGTAAATCTCCTAAAGTTTTGGTGTTTTGTTTATTGTTGCCTGTAGCTTTCGAAGAATCCCCTATTTGCTATTTTCAAGAGTTACAAATAGGTAATAAACCTGTGAGTCTATACAAGTTTCGACAGGTTTTGGGGGGTCGTCACAAATCTTGAATACCTATATATTGGTATGTTTTTAAATTCAAGAATTTAAGATATCATTAACGTTCTGGATGAAGAACTAGATTACAAATGCAATGAAAGAGAACTGGTCCCAAGGGCTTTATGTTTTCAAATACAATTTATAAGCACTACATTAGTGGAGATCTCGTATCTCATCGAAGGCAGTCTTTAAAAGAGAAAATTCAGAAAATGTGGAAAACTAGATAGCTGAAACGTAGTTCGCACACTTTAGGTTATTCTAAAAAACCAATTGAAATATTTCATTGAAGATATAAATTGTAGATTATTGGGATATTTATGAAAATTCGAAAATCCGAAGAGTTATGCAGCACATCATTGGAGAGTTCCACATTATTTTGGAATGTATGAGAATTCTAATATGCCAAAATTAAAAAAAAAAAACTAGTTTAGAAACTGGAAAAGTACAAAAATTGTGAACATACTTGGCACCTTAGGCATACCATAAAAGTTCAAAATTCAACCATATTACACAAAGAAGAACAAAATACAAAATAAAAGCTGAAAAAGTTGAATTTTGCAAAACACTGAAAAACATTATCATTTTTGTTTGTAGTGTTCAAAGATCCTGTAACATTCTGGTATTTGAATATGCATAGTGCAATAATCTTTCAAACAATTTAAGTATTTAGAGATAATTTAGGAATAAAAAAAATACTTTTGAATTTTGACTTTCAGCCAATTGTTCCCAAAACAGGTAACAGTATTATTTGCTGCTCACCTTAGGCATACATTTTTTAGATTCCATAATACTCCTCTCTGGCACAGTTAACTAATAAGATTGGGGCAGTAAAAGAAAAATGCTCCTTACTTGAAGTAACTATTATCCTGCTTGGTACAAGTACACAAATTATTGGCAGCAAAGTATCGAAGTAGTCCAAGTATTAAAAACACAAATAACTTCGAAAAATGCAAAGTAGATCAATCAATCGAAATTATTTTTATGGTATTTTGGGATAATTACACTACACTTGGATAAGAAACACTCTAAGTATATTTAAAATTCAACCGGGTTGTCAATAGAATTATAATAATAACTAGCAGAAAATACAAAATAGCCTATGTTATTCCAGCTTTCGGTAAAATTGGTTGAATAGTTTTTGAGTGAAATCGTAACAAACAAAAATTCAATCATCTTCCCTAGGTATACATAATATTAATTTAGATTATTTTTTGTGTGGAAATTATTTATGAGGCAAACAAAACAAAAAACATTTCGATTGGTTTCTAGGTATATTCTTTGTATACGACATTAATAACCTGATCACGAACAAATGTTGTGAAAAGCACTGTGTGCTTAAGTCTACTCCCGCCAAGCCCGGATTTTGGAATTTTTGGTTTCAAGATTAAATTTTAACCCGTTAATAATCTTTTTCATACGAATAAATATTATATTTTGGAAATACGTGAATACTTAATCACCCCATCATTAATCAAAAAAATTAACCAAGCCCCCGAAAAACATAATCCAACCCGCCTGTAAAAAATTTCCTGCCTACGGCAATTCTGATGGTATCATATGAATTCTTGGTATAAAAACAGTTTCACCAGTTGCGTTACCAGTTAATATGTTACATTCGATAAAAAAAATTAAATGGACTACTTTGAAACTTGTACCCTTGTACAGTTTCAGTGGACTTAAATTTCTGAGTAATATATTAGGAACACCTACTTTTAATATTAATTTAAAGACAATTTAGTGTCCTAGTGGCTATGTTACTAATAACGGGATAAAAAAAATTCAATAATTTCTCCCACGTTTTGGTCCAAAACCCAAATATTGTTAAAATTTACATAAACATTTCTTGCTTGAGATTCACCATTTCCTATTTGGAGAAAGTCGTTAGAAAATTGCCAATTATCTTCGCTAAACGATAAAATCCTCATATTGGTTTTTGAGTCCACATTTCGTTATGTGACAAAAATGCGAACTTTTGAGCGATGAATTGACTGCATTTGCTGTCGTTGCCCTAGTTATAACGGGCAAAATTTGGCGCAACTGAAGCTTTATGAGTTATAGAAGCCCAAATAATCTGGCATTACTCTGTTTAGAAATATTCCAAATGCTACAGGGACAAAATATTCTTTCTTCATGAACTGCTCAAGCCAACTAACGTATTTAAAATTATAATGATTATACCATAATTTTCAAATAGCATTACAATTCCGTTCTACCATCCTTAAGTGATATACATTACTTTTGTTATATCTTCCAAAAAGGGTTTAGGCGGCGGTTTCGTTGAAAGCTAATTTTTTTCCGACACCTCCAACAAATATCGTTATATTTTAGCCAATTTATATGAAAACTCAACAAAATATACTAAAATCTTCCTCGAGAACCACTCCATCAACTGGTGAAAACAGCATGAAAATCGGTGTGGTGGTTTTTGAGTTTATCGCGAACAGACAGACACACAGACGCGACAGAGGACTTTTTTTAAGCGACTTCCAAAAAGGAGGAGGTAATCAATTCGTCGCGTTTTTTTTTGTATGTATGTTACCTGATTTCTTCTCATGTGGTGAACCGTTTTCAATGAATATGGTCTTGTTTAATAGAGTATATATCCGGATTGGTGAAACTTCAAATTTTGGAAAAGAATTCTATTGGTAAACTGAAGAAATTTGTGAATGAACACATGCGTGCATGGAAATCGCCCAATATCCCTAACATATTGGTCGATTTTTCGAAAACTCCTTATGGATGTGTATGGTTTTTTAACGTTTAGTCTATTAAAGAAGATCCCTAGGTAATCTCATATACTTTTCTGCGACGTGCAACTTGCAGTTTTGCAGAAAATTCCAATATTTTTATTAACAATTTCATCGAAGTGATATAACGGACATTTCCTCATAAATATTTTAATTCCAACGTAATAGTGCGGGAATTGCACTAGAAGTTTTAATTGCAAATTTGAAAATTTTCTAAATACTTTTCCTTAAATAAAGCTCGTTTTGTTGGTAGACCAGGAAAATACCTATTTAAATGAAAATTTTTCCACTTTGCGAAGACGGTGCTTTTGGTGTCAGATTCTCCCGGCCTAATAGAAAATTCAGTGACAATACATGTCAAATCCTAAACTGCTATTTGGTGGGTTTATACACAGGGTGTTTATTTATATCAAACAAAATCACAAAGTAAAGTGATAGAAGGAGTTGCATTTATATGATGATTGAAATATAGAACGGAGTAGGCAGCAGTATATACGAGAGGGTTGGAACATAAGGTGGAGTGGACGTTTGGTGCTATAAAAATGATGGAAAAAATGTGGAATTAAAATTATATAGGGTGATTGAAAAACTGTTATATCATGTGCACGCAAACAAATCATATACAGGATGGTTGAACAATATGCTGGAGTTGAATTATATTTATACTGTGCGATTAAAACATTATTTATTTCATAGTCCATAAGAAGTTGCATAAAGTGTGGAGAGGAATTAATGTTACACACAGGGCGATAATATAAAATGTTAAAAATGAAATAATTTATGGGGTAGCCCACAAGGAGTTATATACGATGGTTGAAATATAGGACGGATTTGAATCCGTAAATATGGGATGGATTCTACTCCGTCCTATAATTTACAGAAGGCAGCTAACAAATTTATGCTTTTACCGTGGGCAGTCATATGTACAGGATTGTCAAAAAAAGTTGGAAAAAGGTGATATGACGTGGTCCATAAGGCATAAATATATTTTGGGCTTATTACGTCAACGCTTACTAGTACATTTTGTTCGTAAACCTTTACCTGTCAATTTAAATAAAATGTATTATTGTGTAATGTTGGGGCTTTCGATGTTACCTTGACCTGTTTATTAAGGTTATACATACAAAATAAAAAATAAAGAATGAAAACCATCTAAGTTCAAAAAAACTAAAAAGTTGAGAATAAGACATTAAAAAATATATAACCGACTTCCACCTATAACTAAAAAGCTGAAAATAATTATAACAAAATACAGCTCTAGCAAATAAATAACACATTCAATGTTGTTAGGTACCTACCCAGAAAGTAAAAAATGTAAACATTAAAAGGTGCTCATTCTGTACAAATTAATTACCTAGCAATCTAGTATATTTTTGAAGTCGGTGCCAAGCAACAACTAAGTTTGATGAAGTAGTAGATAAGTACGCAATGCAGGATTTTAGATTTGCTCAAAAATATACTAGATTGGTAGGTAATTAATTTGTACAGAATGGGCACCTTTTAATGTTAACATTTTTTGCTTTCTGGATAGATACCTAACAACGTTGAATGTGTTATTTATTTGCTAGAGTTGTATTTTGTTATAATTATTTTCAGCTTTTTAGTTATAGGTGGAAGTCGGTTATATTTTTTTCAAATGTTTTTTTATAATATGTAGTGATATAGCCAAGGAAAATGTGAACATTTGAATGATCAAGATTGGCTTAGAAAATTTTATACGGACAAGAATATTTTGGCAGCGTTTCTTCTACTGGCGCTTAAATAAATCTTGTGCTGGAGCGAAAACAAAGAGACAGGTACTATTGATTGCTGAACTTCAGTTGAGATAAATCTCTTTACATATGATAAGTAGTAAATAATTAATAAAATTGAGGTTCATAACTAATGAGAATTAAAAATCCCAGATATAAACTCGTTATAACTAAGTGTCCATGTGCATAAAAAATAGCAGTTGGTATTAAACAAAAACAGATATAGGAAATAGTGTATGTCAATTAAATCTCGTTCGTTGAAGAAGCGTAATTCAGCGGACGATATATTTTGTGAACAGCCATCATGTCGAGGGGGAATACGAAAGTACTATCACTATTTAGGGGAATATGGTTTGATATAAAAGCAAAACCGCACCCGCAAAATTATAACAGTCTCATCTAAAGTATTCTCTTTTCGGTAACATGAGGATTCTGGTAAGTCTACCCGTATTGTATTTTGCTCGAATTATTAGCGGTCTGATACAGTTATTTAGCTGGAAATAATAAGTGGTTTTGAAAAAACATGAGGTTAGTAAGTTCATATTGCGAAACGTAACTTTGTTCAGTTTATTATTACTTCAGTTAAAATAAAATATATATAATTTACAGCTACAAAAGTAACTTAACATTAAAATAGATGGGTAAACTATTTACATAGGTGCCATAGATATTAACTGAGCTAAATGAATAATTGAAAATTTATCGTTATTGCATTTAGCATTTTTCTGTCAGAAGTCCGATTGTAGATCAGTGTTAGTTTCCATTCTTTCCCTTTACAGAGGTCTTTTTTAAGCCCTCCATTGTTTCGGCAAACTTCGATCTCCTAAGCATCGATTCACCTTTAACTGTTCTCGAATTATCTGGAAGTATGTTTTTTACAGATTATGTTTATTTTTTTGGTGGATTCCCATTTTAGAAACTTCGTATTCGAGATGTTTATTGCTATTAGTATAATATTACAGTTTTTATCCCATGTCTTGCTTTATCCACAAAAAATGAGTTGAAACGAAAGAATTTACATCCATTATGATCAAATCTATATTGTAGTTATTCAGCATATTAAATCAAAGTTTGCAATTAATTACATCAACAGTTTTCGAGTCAAAAACTGTATAATCGGAATTTTGTTGCTTTTATTGAATACATTGAACAAATTTTTATGTCTTTGATTAACGCAGTATTATCAATACAAAAGTTGTGGGATTTTTTTGTAGTTTTCTTTCTAACAGAACTTTATGCTTGAGATTATGTTCTCATCATTATTACCATTTTTTTATGGTTTACTTTATGACTTATTTTACAGCGTAGAGATTTTTTATAATCATTTTGTCATTTATTTGTGATTTGTGGGAATATGACTCAAATTTTTGGGACTACCTACTTTTGACTTTTGATATTTATAAATGTTTGTTATTAATGTTGATAACTGTAGGGTGTAGTAGTATTCCTGTTCGCTAGTTTCAACTTTCTTTTGTTCGTAACTTTATGTTCTGATTTATTTATCACTTGTCTGGAGGTAATTCATCTACTTTTGATTTGGTCTCATATATTTTTCTGTTCCGGACAATAATGTTTGTGGCTGACGTATAGTATAAAAATATTTAGTTTAGTTTACTCAGATAACTGTGTGCTTCTAATTAAGTACAAAAAAGGTTCTTACAACTAAGGCTTCCACTGTTAGCATTTATACACAAATAATATAAACTGTATTCTCACTTTTTTAAATTTAACTTTTCAGATTTGCACGATCTTGCTGATATCATCAGCTTTTGCCAAAGAAGAAGCTAAGGAGACACCTAAAACCAAACGGGGGCTCCTGCTGGGTGGAGGTGACGATTTTGGAGGTCATGGTGATTTTGGAGGCGGTGGAGATTTAGGACTTCACGGTGGTTTCAGCGGAGGATTGAGCGGAGGCCATGGTAGCTTCAGTGGGGGATTAGGTGGAGGTCATGGTGGACTTGGAGGTGGATTTGGAGGAGGTCTATCTGGCGGCTATGGAGGCGGCTATGGTGAAGAAAAAATCAGTCATATAACATTGACCAAGCAGGTTGCTGTTCCAGTACCTCATCCAGTTCCTGTTCCAGTTGAAAAGAAGGTACCATACCCAGTGAAAGTTCCAGTCCCGTACAAGGTCGACAAACCTTACCCAGTACATGTTCCAAAACCTTATCCAGTTCACATTGACAAACCATACCCAGTTAAAGTAATAAAGAATGTTCCAGTTCCCGTAAAAGTTCCTTATAAAGTACCAGTACCCGTTAAAGTAGCATATCCGGTACCTAAGCCATATCCAGTTCCAGTGCATAAACCAGTACCAGTACATATTCCCGATATCAAAATTATAAAGAAACCTGTACCAGTTGTAATTCATGCTGAACATGGCGATAGCGGTATTGGAGGTGGCTTCGGAGGTGGACATGACATCGGTGGTGGAATTGGAGGCGGATTTGGAGGTGCACATGGTATCGGAAGCGGATCCGGAGGTGATTTTGGTGGACATGGTATTGAACATCTTTCTGGAGGTTTCGGTGGTGGACATGAATTATCCTCTTTAGGCGAAAGCTATGGACATCATTAGAGAGTTATTGTGATAATTAACATCGATAAAGGTTTTTTAACAGTTTATTGATGTATAATGTAAATAGCTTTGTTCTACTTATAAGTATGTGTATCCATATAATTTCATCAAATTCGTGCAAAACAGGAACTAAGTGTTCCAGAAATCTTCACATATCTGTAATGGTAGCCATTTTGTTTGCAATTTAAATTATTCTTTCATTCCTCATTTTCAACTCTGTGATAATTTCATGTCAAATCAAACAATTTGTGATTTCCATTGCAGATTATCTTTAAATGTTATTCTATATTTCCTATTTGTGTAATTCATAAAACTTTATTTTTTGAAATATATATTTTGTAATATTTTGGGTATCATTATTATTTATTCCCAGCAAAGCAGTTAATGCTCCAGTGCAAGCAGAACAACAAATTTTAACAAATATACTTACAATTAGTTCTGAACTCAGGTTGTTTAAAATACTTCTGTTGATTGAACAGATAATATTAATAAATAATTTATGTTAAGTGTCGTCTACAAACATACCCAAGAGTTTCATATCTCTCTGTACATCTTCGCTCGCATCTTTTTATGTTTCTTGGAGCTACAAAAAGACTTAAGAACGTTATTATCGCAGAATATATCCATATTACCTTACCCTGGTCCTGAAAAATTCCTCAACATTGAACCTTACATTGAAACTTGCGAATGATATTAATTATTGAATTTATCACGTTTGTAAAGTGAACCAGTTAGACGTATATAATTTCAATATTTTCGTCATTGCCAAGGTCCATGATCTTTTCTTCGGTGCCTTTATAATCTCTGCCTTTAATTCGTCTTTGGATTGCATAGATCTGTTAATTTGTTGCATTTGTTTCAGGCTGATATTTTCAATTTATTTATAACTGCAGTTATAGTTTCGTCTTCTGGACTGACCTAGGATTTTCGAGAGAATTAGCACACAGAGGTTCCGAATCTGGAGCCGTTCCGTGTAATTGCTGTTCTCCCTTAACTCCTAGGACAGAATGTCACAATAAAATTTTCAGGTTACTTCACCTCTGTGTGCTAATTCTCTCGAAAATCTTAGATGTCAGTCTTCAATGGAGATTGAAAATTTGCATAAACTTGCTTATCTTGATGTACTTATAGATAGAAAACACAACACAATAAGTACAAGTACTTATCGAAAACCTACGAATACTAATAGATATTTGAATTTTCATTCCAAACATCCCTTGAATGTAAAGAAACGTGTTGTAAAGTGCTTATATGATATATGCAAAAAACATATCTTCATCCAACCAAATCTTTAACGACGAAGTAAAATAATCAAAGAACGTCTACTTCAAAATGAATATCCCCAAGACTTTATAAATAAAACTATAAATCAGCTACAAAGAAAATCGCAACAACAAACCAGCACAAATAACCATCACACTAATACCAACCAAACACAAACAGACAACCAAATAATGAACATAATTCCATATGTCCCAGGTGTATCGAAAAAAATTAAGCGGTTAGGAAATAAATACAGCGTTAAAACTATTTTTAAAACAAATAGTACCTTGCGCTCTATCCTCACATATACCAAACCGTTTAACGCAACCCAGAGTTCAAAAAATTGTGTGTACAGTATTTTGTGTGACTGTGGCCATTCTTATACCGGTGAAACTTCAAGACTTTTAGAAGTAAGGAAAGAAGAACATCAATATAACATTTCCAGAAGACATGTGGAAAAATCAAATTGGGTCAATCGTGTATTAACGAGCACTGGCAGCCATAGGATAGATTGTGGATAAAACAAAGATTTTATGGAAAGAGGAAAATTTAAAAAAGAGGAAACTTAAGGAAGCCAGCTGTATGATGATAAAAATTTGGACTGGAGGAATTTATTGCTAACAGAGCAAAAAACGGTAACCTCAGCGTCAAGTCGACAAACGACAAATTGTCAGTGTCAAATTTTTTGACAAGCAAATTCAAGATCAAAGCGAAAATTTTTTAGAAAAAACCTCAAAAACAACACTAAACGATTGATAACACAGATAAGTTTTATACAGTATACAATACATTACATATATACAGGAATACTGGTTGATCATTTTGTAGACATCTCTTTCTCTCAGAATAACTGTGAGGAAGAATCTTGAGGAGAGGAAACCCAATGAACAGAAAAAATAAGTCAAAAATATGTTAATTAAAACAATTATTATTACTATTGCATTTATCACTTTACTTTATGGTTTTGTGTTCTATATTAAACACCCTGTCTATAATCGTACCAAATACCAGTTAGAGCAGGACATTGTGCTGCCGTTGACGTTTTTGTATAACCGTCTTCTCAAACTGAACAATTTTCATGTAAATAGACATTTAACAGGTATACAAACAAAATGATCTTGGGACTCGTTGCTATGAGTTGAAAATATGTCTAATAAAATTAATTATACTACTATATGCTTACGATGTACACAGAAAAATTTCAAATTCGCTATTATAACTACTATTACGTTGGAATTAAAATATTTATGAAGAAATGTCAGTTACATCACTTATATGGGATTTTGGATAGGAATTTTGATTTTTTTGGCAATTTTCTGAAAAAACTGCATGTTACAAGTTACAGAAAAATATATGAGACCATCTTGGGATTAATAAATACAATTTAAAAAACTACACAAATCTATCTATCTATTGGAAAAATCGACCAATATACAGGGTGAGTTTTTTTTATGATCAGTATGGGGATCTCGGAAACTAGCGGAGTTAGAGTAATGATTAAATTGGAAAAGATTTGCAGTTTTACGGACCCAATTTAATGACACTTTCGGATTTTTGTAAAAAGTCATGATTTACTAGATATTTTGAAAAAACCAAATTCTGTCGATTTAGTCAAATCTCTCTAGCTAACAAAGGTGTTTTTGATTTTATAAAAAATATATATCAAAATTGAAGGGAATTGTATCCCGAATATGATTGTCATGTCCTCGTTTGCGTGACAGCTCTCGTTTTCGAGATATGACACAAACTTATCTCTTTTTGAATGGAAATCATAGTTGGCTATGACCTCAAAAAATCGGACATTTTTAGAGCTTTTCAACGATATAACACTCGATATAGTTATTCATAAAAATAACGGAGTTATGGATGCTTTTCACTAGTATTTTCACTTTTAACGTAGTTAGTCATGAAATAGATTGTCAAGGCACATGTCTCTAAACCATGTACAAAACAAAAAACGTCGATGTTAGTCACCAGCATGCAGAGCTTTGAGAAACTGAAAGTTTGTGCGGGTGGAACTTGTGCGCTTTCAGTACCTTAACTACAGTTCGTTGAGATGTGCTAGCTTCTGCCGCAATCTCATGAGTTGATTTACATGGAGTTTGATTTTCCATTGCCAAAACATTTATTTGTGCTGCTTCGTTAATTTGATTACGTTCCTTTGGTAGTTTAGTAAAAGATCCATATCTGCGTAAACTATCGTAAAGCCTCTTAAATGTACATAGAGCAGGTTGACGACGATTAAAATATCTATGAAAGTATTCCTCAGCTGCACGAACTGAATTTTTATGGCATATGATATAACATTCCACCATATTCAGTTTTTCTTCGTTAGAATATTCCATTTTATCACGAAAACTTGTCAATATCGACTGTCAGTTCAGCACTACTAATGGAATTACTCTCAAATGAGGAAACGTCAAAGTGGAAACAATCTTTTTCATGGCTACCTACGTTAGAAGTGACTTTTTACAAAAATTCGAAAGTGTCATTAAATTGGGCCTGCAAAACTGCAAATCTTTCCCAATTTAACCATTGCTCTATCTCCGCTAGTTTCCGAAATCCCCATACTGATCATAAAAAAAACTCACCCTTTATTATGTATATTGGTTGATCTCTATTCATACATGTGTTTATTCTCAAATTTCTTCATTTAACCAATAAATTCTTTTCTCAAATTTGAAAATTCACTAATCCGCATGTACTCTCTATTAAACAAGACAATAAACTTTTAAATCGGTGAGTAACAGGTGCAGAAAACAAGTAACATACATACATACAAAACAAAATACACACCCACCTTCTATTTGGAAATTGGTTACAAATATGCAGCCCAAAATTATCTACTGCAATGGAATTTAAAACGTTGAGCAGTTTCATTTCAGCAGTATTTACTAACAATCTCTTGATTTGATTACTTATTATTTTGTTTCTTGGGTACAGGTAAAAGATATTTTTTACAAAGTAAGTTTAAAATAGTTATTTCTCCAAAAATCTACCAAAATTATTATAAGCTACATGTCAGTTCGCATATCTTAAGCAAATATCAAAACATGCAGCGATGAACTTGAGTTTATTATCGATCACAATCCGAATTATGTAACGTAAGACGATGTAATCACTCGTTGGTCTCGCTATTTAGTTTGATACATACTCCTATTATTTGATAAAAAACAGTTCCTATTATGTAATGTTAATCAAGGAAGTATCACAATGGTACTGAATATTAATTTCCACTTTTTGTTGAAGAAATAAACTGCACTCATGTTGAAATTACGTTTTAATCAGTTGTGCGACCCAAATAAACACATTTTTCACAGTTGGATGGTACTAAGGGTGTACATAGAAAAGTGATTGGCAGAACTTGGTATATATTGGCGGAAAAATATTAATTATTATCAGTTTATTCTGTTTAGTAAAACAACCATGAAGCTTCTAGTAAGTGCTTTGCGATTTAAGTTAATTATTGAATTACTGTGAAATTATTATTGTTCCAAAACGTTTTTGAATATTTCCAATTTTTTTAACATTATGTTACATTTGTTCATCGTTAAATTAATGTATCGACTTTGAGCTGTATCCATGTTTCTGAAGTATTTTGATATTGTGACCTTCATGGTTAAATGCATTATTCAAAAGAAACTGTTAAGATTTTTGAGTTTCTGCCACAATCTTTTAACTTTGGATATTAGGACACTATGCAGGATTATCACAATTTTGATTAAAATTTGAGATTTTTTGTCGAGATTTATGTTTCATAGACTTTTGCATATAAAAAACTGGATATTTCTTTGAAATTATCAATAGAGTTATTTAACAACAAATTTTGGCTAGAATACGTGGTCAGTAAGCGTCCTGTAAAATCTTAATCTGCATAGTTTTTAATAAATACGCTTTTATTAGGTTGCCGTGAATGTATGTATGTATCTATCTTCAACGAAATTTTCACCAACTTAAAGAAGTCTGGGTAACTTGAAAATTGGCACATATGTCAATACAATTCTTTAATGTCTAAGTGCTTCTTGGGAAATAACACCAGAGTTTAAAGAAAATTGCTGTATATTCCAAACCTTTCGGGGGTCTAGATCAGACCCCGTTGTCAATGGTTAAGAAACTGCGGATTAAAAAGGCACAATTCTAAGATGTAAATTAAAATATTTGACAATGTGTATTATTTGAGTTACGTCAAAAATCAAATAATACACATTGTCAAATATTTTAATTTACATCTTAGAATTGTGCCTTTTTAATCCGTAGTTTCTTAACCATTGACAACGGGGTCTGATCTAGACCCCGAAACGTTTGGAATATACAGCAATTTTCTTTAAACTGTGGTGTTATTTCCCAAGAAGCACTTAGACATTGAAAAATATACCACAAGTATCATTCAGTAAACAACAATTCTTTAATGTCTAAGTTCTTTTTATATGTCACAAATATCATTCAGGAAACAACAATTCGTTAAGTTGAATTTTCCAGTTTGTTGTCTTTTGTCACTGTTCTTGCCTAAATGCCAAATTCGTCTATATTTTACATCACATTTTACATCACGATTCTGAGAAAAGAAAAATATTAAATGATTCTTTAAAATAAATTATTTAATATAGTCATGTTAGAATGATAACAAATTTAGCTTTACTCGGTTTCCTTTGATAGTTTAATAAAGATTTCATAAATGTGGCTCTTAGTTCGGATTTTAAATGTTCAATACAATTTAGACTATAATTACTAAATTACATTTTCGTGTTTTGATACATTTGTTTCTTGTAATCCTGTTTTTATTTTCATTTATATCAATGCCCTTTTAAAGTAGATTTTCGCAAAAACGTTCATATGTGTTATTTCCATCAAAACTTAATCTATATTATTTGCAAGGTATGATAAATTAGAATTTAACATATTAAACATAATTCGAATTTTAAAGTGAATTTTCTTTTTAGAAAGATTAACATTTAAAAATTTCGGTTCTGGTGTTTTCATCTGCAGTTGTGTATTTTGATAAACGTCAGTATTAGGTGTTGGTTCATTTTTTTTTCTATGTACAATTCATATTTTCGAATATGTCACATGTTTTTTACATGCTAGTGCATATAAAATCCCGTATTTCAAAGTCATATTCCTAATTATTTTGTATTATGTTTTTTATAGAATTAAACACGACGCTATTTGAGTTCAGTTACTGTTGTACTGGTCTCTAAACAAATATCTTCTGTTCTATGGAGTATTTTTTGTATTGAATCGAAGGATATTATCCATGATGCCTTGAAAAGAAGTTGAAGGGTCTTTTTTGAGTTCAGACGGAATCTTACGGTATTCAAAATATCGGGTGTCAAGAGAAGTTTGGCTTATATCGTGTTTATCCATCTGGATTTTGTGCAACCAACCTGCCAGAACAGGTTTGTTCTGTATTTCAGTTCTGTTTAGTGGTGGATATCTACATTAAACTGTTTTTAACTAAGTTTGTGATTTTCTTTTCAAGCAAACTATTGGATATAATTTAACCTGGATGCGTTAAGATAAAAAAAGTCCCTATAAAGTGTTCGTTTAATACTTTACATATTTCACTACTTGAATTTGTTTGTTTCTGTTAGCTAAAAGCATATATGTTTGTAGGGGTTTTGTTATTCAAATGTAATTACGAAGAACTTGAGCATTCATGTATGATCTAAAATATTTAGCCTAAATTCTAATGTTTCAGTATTCTTGAAATTATAATTATTTGTAAGGATCAGAAAAGAACTATTAGTAAATTGAATTTTCAAATGTATGAGGCCGTATTAACTCAAAATTGATATTCTCAAATCTGTCCACAACTGGGGATTTTATTAACTGTTACTATGATTTTTTAGTGTTACCTAGGATAGTAGTTATTTTATAACGTAATTTAATTACCACGGTTCATCGTTACATTAAAATTAAAAATGCTTCGCTGATTCAAAAGTTAGAGACAATATTAGCAGAGAAGCTTCCATAATCGGTATTTATCTTCTGTGATAACCTGCGCAATTATGATGAAGAAGAAGTAGAAGAATTAAACCTGTATTCTTTCTTTCAGGTAGTTCTTTTGTTTGCAACGGCAGCGTTGGCCGAGAACTCCAACTCAGAAAAGAAACACAACAAACGTGGCTTGTATGATTTGGGCAGTTTTGGAAGTAGTTCAAGTTTGGGGCATGGTTATGGGTCTGGTTTTGGATATGGACATGACAGCATTAAAACCATAACAATTGCGAAACCGATACCATATCCAGTTCCACATCCAATTCCAATTCCTGTTATTAAACACGTTCCAATTCCTTATCACGTAAGTAGATTTGTAGGCAATTTTATAAAATCTATATTTATATATGGGTATTTTTTAATATTTATAAGCGAAGCATCATTTTGAAGTAAAATTCAACTCTTAAACGCAATTATTGAAATATTTAATATAATATTGCAAATCTTATAATTGTTAATTAAATTATATTATTTAACTAATTCCCGCTGTACCCAGATATTCTAATCACATAAATTTTGTCCAATGATTTACTGAGTCATTCACTACCTATTCTTTTTGCAGGTGCCAGTAAAAGTACCAGTGGCGAAGCCTTATCCAGTACCTGTGCCAAAACCATACCCAGTACACGTGGAAAAACCTTATCCTGTTATAATAAAAAAACCTGTTCCTTATCCTGTCAAAGTACCCATAAAAGTACCGGTACCTGTACCTCATCCAGTACCAGTACCAAAGCCTTATCCAGTAACTATTGCAAAACCATATCCAGTCAAAGTACCTTACCCCGTTGTCATCGAGAAAAAAGTACCAATTATCACCCATGGAGGCTACGGGCTGCATGAATATGGCGGAGGTTTTGGACACTATCATTAAGCTTTTTAAGGTATTTTGAGAGATTATAACAGTAAATTTTAACAATAAGGCTGTAGCCAGCGGGGAGGAATTGGAATTTTGAGTTTCACATTCAATTTTAACCAATTAATCATTTTTTAAATTAGATTAAATTTGATATTTATGCAATTTCATATACCCAAGAAATGATATATAATATAATATAATTTTCTCAGTCATAATCAGCCTATCACAAATCAAAAAAAATCCAATTAGAACAGTTAATACTTTGCGTTAAGTATTTTAGGTAATAACCGCCATTTTATTGACAGTATTTGTATGCATATTTATTACTACGATAACCATTATTGCTAAATTTCACTATAACATATTTGGCAATCTTCAAGAAATCCAAAAGTTAATTCAATTAAACTGTCACGTAGTATTTTATGTCATTATTAAATAAGTAGTATGCCAATTAAAATTACATCAGTTATATATTCGATTTGATTGAATTCTTTGTGCTGTGCCAAAATCATGTAGTTCTAGTTCGTGTTAGATGACAAATTTGGCATCAGCTTCTGATATATTTTCTAAACAGAATTTTGGAAACAGGTTGAGTCATTCTCAAAACCAGGTCTTTTCATATTCGAAAAATTGTAGTAGGCATGGATCAACTTCTGTCATTTTTTTCGGGCAAAAAACATTGTATTTATATGTCAATGTTGTGAAAACTCCTGAAAAAAATTACGCAAGTGAACAAAAAAAATTTCGAATATGAAAAGGCCTATTGTAAACCGATGTCTCCATTGAAGTAAGTGTCCCTTGAAGTTTAATAAAGGAAATCCAAAAATAAATTAATAGTTTTTAAGTTGTTATAAATTATATTTTATGTAAAATTGAACCGGTATACCTTAATATAACTTTTATTACGCTATAAACAAAGCATATTTGCGAATTTGTGGAAACCTTCAATTTTTGTAAGGTGGACTATTATAATAAGGCAAATATAATGTAATAAGTTTTATCATATGCTATTAACTTTTCGTTTCCAAAAAATCCTTTGAAGTTTTTGTAACCTGCACATATCCTATACAAGTATTTTGAGGCTAATAATAGTATTTGTTTTTCAGTTGGTTCCAGTCTCCCACAGAAAACATTGTGATATTTTTTAAAATTGTACAGTTGTTACCAGTTGCAAATAAATTGTTAAAATATTAGACGTTTCTAGTTAATAAGTTGCACATACCTATTAAAGTCAACCTATTTCCTTTTTAATGCCTGAATTGAAAGCAAACATAAATGCGGATCACTTCTGTTTATTTAAAAAATCCAATGAAATGTAGATCGCTAAACAAATTTCTCAGAGGCAATGACATAAATAACAAAGAACCATCACTATCAAATTTACCTTAGAAATTAAAAAAAATAACAAACTATCCTTTCTAGACATATTAATATCAAAAACAGAATCTTCATTCGATACAGAATTTTATAGAAAACTAACTCATATCAAAAGATACCTAAATTTCAATTCAAATCATCCGAATACAGTAAAGAAAGGTGTTCTAAAGTCAGTATATGATAGAGCAAAGACCAACTGTTCTGATGATAATGAATTCAATAAAGAAAAAACAATTAAAATAAAAAAATGTTCTCACTGGAAACAATTACCCCACAAAATTTATCAATAAAGAGTTAAACAGATTTGAACCTTCCGAATCAACTCAGAACTTCTCTTATTAACACTGCTACTCAGGACAACCACATTACAGTTACTATACCATATATACAAGGTCTGTCAGAAAGATTGAAATGAGTGGGTAACAGATTTGATGTTAAAACAATATTCCACAAAAGAAAATATCGAAAACAAAACCAACCAACAAAACTCAGAACTCAAAAAACTGCATATACAAGATTCCTTGCGAATGCAATAAACATCGAGACCATTAAACGTACGAATAAATGAACACAAGAATTACATAAAGAAACGACAATTTGAAAAATCGAAAATTTATAAACATGCATGAGAACTAGGCCATAAAATACAATTTGACAATTCAACTATACTTCACAAAGAACAAAATAACACAGAACGAAAAATAAACGAGACTGCCTTAATTCATTTGAATGAAGACAATTGTATCGCTTCTACTTCTGTAGAATTCAATCGTATCTGGTTTTGAACAACCCAGTATCCGGATAGTTCATAAGGTTTTTGTTAGGTTTTCCCTTATGACGTTAATGGAACCATTGAAGCAGCAGAATTCTTTGATCGCATTTTTAACAAAGTCGTACCTAAGAATGCAACTTATAAATTGTAACGACAACTTTTTGAAATTATTCCAACTTGCAAGCTTTTAACTATAATACATGATCTTTAGAATTTCTTGTGCTACCTGTATATCTAGGAATAACAAGTTTTTCTTATGTCAACTTAAATGCATTTTATATTTTCAATTCCTGTTAACGATGTCAGAGGAGACCTGGGAACGTTCAGTTCCTTGAATATACAGATTTTTGTTTCGGTTGTTTTGTTATTTCCCAAGAAAACATAAAAATAATGGTGAGTTAGAACTAATTTTACTACAGTTGTATTTACAACTGTATTTCTTTTGTTTTATAAAATTTTACAGTGATAAGGGAGCTTGAAACTATCTGAATAAATAATTAACATCAAGAGTGGTTCAACACAGTATTGTCTGTTTCTAATAACATTGATCCTACATTATTGTGCACCGTCATTTTTGGTGTTGTCATTAACGACCTGAAATACATACCCTTAAATAAAAAATGTATAACCGACTTCCACCTATAACTAAAAAGCTAAAAATAATTATAACAAAATACAACTCTAGCGAATAAATAACACATTCAATGTTGTTAGGTACCTACCCAGGAAGTAAAAAATGTAAACATTAAAAGGCGCTCATTCTGTACAAATTAATTACCTACCAATCTAGTATATTTTTAAAGTAGGTGCCAAGCAAATCTAAAATCCTGCATTGCGTTCTTATAAACTACTTCACCAAAATTGATTGTTGCTTGGCTTAATAAGCCCAAAATATATGTATGCCTTATGGAACACGCCATGTAACCTTTTTTGAACATTTTTTGACAACTCTGTATAATTACTTTTATGTTTTTTTTTTTGGGCAATAACACCACTATAGAAATAAAACGACGTATATTGCAGGAATACCAAACGTTTCAAAGTCTATTCTGACTTCGTTGTCAATGGCTTTATATTTATTGATGTAGATTGCAAAATGAAAATTTTATTTATCATTTTGCAATACAAAATACGCGACGAATTGATAACCTCCTCCTTTTTGGAAGTCGGTTAATAAAGCATACTAAATCTGTGGCATTTTTAGCTATTCAAGATAATGTAGTAAACCACCAATGAATCACCCGTAATTTGAGTGATTGATAAAAATTAGAAAGTTGACCAAATGTTTTGTTATTATTTGCAAAATTGAAACTATTTGTTTATGTCGGCAAACACAATTTAATTTTTCGACTTAACGTACTTTGGTGATGAAGTTGTAATTACCGTCAAGACGTAAAAACACTGTAAGATGTTTTTTGAAGCATAGTTGTAACATGTTCTAGTTTCTTTTTTTTATTTCTTGTGTAAATAACATCACATATGAGAAAAAAGTTCGATATTCCAAAAAATCCAAACGTTACAAGTTCTTATCCTGACTTCGTTGTCAATAATATTAATTTTAGTGCGATTGCCAAGGACTGATTAAACAAAAAAGATACAATTTAACATTAGTATAAAATAAGTATAAATAAATAAATAAATTGCATTGAAACTAAATACATAGTCACCTATTATTCTCATTATCGTATCAAGTGTTACAGTATCCAAACACTTATATTTGTGTCAAGTTCAAGTACACATCAAACCTCGAAGTGCATTCTTCAACCGGGAATGTTGTAATATTATAGCTACTACAATAACCAGAAACCAGTTAATAATATAATCTTTGAAATAATCAAACATTACTTCACATGAAGATCGGCTTTTACTCTTTGCGTGATTGAAGTTATGTTAGGCCCGAAAGGTTGTTTACGAGACAGTGCGATTAGTGAAATCAGGAAATGAAAATCTGAATAATTATACAGCAGAACGTATTGAGTTCATTTTATTGGTTATGTTAGCAATATTGCAAGACTATTCGATTTAACGTTTTGAGTATATGGAAAAATATTATTTCAAATACAGGGTGTTTGAAAAAGAACTCCCTAGTTTTAGGTATAAATTTAATGTGTAAATTAATGAAAAACTACATCAACAAGTACATACAGTGAAAGAGAAAACCTTCGAGTTTTGTTGAACATCAGTACACTTCAACATGGGATCCATTTGTTGCCCTGCACACGTCGAGACGATATTCAAATTCTCGCCATGTATTCACCAACATATCATGTGTAACTGTCCCAACCGCCGTGATCATCATCAATTCTGTTTAAAAAGTCAATAGCAAACTCTAGCCTTTTGATTTTATCAGTAGGTTTTAATTTCATGTAACAGTTGCAATTTGTAGGCACGCAAATGTAATCTTTTACGTACAACATCATAGACTGTACCTTTAGGAACGCCTAATTGTAGACTACGTCTGGCCAATGACTTTTTTGGGCTCCAAACACACGAAACACGGATCTGTTCAACAACATCTTCAGAAGTTCTAGGCCTACCGGGTGATTTCGCTTTTAAAACACTACCGGTTTCCTTGAAAGATTTTAGCCAATGACGGATAGTTTTTGGTGTAGGAGGTTCACCACCATACTGACGTCTAAAATTACGTTGGACTGTTATAACAGACTCAGTTTGCACTAACCAAATAACACACTGTGCTTTTTGTTGCGGAGTAGCTATTGCACCGCACTGCACGCCCGAACACAACTGAGGGAACTGTTCCCTGGCGCCGTCTCAAATTCAAGCAGGTCTGCCAACTGCAGGGAGGCAAAACTTAGACAGTTGCTGAATCAAACACCACAAACTAGAATAGTGTATATCACTTTTTACTGATTCTATGACACATTAAAACTAAGGAGTTCTTTTTCAAACACCCTGTATAATGCTATGCGTTTTAAGTATACTCTTTACCAAATGGTTATATTTCCATCTGATGTCTTTAGATTACCCTAAAATATTGCCAATTTATATTACTCGTTTATGATTGGTCAAACTGTTTTCACTTATTAAGAATGAGGATTGGAAATGGTTTTATTATTCCTCTAACTTTGACTAAGGGCATCTGTGTTTTTTCAAATTTTGTCCTCAGTAATTTACGATAAAGGGAAAAATGGGTAAATATGTTTACTTTCCCTTAAAATCATTTATAAAAACATTTTAAAATAACGAAAAGTAATATCTGATACATTCATGTAAAAACACTAAATCTAAACTAAAACCAAACTAAATCTAAATTACATTTTTCTCTAATTTTTACATACCAGCAAACTATTAGCAACTTACAGTAATCAGTACAAAGCTTAATTCCAAGTATGTGAATTCAAAATAACAGATTTCACTGATAATGCAAAGATTTTGTATAATGAAATTATGTAACTTAGTATTATACTTAATTACCTACCTATTATTTTACTCTACATTAAAACATAATGACATTTTAGAACGGATTTTAGGGATTCTTACGAAGTAAACTATACAATGAGCTGTATGGGACACTTGTCCGAATTCATTAATTCATTATTTATACAAATCATTATGCTTTCGTAAGAGTCCAGTTCCCTAAAATTATTTACTTGTTCAACTAATTTTAAAGCAGTTGAATCTAAGGAGTTTTAAAACATCATGTACAACACCAGATTTATCCGCTCTTTCCGTATTTCAAATGGGCAATAAGCTCTTTGAAACGGCTTCTGTTAGTTCTGCGTATCTGTTCATAATTCTTTAAAACAAAATCGTTACATTTGATTTTATAAATACCAGACTTCTCGAAATCAGCAAGTTTATCTTTAGGATTACCCAACAATTTCTGTAGAGTTGTAGTTGTTCTTTACACCGCCTGCATACAACGTGCTTTAAAAATAGAATAGAGACAAACTTTTGTTCTTGTGACTCATTTCGAAAAGTTGACAGCTGCTTCTTCCTAATTAATTGATTTATAATATCTGTTGGATAACCATTGCATGCAGCTATTTCTCTAATAGTTTTCTTTTTTTTTTCTTTTTCAAACCTCTCTTTTTTAAGAGGGAATGTCAATAAGTGTGGTACAAGGAAATTAATCCCCGCCATTTTATGTTGTTGACAGTGAAAAAAAGTATTAGCTAAAAACCTATTTATGCTAGTATCCTTCCTATACACATCAAACTCTAACTTATTATTATCATTTCTTAAAACTGATACATCCAAAAATGGCAGAGTACCCAACAGGAAAATAAGGGTACTCTACCATTTATATATGGTCAATAATAATGTGTTTATCAGTAAGAGAAATAGTATACTAAATTTGTAATGAATGTATGCATATTAATCCAAATTAGCATAAACTTATTCTTACACACATTATTACTAAAGCATACTTATTAGGAAAGCAATAATTAAATAGATTTGGCGTCAAATCTCTGAAAGACAATAAAATATGTACTTCTGCCTAAATTTAAATACGAAGTTGGGCATAAATCATAGAACTTACCTATTATTATTAATTACGGTCCGAGTATTGTTCAGGTCTTCTGCTTCCTTTGGGGCATATGTATCAGAATTATACAGCATTTTGTTGAACATAATTAGTTATTCATATTTAAATGAAATTCAAATTATTATTAATTATTATTATATGAGACACACATACAATTTCAAAACTAGCCAACAAAATGTGTTGTTATGTTCTAAACATCATATTTTCAGTTCAAGATAACGTTTTGAAATTTGAAATAAATTATCGGATTATTAAATAATTAATTAATGCTATAATTGTCACTATTTATTGACTGAAAGATATAATGCCACTATTGATGCTTTCCCTTAAAACCTATGTCCGAATTAACAAATAATATAAGCAATGGGACAGATAAAGAACAGAAACATAACATGGACAAAAAATTAAATGACAAATATACTAGCACCATATTGTTATTTGGCCAAGAAATGTAATGAAACTGGAACTTTGATGTGAATCGATAACCAAGGATTTGTGTTCTGCAAAACAATCTAAATATCATCATAACTTAGTCATTGCCCTTGCGGTTTCTTTTACAATAAATTTTCGTAAATGGTTTATAAATTATTCTGGAGAAAACTCAGAAAGCTAACCGAAATTCGGAGATCATCATATTATATGTATCCTCGAAGTTTCTTTCCACTTACGTCGTCTTGAATTGATTGATCTCACAACGTTTCAATAGCTGTTGATCTTCTATCGTCATCAGGTGAATGATGAGAAATTCAGATTATACCTCGTATTTTATACGCTTAACCGATCATGCTCATTGAGTTGCTTAATGCCCTGTCTTGTCCAATCAGCGTGGTCGTATCTGGCGATTGGTTGCCGGTGATGCGTAGCGGCAGTGGCTCGAGAAGAGGTCTCCAAACGTTTTTAATTTGCTCCTCCTTGAGAACTATCCGTGCCTGATCCCAGTTGATGTTATGGTGCTCGGTCCATGCGTGTCTAGCTCATCCAGACTTTGTTAACTCTCTCCTTTGAGTAGCAATGTGGTATTCCTTAATCCTGATATCCAATGGTCGCTTAGTCTCTCCAATATAGAGATTGTGACATTCACAGGGTATGCTGTATATACAGTTCTTTGGTATTGCAGGATAAGTTTTTCCGACAAGCCTTTAGTATACGGTAATAATAGTGTTGCTATCGTGGTTTCCTCTTCCTGCCTAGGTGGTTACTCCAGTTGTTCAAATGCCATGTTAATGATGGTTTCCGGATATCCATTCGTCAAAAGATCTTCTCTAAGTTTCATTTGTTCTTCTTTGAGGGCCTCTGGTGTGCTGCAAATATTTTTGGCTCTGTGGACTAATGTTTTGATGATGCGAGTTTTCCTTGTTGATGGATGGTTAGAGTTGTAGTGCAGGTATATTTCCAAATGTGGAGATTGTTAAAAGGCAAATTTTAGCAGCCAACCGCTAATGCCATCAGTTATAATAGTTTATATACAGTATGTAATAGTTTATAACAGCAAATTCGTAGAAGTAAGTTACTTCAACCACAAAAACCTCGGCATACTTTGAATTTTGTTTACCAAAAACTTGAAGTGATTATAATTCTGTTAACAGAAAAGTTCCAGAGAATCAGCAAATCTGTAAAATGAGCGCCCATACTTTCCAATACTCGTCGGAGCATTGTCGCCGAAAATACGGCAAAAGTGAACCTTTTTGGCCAAAGCTCATAAATTTACTGCAAGAAAAATTTTCGTCAAAACGATGGCATATGACGTTAACATTATTTCAGCACAAAGTCGATATTCTTGATTAATTAGCGTTAGCACAATTGCAGTTTATATAATTTAAAGAAATGCTTGGGATATCGCACAGTATTAACCACGATCTTTTGACCGAGATATACCAAAGAAATCTGGTATATCTTCGATATTTTTTAGAGGGGCGTACAATTTGTTAAAAAGCGATATTCCATTAGATGTCTTGACAACCACAATTTCACGGATTTATAACAAAAATCCAAGATAGATAAAGTACAATGCAATCACCGCACAGCCCCTTCATCACGTAACATCCTCGAGTTCGATCTACACTCTGAAACTCTTTTTGACTTTTTGTCTCTTGATAATGGCTCCAAAGCAGGAAGCGAAACGTCGAGTATTTAGTAAATTCAGACACGAATCTCACCCGGAACCTGGCAAAGTGGTCCTATCAGGATTTTCAAACACTTATTTTGTTATTTACGATCGCTTGATCACTTTTGAAAATTTAATATATTGTCTAAAGCAACTGGCAACTGTCTAAAGAGTAATCACGGCGCGCCGATATTTTTTTGAAGTGATGTGAAAATTAAAAGATTTGTATGTAACAAACCCTGATTAGCAATATTATTTTTAATTTTTTATATTACATCGTCATGTTTTAGTAAATTTGGAGAATTAATTTGAAATTACTATAAAATATTATAATTTATCGAGGCGTTTTTAACGCTGACTATTCAGCTTTTATAAAGCGATTCAATGCATTGTATGTATAGGCATGCAAACGGAAATTCCTTGTCTTTATACACAAGTGTATCCTTATAGTAGACTCCTCATCACAAGAGACTTAGTAGGCTTCATCAAAGGCTACACGAATCTGAAATTTTCGAAAAACGAAGTATTGATACTGGACTGCACCGTATAGTACAAACACCCCAATAAGAAGTTGCTGTCCTAAATGCTATTGAAACGTCACCTTAGGCAAATATCAGGGAAATTGCAGCGTCATTAAATACTGATGCATCAACTGTATGAAGGGTATTAAAAGAACAACAGTTCTAACCTCACCACATACAGAGGGTTTAAGCTCTGTTATTAACAGATTTCAAACAGAGAACGATTTTTTCCCAATGGTTTCACCAAATAAACAAGGTTGGTCCCTTATTTGTTCAAAAAGTCTCTTTTTGGACGAATTTAGTTTCTCAAGAGATGCAATTTAAAACTTTCCTAACAGCCATGTATGGGCTGAACGTAATTCAAATTCAATAACATAATCTAGACATCAAGATCAGTTGTCAGTTAACGTTTGGGTAGGAACTGTCCAAGAACATTTAATTCGGCCACATTTTCTATATCTAAGACTAACTGGTATGACATATTTTAATTTTATAAAAGAAGAATTGTCTCCTCTATTGGAACATTTACTTCTGCGAACTAGAAGAGACATTTATTATATGCACGATGGTGCCTCAACACACTTCAGCTTAAATGAAAACCGCTGGATATGAATAGGCCACCTCGATCCCCGGAGTTAAATTCTATGAATTATTTTACCTGCGGATTTCTGAAAGAATTAGTTTACTCTACCCGATTAAAGGATATTGAAAACCTGAGAAATCGCATAATTGTATCATGTGATGTTATAAGAAATAATCCTGGCAAATTTCAACATGTCAGTGTCGTGGAATAAATGCATGTATTGCATTGAAAGGCAAGCATGTGCTAGACTTACTATAAACAATTAGGACCTGGTGTTTCTCTTTGAGTTGCGAAGTTAAAATATTTTTTAATAGTGCATTCATCAATATATAGGTTAGGTTGAAGCATGTTTGTTAATCAATTATTTTTAAAATGTGATTTTATCAATTAGTTTCAAATCGATAAGTTTTCTAAATACAATGCAAGAGATACAATTTTTTTTTAATAAATCGGGCTGTCCAGATTTATTTTTCTTTAAATTTAGTTGACAAGAATAATAGGTCTATTTCAAACATTACCACTCATTTTAAAAAGGTGAAAAATTAGCAATCATGTGCTTTCATAGTAATAAAACTCCTATAAATTTTCATTATTCTACCGCTTTTGGCTTTTAAGATAAAAAATAAAATAAATATTTCCCGCAGTTTTTGATGCATTTCGTATATTCATAAGCACCTTTACCATTTTGCTTGTCATTGTCCACAGCCATAACCAGGCAAGATTTGTATTTTTTTATATAAGCTCATGATTTAGCATGTTTTAGTGTTGGATTGCTGTTAGAATTATTAGCTGTATATTGATATATAATTAGGCCATTATACATATCATTTCATTATTCACTTCTTTGAATTATTAGTGTTTCAATGAATCATAAATCGTTTTGAATGGAATAGAACTCTTAGTTTAAAATTATATCTCATGTCTTTTTGAACTGGATGAGTTTACACCAAATATTTTGATTTTTTTAGATAAGCTTTGATGAGACCTGATTTATTATTGTTCAGCAGGCTCTCTAATCGATTGGGTTTTGTTATTTTTATGATTATTCATTGAAAAGCTCTATGTGGCTATAACGTTTTTGTTTATGGATATAGTAGGCTTAGATTCCATCCTATAATAATTGTACATGAATTGTCCATAAACTTGTTGTACTCCCTTTTTCAGGAATAAATTGAATTCCTGGTCCCAAAAGTGTCACAATTAACATCAGTATTATTTATGGACTTAATGGAACTTAATGAAGTAAACAATATCTGTTCTCATCTAAACTAGTTGATACATTTCAAAAGTGTGTTGGAGACCAACTTCCGATTTACCTGTTATCACAAATAAGAGACATTAAAATAAACAGTATGAAAAAATGTTTGCCGAACTACAAGTTGTATCAAATATTTATTACCTCAGTTTTGCAGATGCTGTTGTAAAATATTTGAATTTCAAAAATGTAAACCCTTTATTTGCAAGTATATTATTTAATGGTTTAATGCTTGTTATTACTGAAGCTAATTGTTGACAAATTAAACATGTATAGTGTAATAGATAGGAATGTTCAGCAATTACCATATTGTAGAAATTGAACATACGTACAATATCATAGTTATATATACATTTTCTAACAGCTCGACTTAAGATATTATTGTAATTAGCAAGAGAAATCTGATTTGTTGAGTCGAGTGAAATATTTCGATATAAAATGTATTTTGCTATTGCATTGTTACCATTACCTAAACTATATGGAGGGGTTGAGGAAGAAATAGTATGGTACCTTTGACACATATGCAGGAAAAAATATGTATATATACGGACATATTGACTTGTAAAATCACAGTTGTTCATTAGGTAGTGTTATAAGTGAATTAAATATGAACCTTCAGGTACGTAGAAAAATATATAAATTTGAATTTGATTTTTAATGTTAAGTAATATGAGAGATATATTCAATATATTAACAAATTAGTTAAATGCTTTTGATATAATGGATATTTTGAATAATCACTGCAAGCAATATAGCCCGATATATTAATTACTAAAATGATTTTAAATTTTAAAATCAACAACCTTAAGAGGATTCAAGCGCCTGAGAAAAAATATTTTAAACTTTTGCACATACCGACTGATATATAAATAATTATTGTCAAACACTCATTCAAGTGACATGTTAATGCAAAGTTGTAAAAGTTGTTTGAAAGATTGTAACAATCTGCTGATTTGATTTCCTTAATATATGAATTATTTTATGAATTATTTCATACTATTTCCTTTCTAACTGAAATTGTTTCTACTATTTAGTTAAATTTTAGGGTAACAATTTTTGATTAAGGTTGATATCAGTTACTATTTTTTTCGCTCTAATTTATTGTAAACAGATGATAAAAAAGTAGATACCTGAACAATGCAACCAATGCTTTTTAAATATTTAATATTTAAACGTAATGACTTTTCAAGTACGGACAATGAAAACAATCATTTTTAATTTACTACTACCAAAAGAAATCCTTTAATATTTAGTGACCGATGATATAATTGTATAAACTTTAGAGACATCGAAACGTTTACTAAAATATAAATTTTGAAAAAATAGTGCACAGTAATGTGATTTATTAATTAAAACAACTCAGCTGTTTGACAATATCGGAAGAATGAAATAATCTTATTTAATTCAATCTTCCCATGCATAATTGTGCTCTAATTAATAACAATTTTTAATTTTCAGATTACGACATTTCTTTTGACTGCCGGCTTTTTGCTTGCTTCAGGACATCCTGGAACCGATGAAAAGGCTGTTGAGTCAAAGAAAGAAGTGGAATCGTCAGACAAAAAACATGACAAACGCGGTCTCTTTGATCTCGGAGATGGGCATGATTTTGGTGGTGGATTTCATGGTGGTTTCGAAGGGGGCTATGGTGGAGGTTATGATGAAGGCCATGTCAAGGCTATAACCATCACTAAAGAAGTAAAAGTACCTGTACCAGCTCCATATCCAGTACATATAGAGAAAAAAGTACCTGTACCTTATCCAGTAAAGGTAGTAGTTCCAGTAGATAAACCTTACCCAGTACCTGTACCAAAACCTTATCCTGTTACAGTTGAAAAACCAGTACCTTACCCTGTTATAAAAAAAGTACCTTATCCTGTTAAAGTACCAGTCAAAGTACCATATCCAGTACCCCATCCTGTACCTGTTCCCAAACCTGTACCATACCCAGTTCACAAACCAGTGCCATATCCAGTCAAAGTACCCGTTATTGTAGAAAAGAAAGTTCCGGTTTACATTCACAAACACGAAGAGCATGGATTTGATGGTCATATTGGCGGTTTTGAAGGAGGATTTGATGGCGGGTTCGACCATCATCATTTCTAGGAATAATGATTGACTGTTACTTTTTTAATGTTTTTTATTTCTATCAGTATTGTTTCACTGTTGTGTTAATACTCCTGTTTAAATGAATCTTATTTAAATCTATTTATACACTCTGTTGCTATTAAAAAATACAAATGAACGACAAACCACGAATTTTATTTAAACTTACTTTAATTATAAGAACCAGTTGAATCTTGTTTAATATATATATATATATATATATATATATATATATATATATATATATATATATTTATTAATCAATCCTATCGATCAACATCTCATTTATTAGGTTCTAAAAATGCGCGTAAATTTTTATTCTGTTTCTGAAAAGTCAGAAAAACAAAACTTTTTTTGTGTTATGCGGTGTACCTTCTTCAAAAAAAAAACAGTCAAACACCTGTGGAATTTTTTTGGGAAAATGGTATTAAAATAATGCTAAGTTCCTTACACAACATGTTCACAATTGGAGAAGTTAAATTTGTAAAGTGACTTTACGAAGTATTTCTATGAATAAGGTAAAAAGTTGTTGATTATTTAACAACAAGAAGGTAGTTACACAAAGTTCTGATTTTATGGTTATTAAGTTTTATGGTGAACATATTAAAATGACAACATCATTTTATTTAAAAATATTTTTTTCATTTTAGTTTATTTTAGCATTAAAATTTGAATTACTTGCAAAGTATTATAAGAATTTCAATACAGATCATAATAACAAGCAACTAGAGAACTGAACTTCACAAAAACATTCACATGTACTTGGACGAACAAAGCGGCGAATCAAAATTGAATGATGAAAAGAAAATTACAAAATTCTGATGGTGCCATTCTTGGCAAGGCCATATCCTAGGCAGTCGTATAATTCGTTCAACGTGTTGGTCAATATTGGTGGGGCTATTTTAACTGCTTCATCGATAATTCTCCTCACTTCTTCTATACTCTCTAGGCCTTGTTAGACGATCTTAACTGGTAAAAAGAAATCTGGCGGTGCCAATAACTACTATATTAGTAGTCATTGTGTAGTGCTATATCCAGCAACTTCATAACTTCTTCTTCGAATCCATCGATCGGGAATAATTGTGTTTATATACTGCAATATAGAATAACATGCAGAAGAATATTTTATATCGTCGCTAGAAGCATTTTTGGTCTTTCAGATTTAAGCTGGTTTGTAACTTTTGCTGATTACTGGTATCAGCGTATTGCTATAGTTATTGCGGATATTTTAACTTCTTTTCAGGATAAAAAGCATTAAATAAAATTTAAACTTCACGTTAATAATGTTTGTTTACCTCCGAATCCATAAAAAATTCAACTGACAATTATACGAATTGTCATAAAAATGAATGCTATAGTAATCAACTTATTTATTTTTAGCTAACTAATTAAATATTTCCATAGCACCCAATTTTATAGCTTGGTATTAAACTAATTATGTTTTTTTGTTTTACAAAAATACCGGTTTAAAAAATCTCCCAAACATTAGAAAATATTTAAATAATAATTGGCAATAATCCAAATAATAGTTTATCTTTGTTGTTGCGATTCTGGAGAAAAATATGCAATTACGGCGTTGCCGTTTTTTATTTGATGAGCATGTTACAGAATATCTACTAAATTTGGTTTTTGTCGTTATACCTCGGAAATAGATTAATTGTTGGCGTTCTGATATTCAAAGATATGTGTTTGACATAATATGTTTGCATTGAAAACACCAAAAGTGCCATGGATGTTCATGCTGCTTGTTGCCAGAATCAAATATGGGCAAATAATTATTGTTAAAACATTTTTTTTAACCAGTTCTGATGGTTAGACTTTTAGCCTCAGAAATAAGTTGTTTGCATTTTGTAGGTCATTTTAATCAAGAGTCACTAGGTAAGTGAACTGTTACCTAAGGCAAATTTAGGCCGCGAGGTTCGATCTAGACTCTGAAACTGTTTTTCACTTTTGTCTCTTGATAATGGCTCCAAAGCAGGTGTCGAAACGTTTCAGAGTCTAGATTGAACAGTTCAGTTACCTAGTGACTCTTGATTAAAATGACCTACAAAATGCAAACAACTTATTTCTGAGGCTAAAAGACTAACCTTCAGAACTTGTTAAAAAAAATGTTTAAACAATAATTATTTGCCCATATTTGATTCTGGCAACAAGCAGCATAAACATCCATGGCACTTTTCGTGTTTTCAATGTAAACATATTCTGTCAAACAAATATCTTTGAATATCAGAACGTCAACAAATAATCTAATCCCGAGGTATAACGACAAAAACCAAATTTAGTAGATATTCTGTAACATGCTCATCAAATAAAAAACGTCAACACAGTAATTGCAATTTTTTCTCCAGAATCACAACAACAACGATAAACTATTATTTTGATAATTGCCAATTATTATTTAAATATTTTCTAGCGTTTGTGAGATTTGTTAAACCAGTATTTTTTAGTAACAAAAAAACATAATTAGTTTAATACTAAACTATAAAATTGGATGCTATGGAAATATTTAATTAGTTAGTTAAAAATAAATAAGTTGATTACTATAGCATTAATTTTTATGAGAATTCGTATAATTGTTAGTTTATTTTTTTATGGATTCGGAGGTAAACAAACATTATTAACGTGAATTTTAAATTTTATATAATGCTTTTTATCCTGAAAAGAAGTTAAAATATCTGCAATAACTATAGCAATACGCTGATACCAGTAATCAGCAAAGGTTACAAACCAGCTTAAATCTGAAATACCAAAAATGCTTCTAGCGACGATATAAAATATTCTTCTGCATGTTATACTATATTGCAGTGGAAAAACACAATTATTTCCAATCGATGGATTCGAAGAAGAAGTTATGAAATAGCTGGATATACCACTACACAATGACTACTAATATAGTAGTTATTGGCACCGCCAGATTTCTTTCTGGCAGTTAAGATCTATCAAGGCCGCCTAGATAGTATTGAAGAATTGAGGAGTGAGGAGTATTATCGATGAAGCAGTTAAAATAGCCCCTCCAAAATTGAGCAACACCTTCAACGAATTATACGACTCACTAGGTTAATGCCTTGCCAAGAATGGGACCATCAGAATTATGTAATTTTCTTTTGTTCATCACAATATCATTCAATTTTGATTCGCAGCTAGTAGCATTTTTTGTTCGTCCAAGTACATATTGATTTTTTTTGTGAAGTACAGTTCTGTGGTTGCTTGTTATTTTGATATTTATTGAAATTCTTATATATAATATAATATAATAAGTAATTCAAATTTTAATGCTAAAATACACTAAAATGAAAAAAAAAGATATTTTTAAATAACATGATGTTGTCATTTTAATATGTTCACCATAAAACTTAATAACCATAAAATCAGAACTTTGTGCAACTACCTTCTTGTGATTATTTAACAACATTTTACATTATTCGTAGAAATACTTCGTAAAGCCACCTTACAAATTTAACTCCTCCAATTTTGAACATGTTGTGTAGGGAACTTAGCATTATTTTAATACCATTTTCGCAAAAAAATTCCACAGGTGTTTGAATGGTTTTTCTTGAAGAAGGTACACCGCATAACACAAAAAAGTTTTGTTTTTCTGACTTTTCAGAAACAGAATAAAAAGTTCAAGTATCAAAGGTAAGTGTGTTGTATGCGCATTTTTAGAACCTAATAAATGAGATGTTGATCGATAGGATTGATTAATTAATAAATGAGTTAACCGCGAAAAATGTGAAAAAGGCCCATTTTTCAATCACTTGTAACTCTTATCTAAAAAAATTAGAAGAAGAAATTTCCACTTCACGGCTTTGAAGATTTTCTCACAAATGTAATTTTTTACCGAGAGCTTAATTTTTGGTGATGTTTATAATGCTACCATCCTGCATCAAATTACTTTTTTATAAATCTGAACAAAACATGGTAATTATCAAATCTTATAGCTTAGAATGCAGTTTCGAGCTAAATTAGGTTGTTTCGAGTAGATGTTTAGTTTATGGGCACTGGGGAACCAGCCGGGTACGCGCGTATGCTTGGCTTTGTGGTCAATACCTATTGCATGATGTATGGTCAGTACAGAGTACAGCCATGACTAAGCTAGAGGTACATTCGTCTATTGCGCAATAGATTATCATAAAGTTTTTAACCAGTAAAGGCGTTAACGCCTCAGAAATTCTCATTTGAAGGCACAGTTTGGGGATAGTACAGTCTCAGAATCGTGTGTATATGTGGGTGAGAAAATTTAAGTGTACGAGAATGATAGCCATGATCGACGAACAAGGACCAGCCTTACAGCTGATAATGCCAATAGTGTTCGACAGCTTATTAAACGTGACCGTCGATTAACCGTTGAAGAATTTCCTCAGAATTGGGTATCAGCTATGGAAGTGTTCAATCAATTATCAATTTTTATTTCATGACTTCCATTAATCCATTAATTTTGCTAATGGTGTCAAATAATCTCACCATCGTGTTGTATCATAGTTTCGCAATATTTTTATATTGTTTAGCGTATTAATAAAATCTGTTCAACATATAAAAATGACCTGAATAATTTACTTAACCATACTCGTTACATTTAAATAAAAAAGTAAGTAATATACGGTAACTTTATTTACAAAAATAACAAACAAAATTCAACAAAAGTCTTTACAGACCTAACTAATTAACAATCAGTGGTATTTCTTAAGTCTTTTCAATAAATTAGGTAAAGTTTTATTTTTCTAGTCGGGTTTTATTTACTCTTTTTGGGCTTCATTAACTTCGGGGTCAGCGTAGCCTGTACTTGAGCCTTCTCCGCCTACAAATAAAATGTATGATAAATGTTTGAATATCAGACTCAGAGACATAAAATCTATAAATGTGTCCTTATATCTCCACAATTGGGCAACTCTGAAATATAATGTACATTTTTAATATTCATACATACCGTAAGATCCACTAAGTGCTGACTGTATTCCGTATGATTGACCGGATCCAGCTCCATGTAAATCCCAATCACCACCACCACCATTATTTCCTTGCGACACTGGTACTGGGTATGGCTTGGGAACTTCTACAGGTACGGGCACATTTTTGACAATTTCAACAGGTACTGCTTGGGGAACTTTAACAATTTTTGTTTCAACCACTGGGTAAGGTTTGGGCACGTGTACAGGGTATGGTTGAGGAATTGGAACTTTGACTGGGTATGGTTGTGGTTCTTTCACAGTGATGTGTTTTGTTTCGTGAATTTGGGGTCCAGGAACTTGTCCTTTGCTATATTCGCCAAGGTCGAGAATGTCATATTTTGGATAATGTATTCCTGAGAATGTCTGTATGTCCGGGATTCCTTCCAAGCCAATGTGACCGATACCAGGTCTTGCCTTTGCCGTCCATGCCAAACAGCAAATTGCAATTAAAGTAGTGGACTGGAAAAGAAAAACTCTTAGAAAAGTACGAACGTGATAATGCATGTATGTAGTATGTTTAACAGAGAAACTTCAATTGCAATAGCAGTTAGGAAAATAGTAAATTATGTCAGTATGATTTTTTTCTAATCTTATAATTTTTTTATACATAAACTGAATAAAATCTTTCAAACTAATCATTTTGATAATTCTCTACTGAAAAATTAATGCAAAATTTAATTGCAAATTATTTATCTGAAATACTAGTTACATTTTTTGAAATTCAAAGAATAGCATTGTTTTCAAGATAATTAGCTTCTTAAAACATAATAATATTTTTTCCAAAATGTACTTACGAAAGATTTCATGGTTAGGCACTGAGATGAAGTATTTGGTTATACTGAAGTAGTAACGGGGAGAAAGAGTATTTATATTCGGAAGCAACCAGTTTCCGACAAGACAAGAAATAGTACTTCCACTTTCATTATGGCTACAAAAACTTCTACGTCATACTTCTTTAATTTAGGTTTCTTTCTAATATCAGAAATTTTATATCTCAAATCATATCGAATATTACATTATGTACATATATCTTCGATAAAGTTTAGAACATTTAGTTTTTTTCTACCTTTATGAATTAGTAAGAGGGAATTTCTTTCCTAATGAATGAGTAAAAGGGAACTAAATGTTGTATAATGAAAGTAAAAGCAAGACGGAACAATCTCTTCACAACATCGTAGTACGGTTATTAACCGTATACTATCAAATCAGAATTGTTACTATTAAATAATCTTTTGTATTCATTTTTAAAGGAAATTTTCAATTAGTTCTTAGAATTTTTGACTCTAGCTGTAAAATGCAATTTATAATAACAGCTTAAATATTTTATTAGGGCATATTAAATTCAACATTTGTTACGATTCACTTGTCATAAATTCATAGCCATACCTTCAAATTCTGCAATACCTTTCAATACAATATAAATTTGCTCTTACAAGAAATAGAGATTTGACAATTGTATTTCCTTCAATTTTCGACCATCAATGGAATAAGACGAATCGAGTACCAAGTATAAAAAAATTAACAGTCCTCCTTATATTATCAAACATTCAATAAATGCAATACACGTGATACTAAGAACAAGCATTCTAAAGTAATGATTATCTAATGAACATACGAGGGTGAATCAAATATGAACCGGACTTTTGTTTTAAAAATTTTATTGGTACGATCAATACAAATTTTAATACATATTATTTTTCTACATAGTCTCTTCTCTTATGTATACATTTTTCCCACCGAATCGGAAGTTTTTTAATACCTTTCTCAAAGAATGAAACTGGTCGTGTCGATAACCAATTGCGCACAAACGTTTCTACACCTTCGTTGTCCTCTAAGTGGTGGCCTCCCAGTTCTTCTTTAAGTGGCCCAAACATGTGGTAGTCATATGGCGACAAATTAGGACTGTAAGGCGGGTGTTCAAGGGTTTTCCAATGCATTTTGTTCAATTTTCCTTGAGTCAATGCAGCTGTATGTAGCCGAGCGTTGTCATGCAACAGAATCACACTTCGGACAGACATATCCCGCCTCTTTTGCCGATAGGTAAGTTTCACTTATTGGAGTAGTACGCAGTAATACTCAGCATTAATTGTACGGCGTTCGTGCAGAAAATCGATCAGCAGTACGCCTTCAATCAGCTCACGAATTGCGTAGATATTCGCCTCATTGGTGCTTGTCGTGGGACGGCGTGCATGAGGCTCATTTTCCACTGTCTCTCGGCCATCTGAAAACTTTTTGTGCCAGTTGTACACTTGGGTCCTTGAAAGTGTTTCATTGCCGAACTGTGCAGATAGTCGACGCAAAATTTTAGACGGTCTGACGCCCTCCCGCGCCAAAAATTTGATACAAAACACGTTGCGCAACAGACGTATGCACCTCCTGCTCTGACATGATGCTACTAACAGCGCATCGACTACGCCTCGCCAAACCGACGAACTCCCCTCTTCTTAACATCCCTACCTAACATATATCGAGACGTCACGCCACTCGAATTACCTACAGGGCGAGAAACAGAAAAGTCCGGTTCATATTTGATTCACCCTCGTATATAAAGTGGGGATGCGTGGGTTGGAACGAATTCATTTAAAATTCAGGTGGTGTTTTTTTTGGAAAAACTCTGGGACATGTCTGTTTGTTTTGGACTGCAGTGATGATAAACTCATTTATACAGGGTGGGCCAGAAATAAATTGCGGCAATCAACTTCATTTTTTCAAATGGAAACATTTGTTTTTTATTTTATTATTCAATGTATTTTTCATGTACAATGTCCTATACCGAAAATTAACAGTTATTAAAAAAATTACATTTCTTTCTTAAGTTAAGAAAACTATGGTAAAAATAAGGTGCTTGTTGGTTTTAACCTATGTATTTACGTCTGGTTTTTATGATTTGGCGGTATTTTAGTCGCATTTTTCATGTAATAGTCCAAGAAATGTGGTTTTAAAATTATACTTAGGTATATTTAGTAGAGGATCGCCCCACGTGGAGCATGAAATCGCCCCCCTGGAAGCACTTGTCTGAATCCGCCCCTGGTCCTCACCGTATACTTCCATGGTATAATTGTTATTATTTCATTTTTACCTCATTATTTTTTCTCATTTAATTTGTGATATTTTTTCTCATCTGGTTAATACTTAACTGTATAAAATCGTTAAAAAATATCTTAATATTATACTTTATCAATTACTATTTAACATTTTGGACATTGGAGTACCAAAATTACTTTGCAATTCTCACCAAAACGTCTGTTCTAAAATTGGTTAGTTGTCATTATTACCTATCCGATTAGAAAATCTGATGTCCTCACCGTGTAAGGATTTTAACAATTTTTTACCTAGAATCAATTTGGATTGATTTTATATAGCATTTACACTTGAATACCTAAGTTTAAAAATTCTTTCACCATTTTCATTTACTGTAAACTTGTTCCAGGTTTTATTACTGCGCAAAAATATTGTTTTTTTTTTGGTAAAAATTATTAGTCAGCAGCTTATTTAATCCTTTGCAAATTGTAGTTACTAAGCATTGGTCTTTCTCTAGTATATTTAATAATGTTAATTGTAAATCTGATTATTTTGTAATTAGCTCACAATATTTCATTGTTTTCCACAGTAGCAGCTGCCATTTATTTTTCTTTGTTACATAGACATGAGGAGGACCAAAATATACTACAATACAGTTTTATATTTATGCACCAGCTAATAGGCACTGCAACACACGACTTTAGTTCACTACCCTTCGAGTCTTGTAGATTTCTGTCAGATTTATTGCTTCATTGTGTTTATTGGAATAAACAACAAGACCCACAACATATCTCTGATAGTGACAATGTCTTAGAATATATATTTCGTTCTCATATAGGGCACCTACACATGACAGACAAGTAGAACATGAAGAAGTACTCGGAGATATAAAATTGGTTGTAATAATGCTAAATGAAATCCGAGGAATAGTTTATAATAACTCTTCCTCCCGACATGTGCTTATAATAAAAAAAATATTTTCTTTAGCATTGGTAGCACTTTATACTGCACTAAATTTTAGTTTTTAAACCAATGCTACTACAATATAATTCTAACTGGTACTCGAGCATCTTTTTCAACCTAAATCAAACTGATTCTGGATTCAAAGAACAGGTTATACAAACTCACTCCAAACTCAGAAAATGTCCTATTCTATGAAGGAACTGAATATGCTATCAGAAGAGTTGAGTTCATAACAAAGCAAGTTACTACTAAATTGTGTTCGGTTGCTTCTATGAGAAAATATCTTGACTGCTATACACGAAAGAAAACTAGTTTTCTATGATAAACACTTATCGAGGGGAAGAAGTTAGAGACAAAACAGTAGAAGAAGTCTACTAAAAAGTGACACAAATATTGGAAAAAAAATACTGAAAATTCAATGGCGTTTTATTGAAAGACTGAAAAAAAAACAAAGTAAAATTAGATATGTGAATACATTATTTGAAAGAACTAGATGTTCAACAAGAGGAACCCAAAATCGAGTAGAAATATATGCTTACATGTTTTGAAGGAAAACAAAAATATGTAGTCAAAATCTTCAACGAAGAACTATAAGAAGAACGTTTAGAAGGTAACAAACAACTATTTCAAACAAACGCTCTCAGATTAAATGAACAACAATTTGAGGAAATATTAGATATAATGATGTGCGCAAAAGAAAATAACAAATAGTAAAATGTCTGAACTAGAAGCACACATAAATGATTTGAATATTGAAAGTTAGGTAATAAAAAACATTGTAGAAGAAAAATTTGAGAATGATGAAAGAAAAATTGATTTCTATGCAAAGTTTAGTCAGAACTCTTACGTGTAATATTCACAAATTACCAAATAGTGACAGGACAAACATACTAAAAGACAATTGACAAGATAAAGTACTACAAAAAGTTCAGCGACATTCTTTGATTGTAGGTAGTTCCTCTTTTGTTATGTAAATGAGAAAATTTAGGATATTTTTTATACCCAATGGATGAGATATTGAGCAAATTCTAGGGTTGGTAACGTAGCTTAAGCAAGTGTACCTGACGAGTTTAAACAGTGGTTTGCCCCCCAAAATTTCAACAGTATCATAAGAGACTAAGAAATTGGAGACAGAAGCAGTGTTAATTATGGTCAGATAAGGATGAGAGCATTTTTGATAAGCGTGAATAGCCAGAGTCTATCAGCCAAATAAACCCCTTCCGAGATTTCTTGCCCAAAATAGTGAATCTAGTAGTGACGACACTGAGTAACCTGATCGAATCCACCTGAGTAAAATGTTTTTGATGCGCCCATTCTGACCAAGTCAAGGTAGACAGTCGACTGCCCAACGAACTATCTTAACCTAAATAAGAAAGCACAATTAAACAGCATTATAAAATGATTACGCAATTCTCACTCAGACCATTATAAGACGGACAGGGCTCCTAAAAACCCTTACCATCCAAATACAATCAGTGACTTTTCTGTGAATGCAGTAACAGTTGTGCCTTTCAGAATAGAAGGAACGCTAAAAATAGGCACATCATACCCGACAGTAGTGCTATTGTATCAATTATCAAATCAACGAATTTGCCAATGCCAAGCAGCAGCCATCCCTCACTAATGAACCAACGCTAACATAGTTTGAGTCAGCACAACAAGAACACAGGACTATCAAAACTAAAAGGAGCTAACCAGATGTTGAAAAACAAAAAATAATAACAGCAACAATTGAAGCATACAATACCAAACTGTATTCAATACCTTAAATATGCCAAATCAGAGATGAGAAAATATTGCAAGTTGTAGAAAGAACTAGAAAAGGAGGAAAAATATCATAGAAATTTGCTTAGAAATATCAGAATCAATGTCTCAACCCTTTTTTACCTCTAAGAGTCAATTGAATGTAAACCAAGGACATGCACAAGCACAGTCTGCTACATTAAAAACTATCAATGGTAATTTTTTTAATAATTTCATAAATGGCTGTCTAAAAAGCTGTCCTTTTAAATGTACTGTTATTTCATATAAATGTATCCACCCAAAAAAGTATTTATTAAGTAACAGTATTAAATTCTAAATGATATTCGGAAACTGGGATAATTGTCCCAATCATTTTTAGAACCATATAAGAAAAAGTTTTATTTGTCACATGTAAATTAACTCAATTAGAAATGGATAGTCCTTTTGGATTTATGTTGAACTTTCCCAGTGTCAAGTATGTATAGAATATGAGAATAAATGATTTACGACCAAGAGAAATTAACATTTAAAATAGATTGTTTAATATGTTTTTTAAACAATGCTATGTTGGTGATAGTTCTCAGCAAATACTATTACTAATTAATTTCAGTATTTGCGTTAGATTCAGGGCAACGGACGGACATAGTCAGTTCAGATATACGAACCGAATAAGCAGAAATTGTATCTATTGCTACTATCCAACCGTACTAGGATGAATGGGAACGATTGCATAACTGATTGCTTAATGTGGCTCCTCACGAAGAAATGTAACTTTCTCCGAAAAGTGACGACCTACACTTATTTATTTTAATAAGGTAATAAATAATCGATTGACCTTCTATAAATCGTGAACCTTGTAGCTGATATACTGAAGTGCAAAACAAGTGCGTGATAGTAACAAATAATCCGTTTTAAACTGTGTAACAATAATATTTATGCTCGAAATAAGACTTATATGTGGTTCCCCAAAACACATAATGCTATTGTCATCATCAGTATGTTTTGCTTACACATTACATATAGTTTGTATCTCCTCAGATATACAGGGTGTTTCGAAAAGCAAATGTTGACGCCTTGTGATTTGTAATTCAATTAAACATTTAAAAAATATATATATAACCTATAACTAAAAAGCTAAAAATTATTATAACAAAATACAACTGTAGCAAATAAATAACAGTGTTGTTAGGTACCTACCCAGGAAGTAAAAAATGTAAACATTAAAAGGTGCCCATTCTGTACAAATTAATTACCTACCAATCTAGTATATTTTGAAGCCGGTGCCAAGCAAATTTAAAATCCTTCATTGCGTACTTATCTACTAATTCATCAAACTTGATTGTTGCTTTGTACCGACTTCAAAAATATACTAGATTGGTAGGTAATTAATTTGTACAGAATGAGCACCTTTTAATGTTTACATTTTTTACTTCCTGGGTAGGTACCTAACAATATTGAATGTGTTATTTATGTGCTAAAGTTGTATTTTGTTATAATTATTTTTAGCTTTTTTGTTATAGGTAGAAGTCGGTTATATTTTTTTTTAAATGTTTTATTTTCAACTTTTTAGTATTTTTGAACTCAGGTAGTTTTCATTCTTTATTTTTTATTTTGTATGTATAACCTTAATAGACAGAACCAGGTAACATCGAAAGCCTCAACATTACAAAATGTACTAGTACGCGTTAACTTAATAAGCCCAAAATATATTTATGCCTTATGAACTACGCCATGTAACGTTTTTTCAACTTTTTTTGACAACCCTATATAACTATAGATAATTCCACTCCAACCTATGTACCAACCATCTTGTACATACGACTGCCTACGAACAAACATAAATTTGTTAGCTGCCTTCTATAAACTATAGGACGGAGTAGAATCCATCCCATATTTACGGAGTCAAATCCTATATTTCAACCATAGTAATAACTCCTTGTGGGCTAGCCCATAAATTAGTTCATTTTTTATATTTTACATTATCGTCCTGTGTAACATTAATTCCTCTCCACACTTTATGCAACTTCTTATGGGCTTGAAAATAAATATTTTTTTAATCACACTGTATAAATATAATTCAACTGCAGCATATATTTCAACCATCCTGTATATGATTTGCTTATGTCCACATCATATAACAGTTTTTTAATCACCCTATATAATTTTAATTTCAAATTTTTATACCACCAAACGTCCAGTCCACCCTATATTCCAACCATCCTGTGTATACGGCTTCCTACGGACCACTATCATTCTAGTCCGTCCTATATTTCAATCTTCATATAAATGCAACTCCTTCTATCACTTTACTTTGTGATTTTGTTTGCTATAACTAAACACCCTGTCTATAATATAAACGTACCAAATAGCAGTTTAAAGTTTGACATGTGTTGTCACTGAATTTTCTATTAGGCCGGGAGAATGTGTAAACCAAAAGCACCGTCTTCGCAAAATGGAAAAATTTGCAATTAAATATTATTTATTATTATTATTTGCCTGGTATACAAACAAAACGAGCTTGGTACTCATTGATTTAAGGAGCCGAAAATACTATGCTTTACTACCTATATGCTTGAGATGTTGAAAATTTTCAAATTCGCAATTAAAACTTCCAGTGCCTAAAATTACCGCACTATTACGTTGGAATTAAAATATTTATGAGGAAATGTCCGTTATGTCATTTCGATAACATTTTTGATAAAAATTTTGGAATTTTCGGCGATTCTCTGCAAACTGCAAGTTGCACGTCGCAGAAAAGTATATGAGATCAACTAAGGATCTTCCTTAATAGATTAAACGTTAAAAAACTATACACATCCATAAGGAGTTATCGAAAAATCGACTAAAATATTAGGGATATTGGTCGATTTCCATGCACGACTGTGTTCATTCACACATTTTATCACTTTACCAATGAATTCTTTTCCAAAATTTTTCAAAAGTTTCACCAATCCGGATATATACTCTATTAAACAAGACCATATTCATAAAAATACGCGACGAATTGATAACAAGAAAAGTTCTTATAAAATATGTTCCGGATGTGCTTAGTTTTCAAGTGAGCGTTAGATATTTTAGAAAAATCATTAAGTTTTCCAGATAATTGACAAAGTGTGTTTTAGGCAATAATTGTTGTTGAAAAATTATATACAAATTACACTTCTAAAAAAATAACTTAATTGCATGTATGTTGCCTAACTAACCTAACACCTAAGAATTTTTACACAATGTTCTCTCAAAATGTTCCCATGATTAAAAATCGTTAGGATTAATAAACAATGAATGAGGTGGCCAAACAACAGTCTAGAACAAAGTCAGCAACTTGTCAGGAACCCCATCCTGCTAAAATCCTATGGGACCTCTTAAATGAAAATTAATTAATCCCTGGAAATTTTTAAAGACAAAATTTAAATATGATTAGTAAATATGCCTAATAGATAAATTAACAGTCCCAGTTTATTCCTTATCAATAATACTAGACTAAATTTTGATGAAACATTAGTATTGCGAATTGACTTGTCCTCTATAAGTTCCGATTCTTGTCCCCTCAATTACGTAAATTAAGAACAATTATATTTTTCTATTTATTGACATGTGCACTATGGATAGTATAATACGTGATAAATTTCCATTGTCCCTCAAACTTGTCAAAAAAATTCCTGAGCAAAAATTATTGAGCATTTGAGAAGTGGTTAGGACTCAATTGTTACTCATGTAGACTAACCGTTGCAACAGCTCTTGTATTTTTAATTGACTCATTTTGAACACTCAAATTACCTTCTTCAACTTGAATATACGATATTTTTCCGTCCAGTTTCAAATTCGGCTACTTTTGAAGAACTTGTTTACGGTAAACATGAAAGTATATTTTCAAACATGCAACGCTATTTGAAAAAAAAAGATAATCTATTCATACTGTGTGTTCATTATGCTTCGTTTCATTATATAATAAAACTCAATTTTACTTCAAAAAGATCTTTATATACAAATGAAATTTATTTAATTACCAATAGATCAACAGCCATTAATCGTTGTCTTATTCCAAAGCCTAATTATTTATTTGGTATACTCGTACTTTCAAATGTGTTTTTTATTATTTCTTGCGAAATCAAGTAAGGAAAATAGCGGTACTTTTAACCTAAGTTTATATAAATTCATTCTTATTCATACATGACAAGTTCCGAGATGAGCGTGGCTTGTGGTTTCATTGCTTCTTATTATTTGCATTTGTCTAGTCTACAACAGCCATTTTGGTGAAATCCTTATAGAGTTCGCCAAAACTTATAATTTTCGTGTCATTCGATTCAGATTGACGTGTAGAAACTTTTTGAAAACGTTGAAATGGCGCCGCAATAGTTATAAACAATATACTTTCCTGGTAAATTTAGAGTGAAGCCCCATACTTCCAATAATTTCTCAAAGTTTAGCCTCAGTATTTTTATAACTCATAGCTCATAATGATCCCTTTCATCTGATGCGTTTGAAAATAATTTAATTTTTTATTTTTCATTTAATTCTGTAATTTGGCCCCCAAAATGAATAATAGGGTGTTCTCCTTATTTTTCATGTTCAGTTCAAGTAAGGCCCTATATATCTATTTTTTTCAAAAGTTTATGCCATATGGTTTCGGAAATAAAGGAGTAATAGATAGATTTTTTTTTATATTTTCGTTAATATTTTTTAAACAGATTATTTAAAAAATATGAAAAAGATATATTTCTAATCCTCATCATAAACCTTTTCTTGGTTATAATACAATATACGTTTGAATTAAGTTTAATTTTTCATTATCCGTTTAATTCTATAATTTGCCTCATATTTGTATGTTTTTCTTAAATTTTCAGGACTTGTAGTTTCATAAATAAAAGGGGTAATGTGTAAATTTTTCATTTCAGCAACTACTATACCTACATGAAAATAGATATATGCTTCAAATAGAATCTTCTTTATTTAAGTCTGCAAACAGGGAGCAAATAGCGTCCCTCAATTTTTCTAAACTTTAACCATGGACATCTTTATTTTTTCCAATTCAACCCCTTTTTTATATTTAATTCCTTTCCAATGATAATGGTATGCGGATATATTTCTAAGTTTAAGTTATGTAGAAGTTTAAGATATGTAGAAATCAATTTCATTTATAATTTTGGTGTGCATTTTATTATTCATAAAATATTTAATCAGCCCTATTTGTCACATAACTGAACATCGCTAACCCCCATAGACAATTATAGTGTATTATCCATAATACTAAGTACCAATATATTTTATTTTTACCTTAAGTGCAACACCATCATTAAGTCTCGACATGAATTTCAGGGGGAAGAATTATAAAAGCTTTGTATGTCTTACCATATAAGAATATTATTGCAATGGGATTAAGTTGTTATAAGATTATGAAGGAAGTAACATTTTGTTTACTATTAATATGAACTGAAAAAAATATATATTTTTTGTATGTTTACTCTTATAGCTCACATAAGTAATTCACTTTAAATCAGATTATCGTCTACGGTCTGATTATTACATGATTATATAATTCCAAAGGCCGTGCAAATTGTCATCAATATAAATTATATAATGTAAACGCTGTCACATACGCCTATAAAGAGAAACATTTACATCCTGAGTTTACATAATTAATGGACTATTTCACCGTCACTAGTCTGTTTTAACATTATTCAATTGGAGTACCCATAAGCATTTTAAATAATTCATATTATCTGCTACTCTTAACAGATAGACACAAAAAAATGGTTAATATTGGTTTATAATATCCGGTATTAAATATATGTGTTGAGTACACAGGTAATAATTTTCGACGTATTGATAGCCTTCTGCTCTACTTGGAAATTAAGAAAATGCTCTGTTTATTTATTATAAGCAGTAAAGTATTTTAATGTTTCTTTGTTTCTTCTATTACAAGTATATCGTGTAATATTCAACATTTAACACTTAAGGTTGACAAAAAAAAAACTTTTAAATTGATTCACCAAAAAAATTTCTAATTCTATTTGATTTAGATCACTAAATTATTTCCAGATTTACCCTCTTTTATTTTATTACTAATTTACTTCATAATAATTAATTTTTTTCTAAATTTAATTATTATGTCACTAATCTAAATTTAAGAAATAATTATTATTTTTATTATCCATTAACTGATTTACAAATAAATTATCAGTATGAAATGATCATTATTGAATGGTTAGATATGTATACTGTGTACTTCTCTTTACATTCTGTTAAATTAAAATCTAAGGATGTTATTTTTAAGTATTAAGTATATTTTCTGTAATTGCTAAATTAGAAGTAGTGCCGAAAAGTAGTTTCTATTTATACTGTTAAATATTATTTATGGGTTTTTTACAATTTTTTTTGGTTAATTTCTTGTGACTATAAAAGATATAATTTTTTACTTTTTTGTTGTAAATGTAATATTTGAAACGTATTCAGATATCTAATATTACATTTGCAACAAAAAAGTAAAAAATTATATCTTTTATAGTCACTAGAAATTAAGTATAACATAAAATCTCCAAACCCCTTGAATGAGCAAAATGAAACCAATTCATCTCCATCACTTAATCCTTTCATTAAATTAAAAACTCATTACAGACATAATTTATTCCATATCAATATGAACCCGTCTAAATCACTCATGTATCTCCAATTAAATAAATTGTGCTATTGGCGCCTCCGGTATATTTTGCATAAAGCAAAATAATTACTACCTATCTACAGGATATTTTTCACATAACGTTCTACTAAGGATTATATACACTAGCGGTCGCCCAGTGGTTAAAATTCGACCAAACTTATTGTTAAAAATTTAAGGATGTATAGAATTTATAAAGAAGTACATTGCACCTACTGTTTTTATGTCAAATTAGCTTTTACCCCCGGCTTCGTTCGCTTTGAAGCCCTTAAATAAATATCATTGCAATAGAACTAAATCAATGTCATTCAGTATTTAAAAATTACTACATACAATGAAGTTTCAAAAACTGAAAACATGCCTTATTGAAATAATTTGCTACAACAAAAGATAAATGTATTTCATTACAACAAAAATAAATATTTCTGAATTCAAAGAATATAAAAATAGACAACTACAAAAACGTTTTTTTGCTCTATAGTTTTCTTAACTCAGATTCCTTGTACTTACGGTTTAATCTCTCATTTGACTTTGGTAACTTTTTCCCAGAAGACACTCTCATTATCTTACCTTTCTTAGATTCTTTTTCTATTTAAACTTCTCAAAGTTCTTTTATTACCTACATAATTATCAATTTCAATTTTTATTTATAAAAAAACTTTAAATGATACTTTTCTTTTAACTCTACTAATTTAAATTCAGAATTCTTTCTTCAAATCTGATGTAGTTCTTTATTGAACCTCTTAAAAAAAAATTCTATTTCAAAACATATTTTATTATCCAACCAAATTCTACTCAAATAAATTTATCAAATCTGAACATTTTACACTATACTTATTATTTTTGAGAATTCTCTTTATTCTTTACTTATCTAATCTAAAATGCCTTAACTCAATTTTTTAAACAAAACATTCATTATCCTTTTATAGAAACATACAATTAGTGCTATAAATTATTTAGTGTTCTAGTTTTGGTTTATAGTCTTTTTTTCTAAAGCACCATTTCTTTTCTTCAATATATTTTCTCCGTTTCCCCATTCCTTTGTATTTTTATTTTAGTGGTCCATTCATTTATATCTCACATCCATTCCATTACCTTGTGTTTATGTAATATGTTTCTTCAGTTCTTTTCTAATAAACACAGATTCTCTACTCTTTGCGTGGAACTCCACTGAAGAGATGAATATATTTGTCAATAATTTCTACGCCCTTGTCCTTTTCCTTCGTATCTGTGAGTGTTGCTCTTTTAAAGTGGTGTTTGGTAAGGTCTTGTATAAGTTCCTCTCTATTGTACACTTCTTGTATATTAAATGAACTGTTATTCGAATCCCATTTTCGTTGTTTGTGTCTTTGTCTGTTGGTTCCATCCGTTCCTAGGAATGTTTTGAGTGTTTTAGTAAAAACGCTTTTTTCCCAATTGTTGAATTTCATCCTGGAGGACCAAGTTAGTTTTTACTTCACGGTGGGGGTTTAATTTCCCCACTACCCCCTCATACAGGTATAATGCCGGTTTAGCGGACTTCTCCCAATTCCAATGAGGACCCAGCTGATGGAGGTAACTGACAATTCCCCTAACAGCGGTTTTGATTATTAATTAATATTAAATGAGAGATTCTATTGTACTATTGTACGCAATAGAATGACACCTCAAAGAAAGTATTCAATATCTCTAACAGGTGAAGTAACCTGAAAATATAATCTAGGAGTTACGGGAGAACAGCAATTACACGGAACAGCTCCAGATTCGGAACCTCTGTGTGTTAGTTTCCCCGAAAATCCTAGATGTCGGTCTTACATCTCGCGTCTACAAATTTCCTGTTATGTACCAAAAACATAAGTGTTCGAGTGGACATTCTGTTGTGGGAAGCGCAACTGATAAAGGTTCCGACCAGAAACAAATTATTTCATATATATTGTCTTGCGTACAATAGAATGACACCTCGAAGAGACTAATATTAAGTTAAATGAGCATGAAATGCAACTTGCCTACTATAACCACTTTAGACTTATCTGATAAGTGTTGGAACCACCAGACTAGTTTGACAGTTTGTTTAGAAATCTTTAATAAGGTCTAGATCAAAACATTCAAGGTCAGCTTCACAGAACTACACTCATTTACAAATTATTGGATTTTTAGAATAGTTTGGGGGCAATAAACTTTGCAAGAGTGGATTTCTTTGTTAATTATTATTAAATGAAATATACACTATATTTCAGCGTTGCGACCTACACATTACTCAAACTCATCCAACTCTGTTACCAGAAGACTATCTTAAACACACGAGATTAATTCTGCTACTGACGGTAGGTTGCCCTTTTTTGGAATATTAGTTTGTTTTATAAATTCAGCCAGACACAGTCGAAAATATCCGTCAACTTGTTTGCAAAGAATGGTGTTGGTCAATTACTGTCGTTGTAAATTCCTTTTTAAAATATTTCATGATTTTTGCAGAAACAGTTAAATAAAGTATTGGTATTTTCATTTAACACTGTTCTCATCTTAAAATCAGCACACGGGACAGACCGTCGTTTATTGTGTACTATTTAGATAGACGCAAGAATAGTATCATACGCAGATGACACCGTTTTAATATTTAGAGGAACAACATGGGAAAGTGTCGAAAAAAAGGTGAAATCAGGCCTCTACAAAGTTAAAACTTGGCTAGACATACATCAACTATCCTTAAACGTCAATAAAACTAACTTTATAGCATTTGGTCTATATGAGACTAACAAACCTCACTTTAATAATATTAAAGTTGAAAATATAAACGAGCCTATCAAAGAACTCTCACACACAAAATATTTAGGCATAATTACCACATTCAGTAAGTAACAAAACGGATGCGCAGCTTAATTAATAAATTTTATCAACAACGGGATATATTATGCAAATCAGTTTTAGTTGTTGCCTATAAAGCTTTCGTTGAATCGCTTTTTAGGTATGGTATTTTGGTATGGGGTGGTTTACATAAGAGTAATTTAAAAAACCTTTGTACTGTTCAAAATTACATCCTCAAAATAACTTTCCGAAAAGACATATATTATCCCACAAGACTGCTATACACAGACATTGCAAATCTAAGACAGCTCTACCTGCATACAATTTGTATGCATGCATTTAAGAACCGTAATGCACTGCAAGTATGTACAAACATTTTTTATGAAACACAAAGTTACACTCAACAGCTAATTAAAATACCTTGCATTAAACAAAATATCAATAAAAGATTTTATACATACTTAGCCCCTAAAACATTTAATTTAATAAATTTGCTAAATTATCTAGAGAATATATTGCAAAAATTTACTATAAGTTTAAGCACTTAGTCGCGATTAACATTGATTAAATGTAGTATTTGTAAATCTCTACCAGCATTTATTTAAAATTATAAGGTTTATGTATTATAGGGAAAAAAGAGAAGAAAAAAAAAGAGAAAAAAAATTTTTGTTTCGTATGTATATATTATTTGTTTCTTTCTTTTCTTTTATTTTCACTGGCTTCATGTTATAATTGTGACATGGGATGCACTGTACAAGTGTTGGGTCACTTAGAGTGCAAATTAGTTTGTAGTATAACTTATTGATAATTTGAATACTGCCAAAATGTTTATTTATAACAACTGTTTATATCACTTTACTAAATAAATAAATAAATTTGGATAAGACAAAATATTAAGAAATAAAAAATTGTAAGTAAACTAAATTGCTTGCTTACTTAACACTATTTTTGCTTATCATCTACATATTCACAAGAGATTTTAAAACTTACATAATGGATCTAATTAAAGTTCCTATAATACTAGCTACGCTTAAAAAAGATTTCTTGAATATAGCGGTTGTGAAAATGATTCCGATTATATAATAATTTGGCTTTTGTATTGATTCTACACAATCATTAAAATAAATTATATCGGGCTATTTCCGGCAGATCTAGATAACCCCTGACAATTAAAAATTATAACAAATCATTTTAGACGTATGTCAATTTAAGTAATCTATGCAATATATCACTTTCTAAACAATTGCCGATATTCGCAGACTAAAACATAATCCTTACCAAATGCGATACTACACGAATGATATAAGAAGATTTTTAATAGACATTTACACATAATAAATAATTAAATATCTCAATATTATATATATATATATATATATATATATATATATATATATATATATATATATATATATAAAGCATCAATCTAACTACTACAACAAAGTACACTAGGATGTCGAATTTGATCCTTACAGTTGTTTTGAAGTTCTCTATTTGACCTAAGGAATTTTGTAGACATTATTGAAAAGTGGTTCGAAAATGTGTTCAAATCAGTTAGCAACAAATAAAGCCGAGACAGTAAAAAGCATTAATCTAACTACTACAACAAAGTACACTAGGACGTCGAATTTGATCCTGACAGTTGTTTAGAATCTTTCTATTTGATCTAAGGAAATTTATAGAAATATATATATATATATATATATATTTGTGTGTGTGTGTGGTCGGTGATTTCCGGGAATTCAACCGCGTAGTTAATAACTGATCCCTGCCGGAATCGATGGTAAAATGACGACGTTTCGGCAGAGTCACATCTGACCTTTTCAGGTCGGTACGCATAATTCTCGTAGCCTTCTGCTTTCGCTTTCTAGTTACTCGAATACTAAGATTTTCAGGAGCGCGCGCGCTCTTATATAGTCGCGGCTCGGTGCCTATCGGTTGGCACTGTGAACGGCTGTGTGTGATTGGCCCTTGGCGCTCAGTGGCCACGCCTCCCGCTTGCTGATTGGTTATATCCGGTTGAGTTGTTATAGGATGGGTCCGGGCCGATACGGTGTTTAATTGAATTTTCCAACAATTCGATACGTTCTGAATTTCATTGAGTGCGTTTAGACTGCGACGCCTCTTCGGTATTTCAATTGCCTCTCTTACGAGTCTTGATTTCGGGTGTTCTATATTTGCCAGTACTCTGGTATTTTCAAAGTCTATTAGGTGTGACGTCGTGGTGGCCTGTTCCGCAATGGATGTTGTGTTTTCATGCTTCCTTATAGTGTCCTGGTGTTCATCACGTCTAGCTTGAATTCTTCTGTTAGTTTGCCCCACATAGGTTTTATGACAGTCTGCACATGAAATCTCGTACACTCCCTGTTGTTATAAAGGGATCCTCTTCTCCGGAGTCCTCAACACCGTGCTTATTTTTCTGTCTGTATTGAAAAAAGTATCGCCATTGTGTCTCCGTAGAATTGTTGCAATACTGTCCGTAGTACCCTTGACATACGGTAAATAAGCCTGTAAATCCGTTTTGTCTCAGAGCTGTTTTTAAACTGTCCATTCCCTGTTTGATGTTGTTCTGGTCAGTTGGTCTTTGTGATCTGGTTACTAAAGTCTTGACGGCTTGTAGTTGGGCTGGGTGGTGATGAGAATTAGCATAAAGGTATCTGTTGGTGTGAGTTGCTGTCCTATATTACTATACTACTATGTTACTATGGCTAAGGGTTCCATCTTCCTTCCTATTTATGAGAACATCAATGAATGGCAGTTGATTGTTGGCTTCAACCTCCATGGTAAATTTTATTTTGTGAAGGATGCCATTAAGGTGGTTTAAAAATGTGTTGAGGGGTTCTCTCCCATGAGGCCAAATCACAAATGTATCATCCACATATCGCAACCATAAACTGGGTTTAAGGGTTGCTGTTCTTAGTGCTCACTGCTCAAAGTTCTCCATAAAAAGGTTCGCTATAACTGGTGAGAGTGACGATTCCATTGGAGCTCCTTCCACTTGTTTGTATCGTTGGTTCTCGTAAACAAAATAGGTGTTCATCAGACAGTGCCTCGTTAAATCTACAAGGTGTTGAGGTGGTTTGTATTTTTCTATTATGATATCCAAGGCGATAGGGATGTTGGTGAAAAGTGATACTACGTCAGAACTTACAAGAAGACACTCTGGTGGTAAGACCGTTTTTCTAAGTATTTCGATGAAATGTGTCGAATTTTTCACATGTGATTCTGCCCCCTCTGCAAACTGTTGAAGTTGTTGGGCCAGGTATTTGGCTAGCTGTTGTGTTGGGGATCCAATTGAGCTTACTATTGGCCTCAAAGGTGCACCTTCTTTATGTACTTTTGGCAACCCATAGAATTTCGAACATCTCGATGACTTTTCACGCGGAATGAGTTGCAGTTGGAGGTTTTTGTCGATCAAGGCCTCATTTTCTTCTATAAAAGAATATGAGGCCTTGAAACAATTTCGCCTCAACAAGGACATTGTCATTCTACTTGCTGATAAAGGAAATGTGGCTGTAATTTTAGATACAGCGGATTATTCAAACAAAATTCATTGCTACAAGATCCAGCATATAAACAAATTACTACTGACCCAACAACTTATCTGGAGAAAACAACCAAGGCCAAAATCCAAGCAAGTGGGATCGACAAAAATTGCAAATAGTGTTAAGAGTGCTAGAAAAAGTGACAAGTTAAATCGGTTTATAAATAAATGTATGAAAATCAAATCTCATGTGTAGTAGATTCCTAGACCAACAACCAAACATTAAAGAACAAGAACTGATAGAAAAGAACAATTGGATTTATCTATAAAAATTACCGATAAACCTGAAAAATTACCGATAAAGCTGATCAATGCATCCTATCGGTTGTAAAATATGGAATAATCTGTGACTTAAGTAAGAGTGACAAAAGGAATTAAAAACGAAAACACTTAAAGATCACAAATTCATAATTTATAAGTTCATTGACATACGAAACTTGCAAATTAGAAAATCACTTATTATAAGTGATTGTCAGCAGCTGATTTAGTATGAAGCAGACTTTGAATTTGATATCTGGTATTGGCAGATTTTTTTATAAAAGTCATTCTTCATGTTCGATTTTATCAGTTGCGAGCTGTTATTAAATTAATGGGTCTTTTTTTTGTTGATATTTTCACTTGTTTTTTCTTTGGTCAGAACTAGTTAACGCTGTCTCACAGCTTGTAAGGGTAACATTCTGTAACATTTTTTGTTTTTATAGTAGGCGGTTTCTTAGCAGTGCTAATTCAATATTGTGGAAATACAATTCGCTTTCATTTCATAGAACTCAATAATAATAAAAATTAAGCGAGATCTTACAGTTGTTGTTTGACTTAACTTTAAAAATATGAACTTTCAGAAAAAAATCATTCAGATCAAAAATGTAGCTTGTAAAAAAACAAAAAAAAAATTGGCGTTTGTGGTTTCTGTAGAACCAATACAAACGGTGTTATAGCTTAAGTAATTTCGAAAAGATTGTTGAGGAGGTCTTGAATTATTTTGTCTGTTCATTGGGTTTTCTCTCCTCCAAATTTTTTCTGCAACAGATAAGTATTTAAAAAATTGTATATGTAGAACAAAGTGTAGTAAGGCAATTTCGTAAAATTGCCCGGATTACTGGCTGTCTGTACAGAGATTCTTCCTCACAGTTATTCTGAGAGAAAGAGATGTCTACAAAATGATTAACCAGTATTCCTGTATATAAGTAATGTATTGTATATTGTGTAATACTTATCTGTGTATGGAGACGTTTCAACTCCGAGTCTGGAGTCGTTGTCAATCGTTTAGTGTTGTTTTCGAGGTTTTTTCTAAAAAATTTTCGCTTTGATCTTGAATTTGTTGTTTGTCAAAAAATTGTTTGACAAACAACAAAGGAGGAATAATCTCTGTACAGACAGCCAGTAATCCGGGCAATTTTACGAAATTGCCTTACTACATTTTGTTCTACATATACAATTTTTTAAATACTGTTGCAGGAAAAAATTTGGAGGAGAGAAAACCCAATGAACAGACAAAATAGGTATTATAGCTTGTTGAAATTTTTTTATTTGACAAAACCAAAATTGAATGGTTTATTACGAAATAACTGAAAACAATGCATTTATCGACAAAGGTGTAAAACACTTTTTGCTTAACGAAAAAATTAAGCGAGTTATGAAATAAATAGGGTTGGTTTTTTTGTCTTGTAAAAAAATGTACAAATAACGCGCTAAATACTACTCCAGTTCAAATTAATTGCTATACTATAATTAATTAAGGAATAAAAATTTGTTAACAGTTTTTATGTGTTATGCTACATACCTTCTTCAAGAAAAACCAAACAGCTGTGGCATTTTTTACAATTGAAAATACCAGCTTCCCTAAAGTATCAACAGACAAACTGAAACGGAACGACGCAGGGTACGTGGGAAAAAATACGGATAATAAGTAGACCAGTACAATTCTGAATCCCTATTTGGAGAGTGGAGCCAGAGGACACAAACAATTTCATGGACGGACATATTTTTAAATTTGCTGCCCAAGTAGACACTAACAAGTACGGTCTTCCAGGAAAGTACAAAAAAAACACAATTTTAATCTAAATAATATAATGGTCTACTACATTAAATAAGACAAAGTTGTTGAAATAAGAAGAACTGAATAGTATACCTGGGAACGTCGAACATAAAAACATGCTGTACCTCAGATTAGTTAATTTGGTTATTAAATTTGATACTGTTTTATTATAATCTAGTAAATAAGCCGAATGCATATTTCGTGTAAGACTTTATATTATTTACATTATACTACGCACGGTCAGTAGGCATTTAATATAAAGGTAAATATTCATTTTTAGATGATCTCGGGGTACAGTTGTAACAAAAATTATCACGGTTACAGCATTGTAGTGCTGACGGGATATTCAAATACCAATCTCTATAACAATCCCCTTAACCTTTATTTAAACTTTTTTGAAACATGTAATTGTACACTTTAGACTGTAACGCACAGATATTTAGTATCATAATAGCATTTAAAAGTTTACCGTGTACTTAACCATGTCATTTTATAATTCTTATATAATGAATATTCAATCTACACACCTTCAAGTAGAAAGTAAGGAACTACGGCAACATAATTTTTTAACATCTCAAAAGATTATTTACCGTATACCATCTGATGTTTACGGATGACATACATTTGACAAATAGATTGGAATTCCTTAACCAGAACAATTCAACTGGAGCTTACACTTCCTGAAACTTTAGCATAACATTGTGAGGGAAATTGAATAATTGACATATATAATCTTATTTTGATCGAAACTAGTGCATTAGGATATTTATTTTACAATTCATTAAATAATTAGTTGTACAAAAATATGCTACCCAATTAAAGCATAATCGCAACAAGTTTTGTAGCGAAAGTCGGTTTCCTGGTTATCTCGTTAAATATAATTAACCATATTTCTTCCTAAATTGTATCATCCAACCAGTTTTAGAAAGGACTAAATTTTATTCTGTGCGAAAAGATATTTCTGTGTTAGACATCGATGATTTCGCTGGGGACCGGTATTTCCTTGATATGATATAGTACTTCAAGTAGTAACTTTATCAATAATCGATTAATCAATTATTTAAATAATCGACCACAATCGCTTATAATTTCCAAATTTAACCATATTACACACAGAAGAACACAATACAAAAAGAAAGCTGTATAAGTCAGGTTACCAATAATCAAGGATGAAATTGAAAATAGTAATGTCCTTTTGAATAAGCGTGAATCGGAATAGTTATTTCATTATTACTTTAAAGGGATCTCTGGAACGTCAGAATTTCTTTTCGTTTTTGGCGAATACACTATCTTAGTAGTCGTACTTAAGAGCGCCACATGAAATTCTGAATATAACTCTTTATAATTCTTCCAATTTGAAAGAAGCTGTACAATTTCACACGATACTTAAGGATTTTTTAATGCTACCCTGTATATAACAAATTAACAGTAAAATCTCTTAATTGCATCAGTCAAACATTTATTGCCCAATTGTGGATTACTAAATTTCTTACTGCGAACCTTTTAATTTTCTTGTTCAGTTGTATTAATTTTTATTACCGTTTTGAACGAGGTCTGATTTAGACCCTGAAACGTTTGGACTATTTGTTAATACAGACTTTCTAGCAATTGTAGTGTTACCCAAGATATCAGAAGAATACAAACTACTTGTTGCAATAAATCTCAACTTCATAAGTTGATTATTTTTATAAAGAAATTAAAAACTTCAATACTTTTGTTTAGTGAAAATTGCGATTTACGATGTCGTTTTGAGTAGTTTCTTAAATATATTTTGCAACAGCATGTGAAAGAACTACCTTCATAAATCGTAGTAGACTTTAATCTATTGATAATCGATAAATAATCGAATACACGTATAGATAAATTACTGTTATACCCATAATCGATTTCTAAAATAATTGAAACGGCACGTAATATGAGATGTTTATAGGTAAAAATTGTCGTTGTAGCTCATGGTCGAACTTCTGCTGTATTTCTTAAAGGGCTATAACCATTTAAATTATAGTTAGACTGCCACTCCTCAAAAATGTTATTGTTACCTACTTTTCCCAAACTTTCTGTCTGGCTTCATTGGCGACACCATTTACCTCGGTGACTATTTTTGTTTTGAGTGCATTCCTCTAATTTTTCCCAAACATGTCGTTTTGACGATATAAAATTTGTATAGGTATTGCTTTTATTTCAAACTTAATAGCTTGAAAACTCTCTCTCAAAAATTATGAGCCCTTGGCCATATAACGTAAAATAAATTAGCTATGAGATAAAATACATAGACACAGTAACTGACCAATAAAAATAATTTAAAGATTCGGCCTTGATATGTATTAAAATATGTAGTTAAAATTTTCAACATAAATAATTTCAAATCCCTATAAAAATATTTTCAAATCCCTATAAAAATATTAACACTATATTAAATAATAAATTAATATTAGAAATAATATTTTTATACATTAGTTAACACCTACATTTTTCTAAAATTATTTTAGGTTTTCAGACGGAAAAATGTCAATAGTCTAAAATGAGTAATAAAACGAATAAGAATCTTTATCCTGACATTTCGCAGTTAACGATTTCAACTCGTAAGCAGAAAATGTAAGCAATAGGTAAAATGTTAGCATGAAGGTAGAATACAATTACATTCCAAATAACTACAATTAATTTAAATGAAACACACTTTAGGCAATAACTATTTCCGTATTGCTTGAAAAATATAAATAAATACAATGCACCTGCTGTAAATTGATGTTAAATAATACCTGGATTTGCTGAAAACCAGTGCTGCCACAGTCCAAAGTATAGAAATCGGTAGAATTCAAGAGTAAATTTCGGTAGATTTCGGTAGCCATCGGAAAGTTGGTATACTACATGGTTTAAATGTGATATATAATACAAAAGCAAGAGACATATTTGCTAGGAAAATAAATAGTATAAAATGTTCTAAAAAAATTATTTATGCATATAAAATTTAAAAAAATGAATGCAAATAATACAATCGTAAATACCATAATAAATAAATTATTAGACAATAGTATTTATTTGTTGGTTTTGAAATTTGAAAATAAATTGTTTTCAATTGGAAAATCAAAACAGCTTTTATTTCCAATGGGTTGTTTAGTATGTAACAAACCTGTTATGCTTTCTGTGTTTAGAGCATTTCTTTGTTTAGTCTTCATCAAATTAATTGATGAAAAAATGCGTTCCACGTTGGCTGATGAATGAGGCAAACATATAATATTAAATAAAAAATCAAAAATGGAAACATTAACTGACCATCCCCTAATTTAAGTTCCTTAATTCTCCTCCGTGTCAAGAATTTGCAGTTGGTTCTCATCAACTAAATTTGGAAAATGTACCACTACATCTAAAATGGAGGTTCTAGTTCCAGATTTAACTACTAATGGATCCAAAAAAACAAAACTTTTTATAGGATTTTTTTCTAAAGGAAAACGACTAACAACTTGTGAGCAACTTTCTATATAAAAATCGAGACACCGTAACTGGAAGAAGTTAATTTGTTATTCAGTTATATCGCTAGTAAGAAAATAGTTTCCTACGTTTGCTCCGAAATACATCTTTTTTATTTCTAGGAAAATTACTAGGATTTTTAAAATCTATTTTCTCGAAATAAGTTTTTAAAATATAACCTCGTTTCAAAAAACAATCGTATATAGTTCGTAAAACATTACAAATATTTTTTAATACTCTACCAACCGAAATAACACCTTTTTCATGTACAAATTTGTATTACCAGATGTTAGTTTTAATAAGAATTTTAATAAGCATTTTCACATCACCACTGTTTACATTTCCTATTCGTTGTTTAAGAATAATGCTTAAGTACTTTTTAGAATAGTATTATAATATTTATTAAATTTAAATTTGATTTGCAAAATTGTAACTACAGCTATTTATTAATAGTTGATAAACAAACTCGTTTCATCCTTATTTATTTGATTTTTTAAAGATTTTATTGATAAAATAGAAAAAAAAATGGCAAATTGGTCGTTACTTTAAAAAATTTCATTTGAAATTCGGTAGATCGGTAGAATAACTTGAAAATGGTAAAAAATCGGTAGACTACCGAAAAATCGGTAGAAACGGCAGCACTGCGTGAAAACTTTCCAAAGTGAATTGGAACTGAAATCTTGAACATAGTGTTTTGATCACTTTACTCGTTAAATTGAAAACTTACCTTTACCACCGTGTTATAACCTAAAGCTAAAACAAATATTGTGAAACGTCAAAATTCAAATCAAAGTCGCTACAACATAGATGGCCATGAATATCAGGGCTGCCCGATCTAACTATATGAAGAAGATTCACGGAAAATCAACCGCATGGTGGCGCCACTGCATATAAGGGTACAATGGCCGCCACATATACAAAATTCTCATGCATAGCAGCCATTCTATCCTTATATGCAGTGGCGTCACCATGCGGTTGACGTTCCCTGAATCTTCCTCATATCTTGAATCTCACGATCTGTGCACAATTTTGCAATTTTTGGAATCTTAGTTAAGTTTATATGAAATTCTAAGTACAAATAAAAAGAATCTAACTTAAAAATAATATTAAAATAAATATAATGTTATCACATATAAATTGATCGATTGCAACATAATTCTGGTTTTAGTTGACAACCCATATTTACAAAACAATGGAAGTTGCAAACTTGCGAGAGCCCAATAAATGGTGACTGTTAGGCAATATAAATTTTCCTGTATTCTATTTTAATAGTATGACGATGTAGAATATCCTTTTAGCAACGGGTCGAAAATGTGTTAGTTCAATGCAGTTTTTCTTTCACCTTCGAGTCCAGCTTATGATTTTTTCTCCAAGCAATCTGGCGGCACTGTTAGTATTATCTGTTTGGTATTGGCAGTATGGACGTAAATAATGAATTTATATAATGAATGAACTAATATTATAAATTTTTTTAGCATTATTCACTAAAGATCGGTAGTAGCTACTAAACAAAACAAAAATAAAAAAATCGGTTAAGGGACAGAGGAGAAAATTGTTCTGAAGTGTCTGGTCTTTGCCTATTTATATATAGAGAAGTGAGTAAGAACTATTATTGGCAACCTATTCCCAATTTTTTTTTTCATCCAGCTGTCTCGCTAGTTGTAAATATAAGTCCCTCAAGACTAGCTGCTGAACAGTTTTTTTAATAAAATATGTAAGTAAACCAGGTGTTTTATTTTCCGCTAACTAATAGGAGACAACACAATAAAAGTTTGCTTCAGATTGCCTATCTCTACCTCAAACATGATTTGTACACTTGACTTGACTATGTTTTTTGTTTTGACACCAAAGTTCAAAACTTGTTTCGTCAGCTTTAGATAACCGCTCTGAATGTTCATTTTAGAATTATTAACCTAACTGCCAATAACTATATTTTTTGAATATATAATAGAGTCTATTATATGGATTTTATACAGATGGTAGGCAGTAATTTTATCTCCTACACTATTTGAATGTGTACAATAGGGTGGTCATTAAAAATTTTTTTTGCGACGCCCCCTCAAAAGCTTCCTTTTGATGAAAAAACACTGGGAAAATTTTCTTTTCTTTTCTTTTTTAATTCAACAAAACGTGCCTCAAGACGATCTAAATCAATTTTTGGGTATAATCCTCAACAATTCCTCATTCAAATCTTAGATGATTATAGAAGAAGAAACATTAAAAATGGGAAAGAAAGCTTACCTGAGGCTTGGAGTTAAGAAATCTAGATATTAAAATATCGTTTGTACTAATGTAATATTAAAATAAAAATATCAATTTTAATAGACAAATCAACTAGGAATTTTTTTTATTTAAACTGTTATTTATTGTGATTTTGATCAAATATTAAATTTACTTAGATCGTCTAGAGGCACGTGTTGTTTTGAATTTAAAAAGAATAGAAAATTTTCCCAGTGTTTTTTCATCAAAAGGAAGCTTTTGAGGGGGCGTCGCAAAAAAAAATTTTTAACGACCACCCTAGTGTAGGTATATATTAGCTACCTGCAAAAATATAATGCTCTCTACAAAATATTGAGATTTTTCTGTCGGTCATCTATTCAATTATTATTGTTTGTCGATTGTTCTAATTAGGGAGGAACGCAATCTGTAAAATGAATGCAAAAATGTTTACCTAATAACCTGATAAACGCCACTAAGGTTACATATGACATTTAATTCAACCTTCAGTTCTCTTTCCCAATACGTTGTAGTAATTTACAACAAAAGAAAGTATTTCCTCTGCCTGCATTCACTACTTAATTGACATGTTTCCCCAACATTTGTTGCATTTTAAAAAATCAAGTCACTTATTTATAGAATACGAAGTTATTAAACTTTAAATGTTTTTATAAATTTTAATACATTTCATCATTCTATAATTATGTGAAAGGTAATAATACTTTGATATTGTGCGATACACTTGTTGAACTTAAAAATATTTATAGTAACCTTTTTACTCCTACAAAATGTGTACGATGTGAGATCACTTTACTTTAGCCATAATACTGAAACTCTGCAATTATGGAAGGATAATTTAATGCCAGACAATCTGACATTAAATGCATTCAGTTCTAAAAGTTGTTAAGTGTTCGTTGAGAAATATTTAATTAGTTCTGATTTTACAGTCTAATAAACATACTCAGCATACACGGAAAAAGACGATACGCAGAAATAAATGTAGATCTGGTGCAACCGTGAACGTTTTAGTAGCAATTTGTTGCATATATGTATACAGTTATGGTTTAACCCATTTGCAGATAGTGTTGCGTATATGTTACACGACAATTTTTTTGGTATTTCTGCAAGTATTTTAAATAGTAAAAGGATTATAGTGGTTTCATAGTCAGTTGTTAATAATATTGGCAATGAACATTGGTATACTGGACAAGAGAATAGTTTAATTAACATGTAACAACATATTTATAATAATGTTACCATGTTTTGTTATGAAATATTTACTGGATGCAATCTAAGCATCCTTGATTTTATTTTAGTCAATATTATCCTTTCCCCATATACTAAGACGAAGCTAGTAATCCTGTTTTGAAAAAATTGTCATTTATGAATTAATCTGGTTTTGTACAAAAAAAGCTAATCATCTTGAGCTTTTTGGCTTATCAGTAATTATAAGAGGATATCGAAATGATGAAACCACGTAGAAAAAAAATTAACCTCTGTTACTGAGAAGCCCCTTGTTACAAGAATTATATTTACTGTAGGGAGTAGTATTGTATAAGAAATTTAGTGGATGTATATTCTATGGAATCACTTACGCGGTTTGTATTTTCCAAATCGTAAGCTTTTTCGGGATACTATCTTTTCCAGATTTTCAATTCACTGAAAGGAAGACAAAATGTTGTTTCTAATTGAGAACCTTCATCAGTTGCGCCCCTCTCAACTGTTTGAATTTTCAAATAATTATTCATGTATTGAATTCATATACTGAACTTAAACTTTTTTCGCGAAATGAATTCCGACATCCAGGAGTTTCTGGAAAACTAGTACTGACAGAGACTCAAATTCAGAAGTCGTGCTTTGAGTAACGTCGTTTCTCTGTGACTTCTACATGTCGAAATTAAAACTGAATTACACGAAATACTAGCAAAGATATTCTATACCGTCATGCTATTGAAATAGAACACAGGAAAATTTATATCACATAATAATAGGCATTTATTGTACTAAGTTTGCAACATTCCCTGTTTTGTAAATATGGTTTGTCAACTAAATTCAGAATTATGTTGCAATTGGTCAATTTATTTCTGATAATATTTTATTAATTTTAATATTCAACACAAATAGTTAGATATGGCAGCTCTGATATTCATGGCCATCGTTGTTGTTGCGACTTTGATTTGAATTTAGACATTTCAAAATATTTTTTACCATTAGATTATAACAAGGTGCTATTAAAAAGATTTATATAAAACTTAATGTACCTCCGTTTTTATTTTTGATAATGTTTCTATATACTATTTGGACAATAATCGCGTAAATAACTAAATTGTACCTACCACGCTTTTTTAGATCGATAGATTTTTATGTAAAAATAATTTTGGACCATATTATTAATCCTAAAAATAACAATAAAACATTATAAAAAATATATATAACAGACTTCCACCTATAACTAATAAGCTGAAAATAATTATAACAAAATACAACTCTAACAAATAAATAACACATTCAATGTTGTTAGGTACCTACCCAGGAAGAAAAAAATGTAAACATTAAAAGGTGCTCATTCTGTACAAATTAATTACCTACCAATTTAGTATATTTTTGAAGTCGGTGCCAAGCAAATCTAAAATCGTGCATTGCGTACTTATCTACTACTTCATCAAACTTGATTGTTGCTTGGCACCGACTTCAAAAATAAACTAGATTAGTAAGTAATTAATTTGTAAAGAATGAGCAGCTTTTAACGATTAAATTTTTTACTTCCTGGGTAAGTACCTAACAACACTGAATGTGTTATTTATTTGTTAAAGTTGTATTTTGTTATAATTATTTTCAGCTTTTTAGTTAGCGGTGGAAGTCGGTTATATATTTTTTTAAATGTTTTATTTTCAACTTTATAGTTTTTTTTTAACTCAGGTAGTTTTCATTCTTTATTTTTCATTTTGTATGTATAACCTTAATAGACAGGATCAGGTAACAACGAAAGTCTCAACATTACACAATAATAAATTTTTATATAAATTGACAGCTAAATGTTTGAGAACAAAATGTACTAGTACGCGTTGACTTAATAAGCCCAAAATATATTTATGCCTTATGGACCACCTCATGTAACCTTTTTTCAACTTTTTTGACAACTCTGTAGATAATTCCACTCACTCTATGTACCAACCATCCTGTAGATACGACTGCCCTCGTACAAGCATAAATTTGTTAGATGCCTTCTGTAAATTATAGGACGGAGTAGAATCCGTCTAATATTTCAACCATCGTATATAATTCCTTGTGGGCAACCCCATAAATTATTTCATTTTTAACATTATATATTATCGCCCTGTGTAACATTAATTCCTCTCCACACTTTATGCAACTTCTCATGGGCTATAAAATAAATAATTTTATAGTCACAATGTATAAATATAATTCAACTCCAGCATATATTTTAACCATCCGGTATATGATTTGTTTACGTCCAGATCATATAACAGTTTTTTTAACTTCACATTTTTTCCAACATTTTTATACCACCAAACGTCCACTCCACCCTATATTCCAACCATCCTGTATATACCGCTGCCTATGGACCACAATCATTCTACTCCGTCCTATATTTCAATCATCATATAAATTCAACTCCTATCACTTTACTTTGTAATTTTGTTTGCTATAACTAAACACCTTGTGTGTAAACGCACCAAATAGCAGTTTAGAGTTTGACAAGTGTTGTCACTGAATTTTCTATTAGGCCGGGAGAATGTGTCACCCAAAAGCACCGTCTTCGCAAAATGGAAAAATTTTCATTTAAATAGTTATTTGCTTGGTATACAAACAAAATGAGCTTGGTACTCATTGATTTAAGGAGCCGAAAACACTATGCTTTACTACATATATGCTTGAGATGTACATAGAAAATTTTCAAATTCGCAATTAAAACTTACAATTTTTACAATTCCCGCACCATTACGTTGAAATTAAAATATTTATGAGGAAATGCCCGTTATGTCATTTCGATGAAATTTTTAATAAGAATCTTGGGATTTTCGGCGATTTTCTGCAAAACTGCAAGTTGCACGTAGCAGAAAAGTGTATGAGATCACTTAGGGATCTTCCTTAATAGATTAAACGTTAAAAAACTATACATATCCATAAGGAGTTTTCGAAAAATCGACCAATATGTTAGGGATATTGATCGATTTCCATGCACGCATGTGTTCATTCACAAATTTCATCACTTTACCAAAAGAATTCTTCTCCCAAATGTAAAGTTTTACCAATCCGGATATATACTCTATTAAACAAGACCATATTCATTTAAAACGGTTCAGCACAGGAGAAGAAATCAGGTAACATACATACATACAAAAAAAAATACCCAACGAATTGATAACCTCCTCCTTTTTGGAAATCGATTAATAATGTCTATTATTAGTAATATAATGTAACTAAATTACAGTTTTATATTTTATTGGTACTAATAACTACATCAGATTTAAGAAATAACACCGAAAATATATGCAAAAAATTCTTAATTTAAAAAAGTAGGTAATAATTTTTGACATTAAATATTATAAATATATAGACAAGTATATTCACACTGTTATCATTCGATCGTGCTTTAATCTTAATTACTTCGGGTACTCTTGTAAATGTTCTAATAGTCCATGAATAAAGTTATCAAAACCATCCAGCATGCTGTAACATACAAAATGACAATTTGTAATATTTAATCTTACTATGCATGGAAAACTTGTATACTTGCTTCACTTCACAGTATTCAGAGTGTAGCCATATTATTTAATATAAAAATGATCTATCCAAATTATTTTAAGAAATCTGGTCATGATGGAAATCTTTTATCAACTGTGCTGTGTCCAGCATGTAAGTTATGTGTTTTAAGTGGATCAAGAATAAGAGGATTTAAATAAACAATTTTCGATGGAAGAGAACATTAACAAGTTTTCAATTTGATATAATTTCAGATCTGTAAGTGCAGATTCTTCTGAAAAAAGAGTTGCAATAAAATCTACTACTAGTAGCATGACCAACAAAAAGATATTAAAAATCTGTTTTAAGTGTTGTACTCTAATTGGGAAATGATATACTTAGAAAAAGTGATAGGAAGCCGAAAGGACATTTAATGGTAGATATTTTAAAAGATTTCAGTAATAATAAAAATAATCCAAAAAATTCTACGAAAACACATAGTGATGAAACACTTATTTTTTCTCAAAAGCGAGGTAAACTGGTGGGAGTTGTACTAAAACCTAACAAAAGATGTTTAAGAAGTATTATTTCATGTCACATATTGCAAAGATTTCAAAGAAATTTAAACCTAAGTAACAGAAAATTATATCGACGAATAATACCACAAACACAACAAAAGCCATAATTTGTAAAAATGTGACTTTATGACAAGAAAACGCAATTTAAGTAAAGAACAAGTTGATATTAAATTTGGTATCGATAAAGGTTTGGTCTTCCTAAAAATGTGCATGTCACTTCAAGATCCGAATGATTTTATCAAAAGTTCAAAAGGAAAGAGGCTATAAGAAAATATTCTCTGATTCTGAAATTTTTCGGACATTTCCCTTTTGTGGTCCGAATGAAAAATCAATAAACACCTCGGATATATTTCTCCAGATTTGAAAATTTTTAATATTATTTCTGGCTTAATGTCATCCTTGTCCTTATTGTGATTCTCCTTCAAATAATTTAGATGTTAGATGTATTTCACGAACAATAAATCAGTGTCAAATTATTGCAAAAAATGATCATAATCCAAGAACTGCGTTAAAAACCAGCAAAGTTCTTTAAAAATTGTGTTAATGCACATCTCTTGCCAAATGTTGTTAAGAAAATCTTGCATTAAATACTACTACGTGAGTGCAATTCATTTTGCTGGGAGCTGTAAATACAATTTTTAATAAAATGAACATTGCCTTAGCATGAGCATGGAAATGTAATGCATCAAAAAAGTTTACACAAGGATTAAATTATACATTTGCAGGAAATGGCTAAGAAACTGCTGGATTCAATGAAATGTTTGGGTATCTGTAAATACGTTGATGTATTTAGAAGTTATTGTTGGATGTTTTTCTACTAAGCTTGACCCAAAATTTACAGAATGTGTAATGGATTCTAAAACGAGTTATATCATTTGTGAGCATAATGCGAAATTTTGATAAATAAAGAGAAAAGGTTTGGGATATTTTTCAGAACAAGCAGTGGAAGCTGTTCATTGTGACTTCAAGGGGATATGGAAAAATTATAAATCATAAAAATTACTTTAATATTCTTCTGAGAGCTGCATGTATTTATAACACATTTTATTGGTAAAAATTTAGTATCTATAATCTTCACCAATTTGAAAAAATATTTTTTATTTTATTGATCTATTTTTAAGTACCAAATAAATAAATCATTATGAATACAGAATATACTTATTTTATTCCATTATATTACTAATATTAGTCACGATTATTATTTTTATGAGTTCAAAACGTAATGTTATATAAAAAATGATTTTATTTGATTTAAAAAAGGAGTGGTAGGTAGGATTTGTTTTTATTTGTTTTTTTATCCAAAATGTATTTTAAAGATGTGTATAAACATTATCGAAAATAAAAACGGAGGTACATTACGTTTTAATTTAAAACCTCTCAAGAGCACCGTGAAAGGTAAGTTTTCAATTCAATGAGTAAAGTGGTCTTTAACATTAATTAATGCAAAACAGAAATAGTCAGTGCTTACTATGTATTTCATTTATACTAATTGTAGTTATTTCGAATGTAATTGTATTGAACCTTTATACTAACTTTTGAGTTGGTTGCTTACATTTTCTGCTTACGAGTTGAAATCGTTAACTGTGAAATATCAGATTCTAATTCGTTTTATTGCTCACTTTAGACTATCAATCTATAGTTCTACAATTTACTATATTTAGATGCTTATAAAATATCCTGAAAAAAATTGCAGTTTTTTTGAAAATAACATGAAGAATAAAAGAAAAACAAAAAAATGTTCGATAGCAAAAATTTAGCATTTTCATTTTGTTTTTTTTATTTCTTTTTTTTAATCTAAAAAATCTCGAAAACAATGCGTTAAAAAATATTGAAATCAATAGGAGTTGTAGGTGTTACAATTCCCTGTCAGTGGTGAGGTGCGAATTTGAATTAGCGTATATAAATATATGTAACTATGTAACGTGTTTTTATTAGATAGGTTTTACTTATATATTTGTAGTAATTTTACAGATTTCTAGAATATTGTACAAAATTTATAATTTATAAATATTTTTTAGCTCTGGCACTATAAATAATTTTAGTGTAGGTATAACGAATATTTTCATAAGTTTTTAGTTTCTTTTTTATATTGCTTTAACAGAGCTAATTATTAATGGAGGTCATACAGTTATAATTTTTTGACAAAGTTATAATTGACATAAATGAAATGATGTAACGCTAAAAAGTATCATGTTAATTTAAAACAGTGGACTAATTCATTCTTTATTGTCGTAATACAATAGACTACTCAACTTAAACAACTATATAGTAACATACGGTAGAAAGAAACCATATTTGTTGGTATTATTAGTGTTTTACTTACATGTAATGCTTACATAATTTTGTCAATTATAAATGAAGTACTATTTTAGTAATTTGCACTGAACATGTAATTATATAAACTAGTGGAAAAAATTAAAAGATCAAAAAAAATTCCAAATTTTTTGACGTTTATCAAGTGGCTGTATTTCCTTTGAAAATGGTCGTACTGGAGTTTTTAGAAAAGCATTTTAAAGCCTGAAGTTTCTAGTATTGAGATCTTATGATAAAAAAATTTTTCAAGCAACGTGTACCGCTCAATTTTAACGAATATCCAAACATTATTTTTTTCAACATTTTTTCGGTTTTTGTTTTGGTTTACGAACTTGATAACCACTATATGGATCGGATAGGTTGTTGATTGAGCTTTAATTTGTTTTTTTGAAAAGTTCAATACGACCACTTCTAGCTGAGATCGAACTTTGAATGGACAAGGGTTTGTGTCTTTAACCACCAATATCTCAACAACAAGAAAATTAAGGAAACTTTTGAAATCTTGAACAAAGGCCTCACAAAAATCGTTTTTGAAAATAAATAGTTTTTAATACTTTCCATTAATTTGAAAAATCAAGGAAAAATGACTTTTGGTGGCTTTTGGGATCATCACACGCCAGATTGGATATATGGAGAAAAACAGTTCAATATGCCCACAAAAACCCCACAATTCATTCGTTTCAATCCTTTGAGTCACTTTTTTGTTTTCTTCGATCGAATTTTTGAACAAAAATAAAGGATCAAGATTTTGACTATTAATGATCATAACCTTTAACAAAATGCAAAAACAATTCTGGGTTGGGTCATTCCATTCCGACAATAATATTATGAACACTTTTGCCATCAATGAGAATGCCGATTTTATGAGTTTAACACTGGATATTAAAAAAAATCTATATTTACGAGAAAAAAAATTTTGAAAAAAAAATTTTAAAATTATCAAAATATTTTTTCTAATGTATTTTATTTAAAAGGGGTTTAAAGATAATTTTGCAAAATTTTTCAAGAGTTATTTGAGGTCTAAAATTTAAGTTACGTAAATATTCAAAATGTTTAACTTTATAAAACTTAACTAATGTTAATGCCATCTATTTCCCATCAGTGAAATATTGAAGAGCCCATGTTATAATGCAGTAATGGGACATTTGCTACCTACCTACTTACAGATCCTACAATTTATTTCTGACTGCTTATGGGTAACCCATTCAAACATCACCCTGGACTTGATTCTAAATATCCTGTAAAATGCAAGCTACCCTAATGTTCATTTTCTAAATTCCTATAATTATAATTCGTTCACCCTATATGTAAAACTTTTTATAAGGTACCAAATATAACATTTTTGTGCTAACATATTTTATATCACACTGTATAACTATAATATTACACCACCATTGTTTTTAACTACCGTATATGCATTTGCTTATGGCCACTCATTGAATATTTTTTGAACACCATGCATAATTATAATTTCAGTACATCTTATATTGGCCACCCTGTAAATGCATTGCATGTGCTACCATATGTATAACATTCTGTTAACATTTTGTTAACACCCTGCAAAACAATACTTTTATCCGCCATGATGTAAGTATCATTAATTTCCAAATAAACAGATAATTACATACAATTTTGAGATATTTTTGTTTTTACATCCCATTAACATAAGAAAAATATTTTAGACCTCAAATTTCGGTAATCATGTGGTAAAATCATTAAAAAAAGTTGAAAAAATAGAAAAAAACTATTTTGCCAAAATTCAAAAATTCATATCTTTGAAACGAAAAAGAACACCGCTCTGAAAATTTCAGAATTTCTTTATGTATATGTTAGGGGTATAAAATTTTGAGGATAGAATTTCCCCGCGGTGGTTACTTTCCACGATTTTGAAAAATTTAAAATTTTTTAATTTTGATAATTTTCAAAATTTTTTTTTCAAATTTTTTTTTTCTCATACCTCTAAGTGTCTTCTAAAAATGTACCAGAAATTTTTTTAATATTCAGTAGTTTCTGAAATATTAAATAACTAAACTCATAAAATCGGAAAAACAGTGAAAATTTAATTTTGAATATCTCTTAGGAAATTTTTTTAAAATTTTTTCCTTTGGCAGAATTTCGTTTTATGATGAGACAAAACTCTGCACCAAAATTCATCCAAATCGGTGGGGGTCGCGTCCAACCATTTGTCGATTTGACATGGAATGACCCATCTATATATATTTTGTTCTAATTTTTTGTAATGTATTTTATTTCATTTAATAATTTTTTAAGAGGTTATTTGTTTATTTATTGAATGTTTTCAAAAATATCGAACCGTTATAATGCAAATGGTACCTCACTTACAGATATGTACTGACATTCTAATCTACTGAAATCCTAAAATATATAATGATCTGAATTTACGTAATCACGAGTCCTTCCCGCGAAGAACAATATTCACGGTATATCATCGTAGATTCACCCAGTGAAAGTATGCAGTGTGGTGAGTGGTATCGTGTTTGGGGAGGAACCCTACTAATACTATATAAACCCACCTCTGAAAATATTATTATCAGATATGTAGAAGTTTAAATTGTAAATAAAAATAAAATATATTAATAACAGTTTAATATATTTCATTTGACAATATTTTCAAAATTAAAAATTTTTCTATGATTGATTTTCGGAAAATTAAAAAAAAAACATTTTGACTGAGTTTAAAAAAAAACACACCATGTAGTTTATTACTGGGTTACACCAAATAACTTTAATTATTTTATATTTTAGTTAATTTGGAACCTTAATTTTAATTAATATGGAATTTTAGAGTTATATCTAATAAAAATAAATTTCACAAAAAAACTAAATTCAAGTTATTTTTAAATTTGTATCTATATTGCATTAAAATGTTATATCTATAAAATTTCATTTACAGTAATTAATAAAGTAACGTTACTCTAATTGAATTATAAATTATTTAATTCTCCAGGTTGCCACTTTCATGTTAGCAGTCGTCAGCATCGCAAGATGCGGTGAGGCTAACACAAAGACTGTCAACAAAAACGAAAAACGAGGAATTCTTTCAAGTGATATAGGAAGTGCCCATGAAGGATTATCATCCCTTGGAGGCTACGGAGGTGGCTATGGAGGTGGTTATGGAGGTGGCTATGGAGGTGGCTATGGAGGTGGCTATGAAAGCGACCTCGGGCTTGGTGGAGGCCACGGAGGTTTTGGAGGTTCAATTGGTGAGTCTGATATATTTATTAAATACAATTTTTTAAAATTCTTTACTTCCTAAAAATGTGTATCCATTTAAACAACTTAAATAAATTTTTGATATTGGTTTATGGTAGAAATATTGTTATTTTTATCGAGTTTCCACTCGTCCATTAATATTAAGCTGTTTTATTAAATAATTTGCCATCACTTAAGTGACTAAATCTATAATGATAATTGTTAAGTACATTATAGCGACAGTGTAGTTGAGAATGATAAAACTTCCAAGTTTAATTTCATATAATGTTTAGTGGTGTGCCGAATATCCGTATTCGTATCCGCGGATATCCGAGGGAGAAGAAAAATCCGTATCCGTATCCGTTTTTGCCGGATCTTTTACCTTAACAATGTTTAATTCATAGATGAAATTTTATATATAGGTGATTAGGTAACAATGAAAAACTTAAATACCATTCAGTTTATTTTTTATTTTTTTAAATCGTATTTGGCACCTTTATATTGCAAACATTTATCGTTTTGAAGTGAGTACCATACCGATAGTACATAACTCAAAGGTACTAAATCAACTATCTTTGGTTATGAGACTTAACTCTTATAGAGGTCAATAACTTTTATCCATAACAGATTGTCTCTTTCCAAAGATTTATGTGCAATATTTACCGCCGCGTACTCTAAAGAAGTTAAGATCCATATCCGTATCCGCGGATCGTGGGACCAAATATCCGTATTCAGATCCGTATCCGTGGACATACATTTTTAATGACTATTGATATTTTTGTTTCAGGCGGTGGTATTGGGGGAGGTTTAGGTGGAGGATTTGGAGGAGGCATAGGGGGAGGATTTGGTGGTGGTGCCGGAGGTGGAGGCGGTGGAGCTACAATCACCACTATCAGGCAGACTGTTCCAGTTCCAGTGCCACAGCCATACCCAGTAACTGTCACCAGACCCGTGGCTGTTCCAGTACCTCAACCCGTGGCTGTACCTGTACCAAGACCTGTTCATGTTAGTGAATATTTATAATCACCATTTTTGCAATACGAAACACATTTAGTTGGGGTTAATGCAATAAATTTAACTCTTATCTCATCTAATATTCAATAAACTTTGATGTTTACTAATTAATTTGGTCTTTAGGTGCCAGTGCCAGTTGCCCAACCTGTGGAAGTGCCCAGGCCATATCCTGTAGTAGTAAACCGTCCTGTACCAGTTGCAGTACCCACCCCAGTTAGGGTTCCTGTGCCACAACCTGTGGGTGTTCCAGTACCTCAACCTTACCCCGTAACTGTGCCACAACCAGTCCCAGTTAGAGTACCACAAACGATCGTCGTTCCAGTAGCTCAACCTATTATCGTTGGAGGAGGTGGTGGAGGTGGTATTGGAGGAGGTCTTGGCGGTGGACTTGGAGGTGGTATTGGAGGTGGACTTGGAGGCGGAATTGGAGGAGGATTGGGAGGAGGACATGGAGGTTACAGTGGTGGATACGGAGGCGGTTACGGAGGTGGATACGGAGGTGGATTCGGAGGTGGATTAAGTGGAGGTAAAGGCATTTCAGTAAGCTCCATCTCTCTTGGCGGCCATGGATCTCTTGGGGGAGGATTATTAGGTGGTGGACATGAATCACTATCTCTTGGAAGTGGATCTGTTGGTGGAGGGCACGGTTTCTCCTCCATAGGTGGTGGATATGGTGGCGGTCACGGGGGTGCCACCAGTTTCTCAAGCATTTCCCTAGGAGGAGGCTACTCAAAACATTGATACTAACAGATCATACATGACTCAAAAATATTTCATCGCTCATCATTATATAAAATTTTATCATTTTCATCTGAAATGTGATACTGTATTTTATAACACGTAGGAAAATGTTTTCTGTAAATATATATATTTTTAGTAAATATAAATCTATTTTTATAAAGGTTTTTTTTTCTGAGAAGATTAGCGTTGTTTTTTCTATTAAGCACACACTTTCGTGCTGAAAATAATGATGCATAGTAGTTTCTTATGGCTCTACTGTTGTCATATGGCTTTTTCAAGGGCTACAATAATGTTAACAGTTTATGGCGTAATATTTACCAGTAGAACTCTGTAAAAAATATTCGAAGATATGTTCATCAGTCAATAGAGAATTTTAGATGATATAAAATTCAACAGCAAACCGCATATTCCATCAGGTGAATAATAGTTTATGACTCATAACTTAAGTAATTTTAACAGCAAACTCATAGTATTAAAGTATTTGAGCTTTAAAAACCCCAAAAAGTATGGGTTATTTTAGTTTTTTTGCTTATGGTGTAAATGGTACTAATCTGTTCATAATGCCGTCAATAGAAAAATTGTTGAGAATCGGAAAATCTTCAAAATAAACGTTTATAAATTTTGATAGCAGCATTTTTCATAACGAAAATCTGGAAAAATTGATGTAAAGTAAACTTAAAAAAAACATAACTTGTAATAACAGCTGGAGTCTTAATCTGCCCCCTAATGATAGCTTATAACGTTGAGATTAATAACACTGAAGATCGATATCGTACGTTAAGTAGATCATGCAGAATTGCAATTTAAAGAATTTGTGGAAATATATTGCAAAACGTATCGTATTAACCAGAATATTTCGATAGCGATATGCAAAATATCTTTTGAAAGCTCATAAAATGCACTTTACTTAGTATATATTGGATTTTTTTTATAATGCCGTAAAAGGTATTAATACTGCTTGTGAAATTTGGCTTAAACGACCGACCCTTACTTTTCCTCCGATGGCTTTACAGTGGCGGATCCAGTCAGTGGAAAAAAGTAATTTAATTAATAACAGTAAACTGTATACAGGTAACCAACGAACTTAATAAACCAATGGAAAAATACATCAATATGTGCAGAAAAAACTTATGTAAATAAAAACCTAATAAACTGCTGAGCAAAAAAACACATAATAATTTCACTGTTTTCCATTATATATAAAACAAAAATAAAAGTTGTTCGTATGTTTTCGGGGTTTTATTATTTAAATAGTTTACTTCAATGAGTTCGCTGTTAAATCTTATTAATTATTCTGTATAAATTGTTACTAACGTGATGGTATAAGCGAATTGTGTCCGAAAATGAGTTCAATTAGGCTCTATAAACTGGTGTAATATACGTATATGTCCTATGTGTCGAGGGATGGACTTAATTGTTCTGAACTGTATTTTTTATTTTCAGTTTTTCCTCAAAAATTCATTCATCACTTCCCCTGCGTGTTTCGAAAATAGTATTATGTTATAAAATGTACGCAGAAAATACAGAAATGTAGTTTGACAAATTTAAAAATTAATATATTTTTTTGATGTATAAATGAAAGAAGTCAGCAAGAGAATTAGGAAAGCTAAATAAGAATTTTGGAATGAATTATTAGTTATGACGTTTTATTTTGTTTTCTTATGTTTTACAGTAATCACACTATCGAGGCTTATTTTAAAATAATAAATGACATTTATGAATTGTTATACCAACTACTGCTTACAGTAGAGCAAGGTATCTCAAATGTTATGGAGTAGGAGAAGTCACCTATAAATATGCAATACACATGTTTAATAGGAAATTTCCCTCTGTGTACGTTGCTGTTATTGCCCTACGAAGGTAAATTTGACGTTGACCGTGATTGTATTATCTAATATTATAATACGAGAAAGTTTTGTTTATATATATATATATATATATATATATATATATATATATATATATATGTATGTATATATGAAATTGAATTCTGGATAACGGCTCTAACGATTTTGATGATATTTTCCCAGTTGAGGAATGAAATAAAAATCGATTGGTGAGGGTCTCATCTTTGGGAAAAATCGTTTCATTGAGAAAATATATATTAAACATTTCTATAGATGTTATGTCAAAGACTCGATTGTATTCACAAGAATGGATATCATTCTCTGTAACCAGAAAGTAACGCATAGTTTACCACATTATACTTCGATCTTTTTGCTTGTGTACCTTACATCCTTTATGTCCTGTCCTCTTGCTTATTCAATGTTCGCAGTTAAGCGAGAGTTATAGGATGTAACCTGCTTATCCAAATTGGGCAACTCATCCGAATATAGTGGCCCCCCAATAAGCTACCTTCAGGTAATAGTATCCCTTAATTTAGACGGACGTGTAAAGATTTAGAACAAAAAATTTTATTCAAAGATTAAAAGTCAAACAAATGTCAACGTAACCTCGCGATATTTCTTCAGAAGTTCAAAACAAAAGAAAAGTGCAAAAGTTTTATTATTCATATTAAATTCCAATTTCAAATAACATAGAACACTTCTTTAGACTAAACAAAAAAAATTGTATTAGATAAAATGTTAAAATATATTATTATTTATTCTCTGTGATATCAGTTTGCTCTTTGCCGTGAGATTTTTTTTCAAACGGTTAGCAATCATTGCCAATCGCGGCTGCGCATGAAGATATTTCAAACCGTTGGCAATCGTTTGTGTTTTTTTAATCATTGACCACTACGAACCAACTTATTGTTTTGTGATCGAAACTATTCAATTGAATAACAAAATCTATAAGCATTGTGAAAATATTAAATGAAACACTGTTTATATATCCAATTTTATTTTAAACCGAATACACTCCAAAATTACCATAATTTACATTTTTTCACTGGATTCATTTTGCTTCCTTTTCGACAGTGAAAAGCGTTGGCAAAATCTTCTGAGTTTTGTAAAGTTCCTAAAACTCTTACTGAATTAGGACAGTGTTCATCATAATTTATTTGGTCCCTCAAATCCTCCGGTGAAATTGTTTGGCACCAAATCTAAAAGATATTTTCAAATTTAATATATTGCGTATTTTTAAATTTTATTAATACACACAAAAAGACTAAACATGAGACACTCATTTTCTTTAAAGTTGGTTAAAGTTAACTTGTTTGAATAAATTTAAATAATTTTTATACTTGTCTAAATTTGTGAAATATTCGGCGTTTCAGCTCCTGGAATAGAGCCATTATCAAGGGACAACAGAAACGAAGAAATCTAGAAATGAAATATAGTCTGGTTCGGAACTCGAGTTCTCAACATGCATATTCTCCACGTCTCACTAGAATTCTAATAAAATCGATATTTCATAATCTTGACTAAGATAAAACAAGATTCAGAGCCTACATCGACTTCGATGTCTCAAACTGTCTACTCCCCAAGTCTCACTTAATAACTAAAGTGAGCCTGAATCCGAACCACTTCCAGTATTTATAGTTGTAGATGTCAGTATTGAACTAGTCGCTTAACGCTGGTGGACGTGGCTGTCCATCGTATGGTTGTTCTTAAGCCTGATGATAACAGTTATGTTTTAGAACTTTTTGAAGTGTATTCAGTTCTTTTTGTCTGTTATCAATATTCGTAATTCAAAGAGAAGGCAGAATTCAATTGGACAGGATGATGGTGTGATTGGTTATTGAAGTATCGATTTGTGGGTTGGCTTAATATAGACGACATGTGAGAATCTACCATTATTAGTTTTGGTTATGAGGAAATCAAGCAACGGAAGGAAAGAATTGGTAAGTAGTTTCTAAATGTTTGAGGAGGCAAATAGTTATTTTGGATGTTCATCTGGGTTTTCACTCAAAAATTTTAGTTAAAGAAGAGCACAAAGTGTTTCCTTGATGTTGAATAATGAAGAAATTGGAACACCCTCTGTAGAGATACCGGTGTCATGGCAACGGCTCCTAGCAAATGAACATCAAAAAGGAAATCAACCAATTGACATTGACAAAAAGTTAAGCTATAATATTTTATAAATTATTTCAAACTACCGTGTTCGACAACGTCACATCAGATAAGTATCACATAAAATACATCCCAACATATTATACAAGAAAACTAGTTGACACGTCCGTAGAATGGAAGTAGATACTTCCGGGCAGTTTCCACAAACTGTTCTTAGATACTACACTTTGATTTCCAATTACTTTACTTATCTGTGTTTTTTTCAGAAACCATTCAGAGGAGTGAAACCCACATGAACATCCAAAATAAAAATTATATGATGACAATGATGTCTAATTATTTATTTCTATATCTACGACAATAATGTTGCTTATTGTAACTATATTATAATATTTAAATTGTAGTAACATTTTAATGTCGCACTTATATTGTGAAGTGTCTTAATTTTTTAGATAACTTACACTTCCAAATGCAATAAAAAACAGCTGATAGTTCGTAAAATTTTCAAAACCTGCCAATTTTGGCTCGTGTCCAAACATTTTTATATGTTTATTATAAGCCCTGAAAGCTTGACTTAGCCCTCCATTGTCAGCTAAGTTTTCTCCTAAAGTGGCTTTTCCTTTCACCTAAAATATCAAAAACGGCTTATTTAACTAAAATTTACTGCGAGTTTATCTATGTGAGCTTAATTGAATCAAGCTAAAAAGTGTAATTATATTTATTATTTGATATTTTTAGATATTTAAAAATGGTATGTACAAATTGCTGAACAAACTAATTTTGAAAAAAAGGCAAAATCACTTAACTCAAATCAAAGCAGTAAAGAACAAATGATCGAATAGAGAAATGTTTATAACTGAAACTAGTGAAATTAAAAACATAATTCTACAAATTGAATAATAAAAAAATACATTTATAATATCAGACATTGGTGGATAAAAACTATATCCAATAAAATTGTAATGAATCATTTTCAGTAACTTTTATCAAATTGTCATATTAGCTTGCCATAATAAAACCATTTTTCTGAATAATAAATAAAAATACATTAATAATATCAATCGGACATTAGTGGATAAAAACTGTAGCCAAAAAAAATTGTAATGAATATTTTTCAGCATCTTTTATCAAATTATCATATTAGCTTGCCATAATAGAACTCATTAATTTAAATCGAGTTCCAAAAAAGTAATCACAGGGAAACGGCGTTGCACACAGTACGACTCCCGATTTGGTGTCTCTGTGGGCTAGATTTTCCTGAGACTCCTAGATATCGGAATTCATTTCGCGATAAAATATCATATTCATATTCCAGTTATTGCTCAAAATATATTCAGTTGTAATGGCTAGTATCTTTAGGGTAATAGTGAGTGGATAGGTTACTAAAAAAATGTGACTATAAAAGCTTTTCTTCAACCCAGTGTTGCAAAAACATACTAACATGATCATCAACGCCATCTATTGTAATATTTTCATACTGATCTACAAAACATTGTGTCAGTTTTTCGAAAGTTTCTATAGTACTATTACTCCACCATTGCACATGGTTTCCATATTTATCATGTTTTCGGCCTATAAACTGGAAACTGTATCAATAAACTCAAAATTTTCTGAAAACGTACCCATATTGTCGAATCCATGAGTCAGCTCATGACCAAGAATAGAACCAATTGAACCATAATTTAAAACCCTAAAATTGTCAAATATAATTAACTATTACATCATGAAGAGCCTCTTACATACTCCAGTCCAAGATGGTACATTGGATAAGTCAGAATAACCATAGGTATATCTAAAAAACATAGTTTCTAATGATTCCAAATCTGTTTATTACATTTTCCTTGAAAACTTACTTATGGCATTTTCGGAGTACGAATTGAACGCATTCACTTCTATTGGCTCACTGTACCAATCTCTTTGATGCCTTTCCCTTAAAGAGTTCATTTTTTTCAAATTTTGAGATATGATTACACTGATCATATTATCAAGATAACGTGTAGAGTTGATTTCTACCTGAATTGCAAATATTATTTGTTTAAAGCATTTTATACAAAATAATGTTGGACAATTTAAATAGTTACAAATATAAAAAAAAGTTTTGTTTGTACTTAAACTCAGTTTTGATTTCATACATATTTGTAATATTTTGAGTAGAAAGAAATTAAGGGGAAATCAATTACTACAAAAACTAACATATTTGGAAATACCGACTGCAAAAAATACATACAAACATGTTACAACTAGGTTTAATATTAATATCCACACCTATTGTATATATTCTTTTAATTTACTTTTTTCAGTATATTCACATATATATATATTATATATATATATTATAAAGACTGCCAGCTAAGAATTAAGAGGCATATATTAATTACGTTGTTTTTTTGTAAATTTGGGAACCCCTCAGGGGCGGATCCAGTACTCAATTTACCAAAATATAAATTTAAACTTATATTTCTTGGACTATTACATTAAAATTAGTGTTCTGTGATTTAAACCCACAGAATTGACCTTCTTCTAGGCTCTTAGAGTTAATATTACCTCGTTTTAATATGAAATCTCTTCAAAACCTCCAGTGACTGAACTATTTGCAGGTTTATATTATTTTTTATTGCACTATTAGTCCTTTTTTACTGAAATTCCTTACTAAGAGACGATCCCTTGCATAGAGGCGCGCTTTTGAGCTTACCAATCTTTGACGGGTAGCTCGGATTTAGTTTATATTTATATCAGTTGAGCATGTTGGTATCCAATTCAATTTACAGTTGAATTAGATTATTAGTTGTCTTCTAAACTTTATTTGTGTCATATTCTGGATTATTTTTATGTTTTCTTGGGAATAACACCACAATCGAAATAAAAATCTGTATATTGAATAAAAAAACCAAACGTATCGAGGTCGATTCTAACTGTAATGTGGTTGTTCTGAATAGCAGTGTTAATAAAAGAAATTCTGGATTGATTCGGAAGGTTTGTTCTCTGTTCAAGTGAGTTTAACTCTTTATTGATAAATTTTGTGTGGTAATTATTTCCAGTGAGAACATTTTTTAGAAAACCAACTCATACTAACAGATAACTAATTTTTAATTCAAATCATCCGAATACAGTAAACAAAGGTGTTATTAAATCATTATATGAACCAACTGTTCTGATGATAATATATTCAACAAAGAAAAAACAATTATAAAAAATGTTCTCATTGGAAACAATTATCCCACCAAATTGATCAACAAAGATACATAAACTTGAACAGAGAACAAACCTTCCGAATCAACCCAGAACTTCTCTTATTAACACTGCTACTCAAGACAAGCATATTACAGTTACAGCTATACCATATATACAGGGTCTATTAGAAAGATTGAAAAGAGTGGGAAACAGATTTAATGTTAAAACAACATTCCAAACAAGAAATACACTGAAATCACTAATATAAAAAAAAACAACCAACAAAACTCAGAACTCCAAAGAGTGCACATACAAAATTCCTTGCGATTGCAATAAATTTTATATTGGAGAAACACCGAGACCATTCAACATACGAATAAATGAACACAAGTATTACATAAAGAAACCACAATTTGAAAAATCGAAAATTTGTGAACATGCTTGGGACCTAGGCCATAAAATACAATTTGACAATTCAACTATACTTCACAAAGAACAACATAACACAAAACGAAAAATAAAAGAGTCTGCATTAATTCTTTCAATCGTATCTGTCGACTTTGAACCTTTTAGTTTTTTCTTTCAATATACAGCTTTTTATTTCAATTGTTTTGTTATTCCCAAGAAAACATAAAAATAATTTAGATAATTAGTCCTCAATAAACTGAAGTGTAGTTGGTAGTACTTATTTCCATACATGTATAAAATTATGAAAGCAGTGATTACATCGAAATAATATTTGTCCAGTTTTCCTTCCTCAAACAGCCAATCTGGATATCCAATAAAAGATAACATTTCCTGACTTTTCTCGATTGTAATTTTTTTTGTGACTTCATCCATCCAATGAATATTTTTTACGTGCTCGATAAATGCTTGTTTCAATTCATCAACCATTCGTTCCACCTGAAAATTTTAAGGAATTAGAAATCTGGGATATGTCCAACTAGTTTTGAAAATAAAGTTAGCAAGTACTTGTAAGTATATTAGTTTTTAATTGTCTGTTGTTTCATGACCCTTGTCCCTTCTTCCCTTCCCTTCTTCTTCTTCTTCTTCTAACCCACTAAACCTGTCTCTATAAAGTTAAATATATTTTAACTTGCATTCAAGATATATTTTATACATTTTAAAGACCCGTGTTTTTGTCAAAAGGCCAGGAAATTTTGAGAATATGAATTTGCAAATGCGTAACTCCCAAAATGATTTAACATATTGTTAATGCAAGATATCAACGAGCTACCAATAATTGCAAATTTGTGATTATGCATAAGATTGTGGTGAAATACGTCTTTGGTGATGTTTCAAAATAACGGTTAAAAAATTTGTTTGATTTTTTGAGTTAATGACTGAAATAACAAATAAATTATTGAATCAAAAATGATTAGTTACTTGCAGTAGTTTTAATCCTCTAAATTATTTTACCTTTGGCTTAGTTGTATTTGGAAATGACTTGTCTGCAAGAAGATAGCTAACTGCATAACCCATATAATTGTTTGTTAATAAAGAACATTCTAAAAATCTGAAAACGATATAAAACATTATAATTATTACAATACGTGTCAAACATTTAATCAATGCAACAATTTATTAAACTACAATATAAATGCATTACATATACAAAAATTGGTGTGCAATTTTTTTCAAAAATATAAAATCCGTTAAAATAATTATAATTATCAATTAGTTTAGTCAGTTTATGTACTCCTTTATCAGAACTCCAAAATTCTCCTGATCGTTTAAATATATCCCCAAGTATTTGATAATATTTTGGGGGGATTATGATACTTTTAACTATCACAGCTTCTAATGGGGAGCCCAGTTAATATTCACACCTGTCATTAACTGTTTGGTAATTTGTAATACCTTATCATCTCTATAAACAACGGTTGTTGCCTTCCATCCCTCGTATAATCCCAAATTATTAGCAAACGCATTGTTTTTTTGTTTGGGGGGGGGGATTAACATAAGAAGATCCTAAAGTATATCCCATAACATGTGGCCAAATATTGACCCCTGCGGAACACCTGTGTTCAAGGTTATTATTGCCCATGACTTTCAGCAAGACGTATTAAATATGGGCTTACATTTTTTTGTGCTCAGAAATGAGATGTCTCCAAGAAGCAGACTTGAAGCATTTAGAACGTCAAAGGTAACCAACAGTAAGACCCTCTTACAGTCCAAAGGCCGCAGGTCATAATAGTACGGTGCTAACAGAACCCGAAGGACATCACTCTACATGTGAAAGTATACGTACACACCGTCAGCCATCCATATATTCATCAGTACACTCCAACATGTGTTTTGGTATTTTCATACATACTCCTTCCACCCTCCCACCCACAGACCCCTTAATGTCCTTATTTTCTCTCATAACTACACTACACTTCCACTTATTGGTACCCATACATATCTATTTTCTCATATGTACCTATACATCTGAAACCCCTTTCCCCCGTTCTTTTTTCAGAATCCTCCTTACACTGCTTCATATACTTAGTACCTCTCCCCTCTATCCCTACTTTCCATATTTCCGCTCCACGTTAACGTTTACTGTTCATTACGCTCATATTACACTTTTCCTCATATATCTTCTCTCCCCGCAATTTCCCCCTAATAAATTCCATTTTCCCGTACTCCTTTCGCCGTCCTCTATCGCCCCTCCAAACTATTTTTTTTTCTTGTATGCTTTTCGGTTTGTCTCTATCCAATTCCTAATTCTCAATTCCGAATTAGGTTTTATTTCTATTTGTAATAATAGTTTCGAGACATATTAACCTATATGACTTCGGGTGCTCAGTGGGTTTGTCCCTCTCATGAATAAGGATGACCTTGGCTTTTCCTCAGATAGCAGATAGATTTATGTAACAGATTACAAAGTTCTTTAGTTCGACTTTCAATTATTTCAGGAGGCAACCTGACCAAACCATCTTGTTCAATTTTCGAATGTTCTTGATGCTCCTCAATTCCCAGGTCTAAGTTTTACTTAGATTGAATCCTTCAATTTTTTCGTGAAAATTATTTGTATTTCAATAGTTTCTCTATACTAACGTGGATCCTAAGCTTATGTTCTGTCTAGAACCCCTATCTTCAACCAAAATATTGTGATGCTCTTTAAGGACATGAGCTCTAACTGTGGATTTTTATCTGTCTTTTAGGCTGTACGAAACAGGTTTCTGACGTCTCAGGCTGTGTTGTATGGTTTCCGTTTCATACTTTATAGCAGGTAGTGGTTTGTCTTTTGCTTTTTGCTATTTCTTGGAATTAATTTGTTTGGAAATGCTTGGGTAGTATTATGTTTTGGTTAATTACTTTCAACGTTTTAGATCTATTTGGTTATCGATATTTTTTATTTTTATTTTGCTTTTACAATATAACCCAACCTTCACAGCAGATAAGTATTCACAACATACATATACCTGTTTCTTCATAGGTGTTGATCATATTGTTAAACCCTTTCATTTTACGCTGGCCAAATTAATCACCTTAAAAATTAGCCTTAGAAACACCGATGAAAACAAAAACAACAAGAAATGTATTCCAGAAAATGCCTAGATGATAAAGAGATGAGTTCAAGTTCCTTCCAGAATTGGAAACTATACAACTTGGCATACCTCAACTGACAAGCGGATTATCTCGAACTGACGACGATATATAAACACTATTGCCTTAGAGGACAGGTTGAATTTTAGTGGATGGCAACGTAGCCAACATCTGTGTGGTATTAGTCATAGTTATTATTTTAAAAACAAGCTTTTATTACAACAACGAGAATTAAAATGTAAGAAATTTAAGTTGCATTTGTCATGTACGTATACAGAAGGAATATTCTAGGTTCAGAATAGCCCCCCTTGGTAGAGTCAACATCATAATATCGGCGTACGTAAATAGGAAAGTTCTAGGAACGTATATCAATACAGATCTATTCAAATTATTAAAAATATATAAATTTTAAAAGCTTGAGGCATTGAGCGTAACCTCCCTGCAGGTCTAGATCTATAAAGTGTTTTCGAAAGGAGAAGAATAAATTCATTATTTCTGCAAGTGATAGTTGTTAGAAAAAATCGTCTGACACTCCGATTTTGTTTTAAATAATGTAATATTCCGAGAAATGGCATTTTTTTTTCAACAAGATGATACACCTCTCCATTATGAGGTGTTTCAGTGGATAAGGAAAAGGGAGTTGCCAGCCAAATCGCCAAATTTGGCACCCCTAGATTACTTTTCGTTGGGATACTTAAACCGGCGAATTTAAAAGAATTACAAGCAAGGATTCGTCAGGAGATACCTACATCGTATGCCTTTTGAACTTTTTGACTATGTTCAACAAAAATTTTCTGTCAGGTATCCAACCTAGTTATGTAAACATATTTTTGGCGATGTCTAAGTAGAATGATCCGCTCTTTCAACTGGCAAGTTCGAAATTGAGTCACACTATTTAAAAATTTGTCTATGACGTCATATCTCGAATAAGAACTACGTCTTTTTCGAAAAACTCCCTATGGCAGAAATAATGAAAGCACCATACGAATGATGATGATGAGTTACCATGACAAATATAACATAAATATATTTTTTAATATTATATTCACGTTTTTGTAAAATCTGGTTTCCAAAAATAAAAGAAATTATAAATTCTCTTGCGCTGAAAGGTAAAATCCCAAACAAACCAATATTACCGCCGTAATAACACATATAATTCAATAACTCGTAATTAGATTACTAAACTTACCTTGATCGTACTACATATTTTCCAACGTCTCCAAAAAGATCTAATTGTTTGTCAATGTATTCTGCAAGAGCGATAGACGTGTTCATAATCATTGAATAAACTGCTTGCCACCACATATACAGTTCAACATGTAAAGCAGAAGTTTCAAAAATATATGGAATAATTTTTTCAAGAAAACTTATGTCTTCATTAGTAACATACAATAAATCGGTTTCTGGACGAATAGTTACATTTGTTCCTGTGAATAGATAGTCGAAATATTTCAAGAAGAAGTTAGGCTCTGGAGATTGCAAAGTTCTGTCAATTTTAGACTGTAGCGCTTTCATGGTTATAGGATAAACGTCATCTCCAGTTGAATCTCCACTAGTCGAATTGGAAATTACCTAAAAATATTTATCATTTATATACGATTTGCGGCAATCAACCGATTACAATTGGTCATAAATTGTATAAATCAAACAAATTCCAACGCAATTAGTCAACACCAATTGTAGGTTTTGATCTAGATACCCTATACAATTATAATTCATAAGAGTAATTGTGTCTGGTAAACCTACTTCCAAGGCAGAGTACCAACCTACTTCCCTAGATATTATCACGATAGTACTTCAGAGATGAAACAATGTGGAGTCTTATCCTCGAAGTTTCCTTGGACTTCCATCGTCTTGAAATGATTGATCTCACAACATTTCAATAGCTTTGGATCTGCTATCGTCATCATGCGAATGATGGGAAATTCAGATTACCCCTGCTATTTATACCCAACCCGTCATGCTCATTGGGTGGCAACGTTATATTGTCATTAGAGATTATGTATGCCGTCTTGATGAATTTTCTTTTATACCAGTGTGAATTACCATTGCCTGGACCCAGTTGATGTTATGCTGTTCAGTCCCTGAGTGATTAGCTAATCCAGACTTCGTTAGCTCCGCCCTTTGAGTATCTATGCAGTGTTCTTTCACCCTGGTGTCCAGTGGTCGCTTAGTCTCCCCAATATAGAGTTTGCCACATTCACAGGGTATGCGGTATATACAGTTTTTGGGTGCTGCAGGACTATCCGGCTTTGTTTTTGTGATCATGCTCCTCAAGGTGTTTTTGCTCTTGAAAACCATTTTGATTCCGTATCCGTATCCGAGAATATAATCCGTGAGCCCAGCATCCAAATTAAAAACGCTTGGAGACCTCTTCTAGAGCCACTACCGCTACGCATCACCGGCAACCAATCGCCAGGTACGGCGGGGTTGATTGAACGAGACGGGGAATTAAGCATGACCAGTAACTTCGAGGAACGAGTTATATTGTCTACCAGCTTTAGAATAAGCCTTCGAGGAATGAATTACATTGTCTACCAACTTTAGACTAACAGTGGTTTCTTATGTTGGCTCTGGTGTCATCCGGATTTTGTTTTGTGCTATGAAAAGAACAATTAACCTGAGGTTTCGTTAAACTCGCATTTGACATTTTCCAAAGTGATTTTCTCAAATTAGATATATGAATCTAGTTTCAAAATGTTAAACTGGGGTACTAGTAGGGCGCCCAATTAACAAAACAGCACGTTTAAGTAGATAAATCAACAATTTATTTAAAAAATATACAAAGAAAGTTTTACTTGAACTATAAGAGTGAGATGGAAATAGAATTTATCACTAAATTTTAATAATCAAATTGCAGGTTCTTTAGATTTAGATGTAGACTACCTTAAGTTGGTGTAGGGGCTTGCTCCTCTTTTTTAAATAAATGGTGGCACCTATGCCTGGTTGTGTTTCCTCTCCAGACACAGATTGGTGTATAAGTGACTCTTCAACTAGGGCCTATTTGGTACAAGAAGAGGTAATGTACATTGTATCATCCTCATTCTTAGTGTCTTACTTCTGGCCCCCAGAGCCGGTTGATTGCATGTGAGACTGAAGAGGTATGGGTTATTTTCAATTAGTAATATTGGGTGGAATGGAAGCCGCATTCAAATTGGTTTTCGAATAATCCATAAGCATGGTGCTACTATTTTTACCAGATAGATTTTTATTCGCATTCTTTTTGAAGTTTTAATTTTAATGAAATATAAGAAGTGATAAACAGTATCATTTCTTATCAAATTTAAAAGTTTGGATTTTTTAGATTTCATGAACAGGATTCTGTAACGTAAAATATTTTAAAAATATTCACTTACTTCTTCTATAAAATCAGCGATATCTAGTATAATGTCTACAGCGTCCTGCAGTTTATGTTCGTCGGGAACTTTCATTGACAAGTTTGTCATTACTTCATTAAAAACATGTTTCATAATATTTGAATTAATTACTCTTTCCAATGAGCTGAAATCTCCAGAATCATCACTTTCAGTTTCTCCTCTTTCCACGAAATCAAATGTATTCATTGAAGATGAAGATTTTAGATTCCTTTTTATCCTCAAAGGACTATAAAAATAAAAGTATTTATTAAATTATCCGAACCCTTTATTTTACATATCCATTCTGCTCACCTTGGGAGCGGACTTCTCTGAAATATCTTGCCCATATAAATAACATTTGTACTTCCATTAAATATATTTGTATCAACGACTGCACCTATAAACACATCCATCATAAAAATTTGTTTAACTAAAGTTTCGGTCTTCATCCAGTTAAATGTAAAATTGTCATTTTTATCCTCAGAATTAGTAAAATAATTAGGAACAATGGGAAGTTTCGCCCTCTTCAGATACTTGTACATAGATGTTAATCCAAACGTATTAATGGATTCTGCAAACCAGAAATAATAATTACAGTTGATCATAATACCTTTAGGAAACATCAATTAATATTTCACTTTGATAAAAGAAAAAATGCTAGAATTAACATGTCGGTCTTTACATCTCGGGTCTACAAACTTTTATTTTTGCCTTTGACAGTATTTCTCGTTCTACATTATGACTTCAAAAGAATTACTAAACAACAGCATACTTTGGTCTCTAAGTAGTTCCCACTACAGTTTAAATATTGTGTTTATTTATTATTTTTTGTCATACCTTGTATATCTATTATTTATTTTTGTCAATGCAGAAGTGTCAAGCATTCATGCTCAAATTCAGATAATATTATAATTTCATACTCTCTTCGAGGTGTCATTCTTTTGTATGCAAGACAATATAATTAATATATATATGGTTAGGGAACCTTCATCAGTTGCGCTTCCCACAATTGAATGTCTTCTCGAACACTTCTTTATGTATTTGATACATTTCGTTAAAGTTGAAGACGCGAGCTGTTAAGAGCGACATCTAGGATTTTCGGGGAAACTAGCACATAGAGGTTCTGAATCTGGAGCAGTTCCATGTAATTGTTGTTACCCGTAATTTCTAGGTTAAAATGTGAATTGTGGGAAACGCAACTGATAAAGGTTCCCTAACCAGAAATAATATATATTATATATATTGTCTTGCGTACAAAAGAATGACACCTCGAAGAGAGTATTCAATATTTCTGACAGGTGAAGTTAACCTGAAAATGTCATCGTAACATTTTAACCTAGGAATTACGGGTAACTGCAATTACATGGAACAGCTCCAGATTCGGAACCTCTATATTCCTAGTTTCCCCGAAAATCCTAGATGTCGGTCTTTACATATCGCCTCTTCTTATTATAATTTCATTTAAAACGAGGTTTAAACAAATATGCGATATGAACTATCGAAGGGTCAAAATTAAGTCATGGTAAAACACGAATCATGTGTATGGAATCATTATTCAAACAGATCTCACTTGTCACTGCAGTTTGATTTCAATTTGGTCCTCTCCCACAGTATTTAACTTTTAAAGTAACTAGGACAATTTAATTTGAAAATATAGAGGGTAGCACAGAAACTTCTAAAGATCATATAATAATAAATGTCATTTCAATTTGCCTAAATTAGAAAGGGGTGATCTTTTACTTATTTATTTATTTATTTAAAATTTACGGGGTAAAACCCCATTTACATTACTTACATTTATAACTCAAAATATGAGAAGCCAAAAAAAAACGGTTCAGAAATAATTAACAAGCTAATATCAAACAACACTCAGAAATGATGCAGAATACTTAAATATAACTTTTGAGTTTATACTAACATTTGCAACATTACAGTTATATAAATCAAGCCACGAAGAGTTTTTATTCATAAGTTCTGGTATTCTTTCCATAGGCGACAACCAATGATATTCTGACTCATAAAAATCGTAAGTCTGTCGAAGATATCGCTTAGGTACGTGAAAGTTTAACCAACTCAATAAGTCAATGCAATCTATTTTGTTGTTAATAATTTTAAAAACAAAAACAATATCACTTGTCAATGATGAGTACAAATAAGGAATTTTAAGTGTTTGAGCAATGTTAGTAGTAGTGTGGTTTGAGAAGTCCATAGGCTGACCACATTTAAACGAAAAATAACGAAGAAAGGATCTACGAGGTCTTTCCAGTAATTTGATCTCTCTCTAAATAACTGAACAATAAATTAAAATAGGATATACAAACTCGTAGTATATAATTCTAAAAGTTTCGAACCTAGGGAATTTACTTGATAATCTCTTGATGAAAACTTGTTTAGTGGCTTTATATTCAACATAATCCATGTGGAATTGAAATTTTAAATTAGTGTCTATATATTCAAAAATGTTATGTGGAGCTACTAGCTACATAGCGCATTCGCCAAAATGCGATCAAAGAATACTGCTGTTTCAGTGACCCCATTAACGTCATAAGGGAAAACCTAAGAAAAACCTTATGAACTATTCCAATATTGGGTTGTTCACAAGGACATGACCATTATCAATTTATTCCTTAATCATCGGCAACCAGGAACGACTGAACTAGTATTAAGTAGTATATAGAATGCTATTTAAGTTAATATCACAAGTAAAAAGTATCAGTTCATACCTGTATCAATGCATGACTTATAAAAATCTTTAACCTTTTTGATGGATTGCGGCATTGCTGAACTTTCATTATTCTCATTTGCGAGTGCGTTCTGAGAAGTTATAGCAACCCTCTCGCTTATAGTTGTGAAACTAGAAAAAGACCTCCACCAACCATGATTTGGGTGTTCTTCAGACCATTTTCCACAAACAAAGTTATAAAAATTATCGCATGGATCCACACTAAAATCCATAGAGTTCTTCAAATTCGATGCAGTTTTCAAACATTCGTTTGTGCTGCAAATTTGAACATGTTCTGACCTCAGATCTGAAATTACAAATTTGTGACAAGAGAATATTTACCACAGTATCTGTATATAATTAGGTTTGCACGATATGGGGTTATTGTGACGTAGACGAAGAAGGATAATTATCGTTAAAGGTTGCAATGTAGGTACCTATATAATGGTATTTTTCTTATCAGGTTTAAGTTATTTTTAACTTTTTAGTTCTTTTAATTAACAAGTAATAAAAGCTTGTTTTTGAAAAGTTTTTTTTTACTTTGATTTTATTTTTATAACATAATCAGTATGACAAAATCTACCCTTTCAGTTAATAAGAATGTTTTAGCCCATGTACTATTAATTAAATGTACAAATGGAAATTGAATAAGTCTTAGTAGTATAATAAAACAGATTATTCTGCAATTTATATTCAAATAAAATTGTCATTTAACTTTATTTGTAATATCATTTAACCGTTTAATAGCTAAAATATTTAATTTTAAGAAACTTCGTGTTAAGTAAATTTTTGTCTTTATTTTCCACCTACTGCTTCTTTGCCATACCTTATATCATTAAGCTAAGCATTAAGAATATCTAGATTTTTGTTTAGTTTTCCACTTTTCACGATTTCAATAGCTTTTCGTATTAGTCGTATTGGTTTTGTAATGAGTTGTTTGTGCGGTCTGTTTACAACTATCGAAATTGATGTATTTGTCATATGATCTTTCGGCAAACAAGAACTACTTAAGTTCCTGGAGCACCTAAACTCCATACACTCCAGGATTCAATTTACATTATAAGTTGAAGAAAACAACCAGCTGCCTTTCCAGAATGGGCACTTCGACCACACCATACTTAAACTACAACCCATCACCACCCTTCTCAAATACAACATCGGCCCTGTTCCAACACCAACAACAATCGGGCCATAAAATCAATTTCGATAGTTGCAAACAGATCGCACAAACAACTCAATACACACGAGAAGCTACTGAAATCGAGTAAAGTGGTGAACTAAACAAAAGAGATGACGCCCTGTACCTCTCTAACACATGAAAGACAATTATTCAACATCAAAATAAAACCGAATTAGCTACTCAAAACACAAACCCGTCAACAAGCGATACACCCGACACGGCAGCGAAGGGGGCGGAGTCAACACCGACCAATCAGGCGCGATATGACCTCCGACGGAGGTATATAAAATAAAAAGCTCAGGTAGAGAAGGAGAGAAGTTTAGCACTCCCCTAGACAAGGATGGAATTACAAAACATATGGTTAAGGCACAACTTAACTACACTTTTTTTTACTACAAGAGGACGAAATAGTGGTGAAAAGAAAAAGACTAGACATAGGATAAGAAATTAGGGAATAGGATATATGATATATTAGGTAATGAATATTTTAGGGAATTAGCATTATATTAATAGGAAAAAGAACGTAGGGAAGTAATAGAATTAGAATTAGAGGATAAGAGTAAGGAATTTATGTAATTTTAGCTCTGAAAATAAAGATATGTTAAAGTTAGATCACCCCTCAGTTCACCATAACAACGAATTGAGAATGCCAAGTGAGACCTTGGCGAAACGTCTGCAGGATTCAAACATGAACGAACGGATGTGTTTTCGGATAAATATTTCTTCATATTGTTCCATCCGTGAAAGCTAGACTATATATACACCATACCATTTATAGTATTTCCGATTATATTAATAATAATGATGTAAAAAGATAATATTCCTTAGCATGCTATTGACTATTACCGATGGTCACGTAATCCGCACCCTGCCGTCAAAGTCATCATTAGTTATCATTACTGAAATCCCTTTATTATTGTTATTTCTAATTTCGGTTTTCGGAAAACCGTCTTCGCAACAATTTCAGGTATAATGGCTGTTTCCGGAGCGTTAATGGCAATAGTATACTTGGTTCTGTCGACTTTGAACAAGATAAAATTATTATATAAAACATTTTTGTAAGGTGAAGTATAATACAAGACGCATATTTTTAGTGCCATTTAATACTACCAAGCCGTCGAGATAGCTATTAAAATAATGCTAATGTAATTTTATAAGATATCTTAAATTCGTCGAATGAATTTATCTTCGCTTTAAATAATAACTCTTTCTCACGAACGTTTTTGTTCATGTCAACGACTGAACTATGGTTATGTGACTAATATTTTTTGTCACGGAAGGGTTTAAAAGAGTGTTCGCATTACCGATGTCTATTAATAATTTCCTAGGTGGAGTTTAAATTTGTGTAAATACAGATGCAAATATGCAATTCTAAAAAAAATTCAAATACAATACGTCGTGGTTGTTCAACAATGAATTCTTCTTCATAGTTCCGAAGTTCGAGATTAAAGAATTATTCTTTATTACGGAATTGTAACAGTAGGTACGAAACCATTTTGGGGATTTTCGAAACCTTGACTACAAGTTGGATAGTGCTACTGAATCGATCTCGACTGAAAAGTAATATGTTCCTGAAGGAAAACCGGTTCCGGTCTACTCTTTGGAAACTTTGTCAAATGATATTTCTGAATGACTCGAACCTCTGTTTGCTAGTTTCCCCGAAAATCCTAGAAGTCGATCCTTACATCTCAATACTATACATGATTAAGACAGGTTGAGTTCCCATTGAATGGTGTTCTCATATTTCCGTAAAGTTTCAGCATTTGGGTATTAAATCTATGTTTTGGGGCGTTATCATTCTATCGCCAATTATTTATACATACGTTGTCATTAAGTTTAGTTTACTTATTGGTAAAGTATTGCAACTGTGTGTTTTTACATGTCAAAAGGTACAAAAGTATAAAAAGTATTATGTATACAATAAAAAGTATATAAAATATTATAAAAATGGGAAGAGCATAAAACGGCCTATTTATTAATATATAGACAACAAAGTACATTGTAGAGACAAACGCTTAACACATAAAAATTTTATAATAAAAAAATAAATACTCCTCGAACGAATAAATGGCCTGTCTTAAAATATAATATCTCACTCTTGCATTGACTTTAAATTTAATTTTTTTATTTCTGCTGGCAGGGCATTAAAATATTTTATGTCATACTAGTACCCATTCTCGTCCGTTGCTGTTCTGTTCATGTACATATTTTAAATAGAGGTATAGATAGGCTAGATGAGTGGGTAATTGCGATTGGTGATGGGCTGATTAGGACTGCAAAAAGTATATTTTTGTTTATTTATTTCCAGGAAATATAAAATTGTATAAATATAAAATTTATTCTTATGAAAAACCCGATTGATTTGTTAAAATTGAGCCTTGAAACAAAAAATTCGTGAACACTACCTACCGTCCCCACGTAGGTAAGGTAAACTATAGATTACCCAGTCATCTAGCCTATCTATACCTCAATGTAAAATATTTACGTGAATCAAACACTTCACAAAACATGCGACACTAGCTCTTAGTATATTCTGTTTTATATAGACAAGACACTGAAGGACAAAAGGGCAAGTTAAGATAAGTAGTTTTAGCATATAAAGCCATCTCTACTACCCTCGCGATACTTTATTCCTGCAATAATTCTAACACAGAGACGTTGCACAAATAGCATAAAAAAGATTTGTTAGAAGAAATTGAAGTATTCGCTTCAGATAAATTTACAAAGTATTATTATTTTATATTATTAAAAGATAGCAGTGACCGTTACAGTTAGGGTGTGTAAACCTGCAGGAACCATTATTGTAGATTTACTAACATTCTTCACTTCATAACTATCAGATACCACCATGATGTTTGTTTATTTAAATAAAGAACTTTGGCAGAATCACAATGAGGTGACAGAAACGTTTGTATAAACAAAAATATAATTATATATCATTAATATAAATGAAATTAGCAATTGAGTTAAGGGTAGATTTCACTTTTTTTAGTAATAGTATTTAATTATTTGAGTAGTTTACAGTTTACATCTTAATATTTTTCTACAATTAATCCAAAATAAGAATATTCATATAAAATTTTACTTGAAGCATTCTAAATTTCAGTAGCAGGTTTAATACTTACAAAGCACAACTACAGTAATTAATCCAACAAGTAATAATGCAGCAACTATTGTTAATATTATGGTCAAAACTTTATAATGGCTTGCGTTCTTGAAACTGAAACAAACAACACATATTTAAGTTAACTGTCAGATATGAACATATTAGATGTATCTCATCATACAGAACACACATAAACAGGTAGTGAGTGAGTACTATATACGATACAGACAATTTTCGTTGCTACCATCATAACCCATGAGGGAAATCACGACCCCAACCTTAGTCCTATTTGAAGATGCGAGTTGTAAGACATCTAGGATATAATATATATTGTCTTGCGTACAAAGGAATAACACCTCGAAGAGTGTATTCAATATCTCTGACAGGTGAAGTTACCTGAAAAATTTTATCGTGACATTTTGTCCTAGGAGTTAAGAGAGAACAGCAATTACACGGAACGGCTCCAGACTCGAAACATCTATGTGCTGATTCTCTCGAAAATCCTAGATGTCGGTCTTACATCTCGCGTCTTCAAATTTAACGAAATGTTTTAATTACATAAAGAAGTGTTCGCGAGGAGATTCAATTGTGGGAAGCGCAACTGATGAAGGTTCCCTGACTAGAAACAATGTATATTATGCATAATATATAATATATATTGTCTTAAATATTGCGTACAAAGGAATGACACCTCGAAGAGAGTATTCAATATCTGACAGGTGAAGTAACCTGAAAAATTTTATCGTGACATTCTGTTCTAGGAGTTAAGAGAGAACAGCAATTACACGTAACGCATCCAGAGCCGGAACCTCTATGTGCTGATTCTCTCGAAAATGCTAGATGTCGGTCTTACATCTCGCGTCTTCAAATTTAACGAAATGTTTCAAATACATAAAGAAGTGTTCCAGAGGACATTCAATTGTGGGAGGCGCAACTGATGAAGGTTCCCTGACCAGAAACAATGTATATTATATATAACATATAATATATACTGTCTTGCGTACAAAGGAAGAGAGAGTACTTAGTCTTATTCCTTATGCAGTCAGTATTCTTTTACCACATCTTAAAAAGCTACGATGTAAGAAACAGTGTAAAGAGCTAAGCAGAACCAGGGAAATATGATGTCACAAACGATTCCCCTAGCAGCGTAAAATGAAATGTTATAAGACTATCTTACATCCTCTTTAGGTGTTTGTACTACATAACATAGAGTTGATGATGGCCCTCCACATGTTGGTACAATAAATTTTACTTTTCTAAAGGGCAACCACTAATCCGGACTGGTAGTTGTTCTAAATTTCTCCTAATACACTTTGAGCTCATTACTAATTTCGAATACAGAAAAGCAGTGAGAAGATAAATCCTCAATGTATAGGCAAAAGAATATATAATATGACTAACATTATCAAACTTACAATACGCAATAACTTAAAACCTCATCAAAAAGTTACAAAATATGCCATTAATAACGAAGAAAAAATATATTGATAAATAAAGATTTATAGCACCATTCAAGGTCTAAGACTTGAATAATATGGCAGCATATCCATTCGAGGGCAGAAAAACTGATACTAGGGTAATTTTTTCATTATACATCGAATGAACAACATCCAACAACATAATCATCAATGGAAAAATATTCAAGTGAATAAAGAACTATCTAGAGATAAAGGAAGTATACAAAGAAGTAATATGCCACCGCTAACAAATTTGCCCACATTGTTAATTAAAACAAGAATTGTTGAAACGGTTAACAATTTAGAACAACAAAATTGTAATGCTCTTCATATAATCCCACAAACTCATCTTATTTTTTTATATACTCAGCGATGTTCAGATCAAAGCTCGCTCTCATTTTCGTTTACCAAAAACCATCAATATTTTTTTCAGAATATTAATCAAATATTGAATATGGGATCAGTTTGATTAACAAAAATTTGGTTTTTGTGTATATGTATAATTTCTATATAAATACTTACAATTTTGATCTGCTATTTACTTCAACTAAATATTTATTTGGAGAATTTCTTGGAGAGTATCCTGCAACAAGACAGCAAGTAAGTAAATCAAATTATATATATATATATATATATATATATATATATATATATAAATATATATATTTGTTTTTAAGTTTTCGTGGGCACTAAATGTTTTAGGTGGTTTCCGGGAATTTATCCGCGTAGTTGATAACTGATCCCTGCCGGGATCGATGGTAAAATGACGACGTTTCGGCAGAGTCACATCTACCCTCTTCAGGTCGGTTCGCATAATTCTCGTAGCCTTCTGCTTTCGCTTCTAGTTAGTATTCGAGTAACTAGAAGCGAAAGCGTGCGTTTAGACTGTGAGGCCTCTTCGCTATTTCAATTGCCTCTCTTACGAGTCTTGATTTCGGGTGTTCTATATTTGCCAGTACTCTGGTGTTCTCAAAGTCTATTCGGTGTGACGTCGTGGTGGCGTGTTCCGCAATGGATGTTGTTTTTTCCTGCTTTCTTATAGCATTCTGGTGTTCATCACGTCTAGCTCGAATTCTTCTGTTAGTTTTCCCCACATAGGTTTTATGACTGTCTGCACATGGAATCTCGTACACTCCCTGTTGTTCTAAAGGGATTCTCGTCTTCGGAGTCCTCAGCATCGTGCTTATTTTTCAATACTGACAGAAAAATAATAAACCATCTTATACATACATATATATATATATATATATATATATATATATATATATATATATATGCCCCCCGGGGGCCTAGTGGGAAAGTCCGACAGCTCATACAATTGTATAAAACCAGAAAATACATTCAACAATTTTATATATAAGTAAGTTGGAGATTATTTTCCACCTTACTTACCTTTTCTGGATATTCGTCGTTCAAAATGATAAAATGTTCATTTTACATGTTTTATTGATGACGTTTCGGCCTTTTTCAAATCTATTTTAGAAGTTAAATCTATTTATAATTTTACAACTGATGAAATTATAATAAACTTACCTACAGCATGAGTAATTGTAAAGTTAAGTTTATGGTGCTGCTTATTTTACTTTTTGAAACACTTGACACTAAACTAAACTAACGACAAACTATGTGGCTATGTTTAAAGAACGATAAAAACTAATCCAAAATGACCTGTTTGTTATTTTCACTACATCTGCATCAACTGATATTATATATATATAGTAGTTTTTTGCATAAAAAAGTATTTTCATTCGGTTAATTAATCAAAATTTATTAATTTTGCAAAAGACTTAATGTTATGTATTGTTCACCGACAGCCTTTGGTCCCTTGCTTTGATATACTTTGATGCGATTTAGATGAACGTCATGTCAAAACCTACAATTTTTAATATCATTAAGTGTGTTACAAAAACTTGTAAGATTGTATGTTGTTTTTGTGCCTTTCTCTCCGGAAATATTAAATAATGTAAGTACCAATTATCGTTTCGATAATATGTGTTATTATTTCAGAATGTCTAAACGTAAACTGATTTAAATTGCTGCAAAAAAATTTAAAACACACGGGCGAAATTAGAAAAAATGCTACATATTGTGAAAATGACCCAGACTTTTAAATGGAGTATTTAAATGTAATCCATACCTAATTTTTTTATGTTTGTTTTGGTTCAGGCCAAAGTTTTGAAATAAAATTTTCTAAACTAACAAAATAGGGACCACATAGTAAAAATTTCAAAAAATAAATGACCTATTCTTACAGCATATACGCCATGTTATTCTTAAATTAACGACAGGTTTTCCAAACACATCTATAAATTATAATTTTCTTAGAGTACAATAATATAAAAATAAAAACAACTTACAAACATCGCAGAGGGATTTTTTGAGAATTACTTGGATGAAAATTTACTGTCGTTAAAAGGAATATAGAGGATAGTTCCACCATTATCAATATTTAAATAAATTTAATAAGGGTAAATTATTCAAATTTGCGGGAATTTTCTAAGAATTCTGAATGTAATAATTTGACCTGTGAAGTACGAGTATGTGATTCTGTCACAAGGTGTTCTGCGTAATGGAATCTGATTTGTAATTTAGAAACGAACTTTGGTGTTACCTACTCTACCCATTTAATTCCTTGATCAATTTTTTTAGTTCGGTTATTTTTATCAACTTTCTTAGGATATTGTTGTTTTAAATGCAACGTGAATATTTTGATTTCCTTAAATTGAAGCTAATATTTAGACTTGGTTTGTCAAAATATATAAGACTTTTGTTTGTTGATTGCTAAAATTCAACAAGCTAAAAAAACAGCACAACTCAATCTTCCCCAAACTATCTCAGCTTTACACTCAGCACAAATATGCCGCTTATAATAGTATAATTTTTAGATTACTTTCCATAGAAAAAGCATCGGTTATTTTTAGAATATGTAAACTAAATATAATTAAACAGATAAACTAGCAACACAGAAAGTCATCAAGTGTTTCCAGTTACCAAAAATGTTCGTATTGTATATTTTGGAAAACCTGAATATTAAGGTTGCCTGTAAAATAAACAATAGGTTAGGAAAGATAATAAAAAATAACAAATCGAAAATTGATCAAGAAAATAATCGAATTAACAAGTGTTTAAATCAAAAATTATATTCCAAATTACGCTCAACGTCTCGTGACAGAAAACCATAATTATTCATTTAGAATCTTTACAAATTAAAAAGCTTAAAATTTAAGAGAAATTGCATTAATTCATCATTATTAAGTATATTTACCTATCTACTCGTACAATGATGTAACTATTCTTTCTAATCCTTCTACCGACGGTAAATCTCCATCTTAAACCTTGAAAAGTCCTGTTTTACAGTTAATTGTCTTCAATTAAATCAAAAAACGCTTCAATATTTATTTCTTACTTTTGGTAATATTCAAAAAATATACTAAAATCAAGGTGATGTTGAGGAAGCATAAATATTCTACCCCCAATCTAATATAAAAAATATACTTACAGTTAAACTGCAGTTGTACTGTAATAACAATAATTCGCCAACCTATCAAATTGTGATATCATATATGAAAAAAGAAGTTGAAAAGTAACTGTCAAATTGTCATTATTCAAAATTCGTATAATATCAAACTAATGATCAATATATTATTTTTGAAATTACATTTAAGGATAAACTTACTTGTGATCGCGAATGGTCGTCCATTATTATCATCGTGCTGATATGAATAATTTTCCATTGTCTTTTACTGACAAACTAGCATTTCGTCCAGCCAACACATTCCCCTACATGCTTCGTAGTAAAAATACCCAAATAATAAAAATGGATAAGTATTGTATATAGCAACATTATGTGCACAATTGACACAACGCTACCTCAACCGGATCGATTAATAACATTATATCGATTAGATAAACTTGAACAAATATATTCAAATAAATTATGCAAGAGCTGCTACACCTTTTCCTATTTGGGATGAACTTCCTTTGATAGTGAAGGTGAATGTTTTTACACAGTGATTGCAAATACGGGTTACAATATTTTCAACATTCCAATCTTCATAATTATTAGTGTAGTTGTATTCTGTTCTAAATACTCGACTTAAAACTATAAACAAGAAACAAGTGTTCGAATAGAAAACAAAGAATTGGCAATTCGAAAAATCCAAAATTTGTGGACATGCTATATCATAAAATACAATTTGACAATTCAACAATATTACACAAGGAAAAACCCAACTCAAATTGAAAATTAAGAATCTGCATTCATTCTGTCAAACGAGGATTGTATTGATTCTACATTCGTAGAATTAAAATGTATATGGTTGTCGATAATTAAGGAGGAAATTAGTAATGACAATCCTTTTTAGAACTACTTTATATCGGGATCGTTCATAAGGTGTTCAAGGTTTTCTCCATTATGATATTAATAGGACCTCTGAAAGAACAGAATTCTTTGATCATATTTTTGACGAATGCTAAAGTCTGCCCTAGTTAAAGACGCTCAAAAAGATAGAGCTAAACTAAGAGAGGCAAAAAAGGAAACCCTAAAGAAATATATCAAAAGCCGGGAAGCAATAAATCAAGGAATTATAAAGTTGAACATTACGATAGTGATTGCTATGAGGTCAACTTAAATGAAGAATTCTTTAAACAAGTGAATGATGAAATCGTAGAATAAGAAAGCAAAATTTTATTGAGAGACATGAATTGTATTCAGAGTCAAAATTCTGTGCAACCATCACGCAACTTCATAGATTTTGCAATTGTCAGGCAAAACACTAAGTTCAAATTTGAATATGTAACGCTATGCAGATGACAATCATGCAGTACCGCTCTTTACGCTCTACGAGTGAGAACTTAATAAGGAAAAGATATGGTATTAAAAAGGCTAAATCAAAAACACTACTAGCAACTAGTAATAAATAAATACCAGCTTTATTATTCAACAGTTGCCCATTTACAGAATAATGTACAATTTAAATTATACCTAAAATTATTGAATAGTGAATAGGTAATTGTAAAACGAAAATAAAGAAAGCAACGTATATTGAACCCAGTATGTTTGTCCTAGCTCTGCTATACTTGAAGGTACTCACAGGTATAGTACAGCGACTAGGTACATTAAAATTGAGCATATTTAAGATTTTACACAATAACGCCAGCGACGCGAATCTTCTTCTATGTCCCAGCTTTGTGATACTCGTCCTCGGACATAAATCATTAGTACTAATTCCCCTCATTGGATAAGAGTCATCCACTTTAAAAATAATAAATTTTTGGAATCTTCTTTGGACTCTCTCCACATATAACATGTGCTTTTCGTAGAATGAACTCCAGACCACACTCGCATACTTTAACTTAGATCGTACGTACGCATAATACAGTATTTTTAAGGCATTGGTGTTTGTGAATTGTCTATTGTTACGAATTATGAAACCGTGTGACTTCGTGGCTTTTGAAATCTTGATTGATATGTGGTGTCTAAAAGGCAAAGTTGAGTCGCACACTACTCCAAGGACTGTATTGCATATTTCTAAGTTAAAACTGCATATTCGATAGTTGAATTCGATAGTTAAATATCGTCTTGTAATCAAACAACTTTGCATTGAGAGCAAGATAATTACTAGTGGACCATTTTTCAATAAACCAAAGACGGTTTTGCAGCTTTTCACAGTCAGCAAGGCTGTTCACTGACGAGTATATCTTTAAATCATCTGCGAAGCCAAGGCGTCTACAATCCAGCAAATCACATAGGTCGTTTATAAATAATATAAACAATAAAGGTCCAAAAATGGAGCCTTGTGGTACACCAGATGTTGCAGTAAATTCATCAGACTTATGACCATTGATGCTACGTACTGGATTCTATTAGAAAGATATGATCTGATAAGTTGAACAGTGTCCTTTGCGAATTTCTTAAGCAGTAGTTCATGGCCTATTCTGTCAAAGGCTTTGGAGAAATCAGTATAGATGATCTCCACTTGACCATTGGATTCCAATTCTTTCGCTAAAAAAAGTAATTATAATCAGAGTCGATTGTCGTCCGATAAAACTCTCAGGTCACAAGAGCTATATCATCAATGTCCAGAAAAATGTTAATATACTTCCGAGGTCAGAAAATAGCGCAATGACCAGCAGACCGGTAACCCGTCAAAGAGCGAGAGCTCTGATTGCCCAAAGCAATCAAAACCACGCCCTCTCCGGCCGATAGCGTAAAACCAAGAACTAATTTTGTACTACGCCTCCTTCATGGAGTACATCCGTTGGTTATTTAGATTTATATTTGAATCTTACAGACGTTTCGCCAAGGTCTCACTTGGCATTATCAATGCGTTGTCAGGTAACAGACTGAGAGTTGCTGTGTCCGCGCTCAGTATTCATATGCCTTTGTCGGAAGTTGTAGTGACGCTGATTGGTTGGGATTGGCTCCTCCCCCTCCTCTATCGTTTGGGTCACGTGATGAATCGTAAGTTCCGCGGTTAGTGTTGCGGAATCGGTTTTGCAATAAGTAATTACTGTTTTCCAAGTATTGGAGAGGTGTCTGACTTTCCAATTTCAATTTGTTGTGTTAGCTATTTGTTTGCAGCTATCAAAATCTATTTTGTGGCCCGTCTGTAGTTGGTGTAGAAATAGGGCAGACGTTGTTTGTTTGTTTCTGACAGATAATTTGTGCTTTTGGAATCTAGCAGAGATTATTCTGTTTTTTTGGTCGACATACCTTTTGTCACAGGTTCCATACAAAATACTGTATACACCCTGATTTTCTAATTTGATTTTAGGTCTGGGATTTTTCAAAGTTGTTCCTATGGTTTGGTGTGGTTTATACGCGGCGGATTCTTTCGGTTGTTCCCTTGATGTCCGGTAGGGTGGGTCTTGGTTTTTCAGCAACATCTTCCTTTTGTCTCAGTTGCGTATCCTGTCTCATGTTGTGATCTATTGCTTGTTTGATTGTATGATGTGTATATCCGTTTGGTTGAAGGGCAACAATAATCTTCTTTGGTTCTTGCAATTTGTGCTTTTCATTTATTTCAGTAAAATCAATGTTCAAATCTCTCATAAAATATGGAGTTTAGTTCGGTAAACTAATTATGTTTTGGGGTATGCATTAATAATATGCAGTATCGATCTTTACACTGTAATGGGTACATATTCACATGTATGTTCAATTTTAGGAAATAAACTAAAACCAAACATATATATATATATATATATATATATATATATATATATATATAACAAATACTGGTACAGAGCCCGTCGGTTTTTTAAAACAATTTTTACACCGAAAATAAATGTTTTTCATAACACCAAAATATACTTTATAAAACGTTTTCTGTCAAATACGGAGACTTGTATCTGAGTAAGAAAAAAATTTCGCACATATCTTTCAAACTGTAATGTATATAAGAAATATGTAGTATAACTATTTTTTTAATCCTTTGTAAAAAGTTCTTCTGATATGATTTATTAATGCACACAAAATGTAATATACCTTTATAGAAATTCATTTTCGTTCGGTATACTATATGTACGTATATTGCTTACAATACAAACAACAATCATTGATTTTTGTCGCTTGGTATATCGTAACATTATATCTTTATTAGTATTTATTTTTAATGGAATATAATAAAATCCAACAATAGAACTGTTTATTGCCAAATAATTATATACCATTAATTTTCATGACAATAATAATTTCTTTTTCGACGCAACTTTAGAATAAAATAAGTGTTTTTGGGGGTATTAATAAAATTGATTTAAAAAGAAAATTTAGTTTTACTACTATAGAATTGTTACAAAATTTCAAATTGATTATAACGGACTATGTGGGTGCGCCAGTATTAAAAAAGGAAACGTCTCTGTTCGGAACCTCGGGTGTGATAAGTTTAAAATAGATTGGAATTAAATCAAAATAAATTTTACTTAATCAACTTCAAGATGGAGGTACTCAGATGCTCTCTACATACAGTGTATCCTCAGAGATATCCTCGATATCGGGTTTTTTTGGTATCGATACTGTTCCTGTGATACTTGGATTCCCATTGGGGTATTTTTGTTTCGACACTTATTAGTGATTTCGATACTATTAAGGCATTCTCGCGCTAAATTAATTAATATTTTATCCAAAGTTTATGATATCACCCCGCAAAATTCGTATTTTCACGGATTTTAGGGATCTCCCCTTGCTAAATTAATTTCGACACCTTCCCTCGATTCAAGTATCGATATTTTTGTTTCGATACTACTACCGATATTCTGTTTCTTCGAAGTACAGACGTCGCAGTTTCGCAATCGGTGCTGTACGTCTGCAGATTTACTAATTGTGGTATGTTCAATAGACACAATGAGCATAATGGGCTAAAGAAAACCCTTTCCATGTAGAACAAAGACGACCCCAGATAAAAATTGGTTTTAATGTTTGGTGTGGTATCATACTGTTCTATTCTGGGGCCTTTTATCTATGTCGAATCACTTACTGGGGAGCGCTACTTGCATTTCTTGCAATACACTTTTCAAGAAATGTTGCATAATTTGAATTTGAGAACTCGTTTAGAAATTGAGTAGCTCCAACATGATGGAGCACCTGCTCATAACTCGTTATTAATAAGACAACACTTAGATAATATCTATCCAAACTCTTGAGTAGGAAGAAATGGCCCACGCGAATGGCCACCCCGGTCTCCTGATTTGGCAGTTATAGACTTCTATTTATGGGGTGCCCTAAAAAATAAAGTATACAAAAGAAAGTATGAGACAGTTGGTGACCTAAGGGAGGCGGTATTACAAGCAATTGAAGAAAGCAATAATGTCAATCTTAAAAAATGTTTTTGTTTAAATAACAATGGTAGACTTTTCGAACATTATTCTTTATTCCAGTTCAAAATTTACAACAAACACAATATTTATTGCAAATCCTACAGAGGTAATGAAACCTGTGCGTAGGACCTGGACAGAATTACCTAAAACTAAACATACATACTAACATAAAAATATAGACATATAAACTACTATACTAAAACACTAGAGACTAAATTATATTCAAGTATTGCTATTTTTTTTATTTTTATACAATACTAATTAATGCAAAACTTAAACAGTACCCCTTTACTCTGCACAACAATCACGTTGTATTTGTAAAATATTTAAGAAACATAAAAACATAAAACAAATATTTAAGAAACTTACAACAATACAATAATAACAGAATCAAAAAAGTCAAATTTAGTGTACTCACACAATTTCTATCACAAAGGTATCCTTACTTGTTATTATAAATCCATTCTTTTATTTTTCTTTTTTTGTGATTGCTATTCAAGATTTTTAAATTATTTGGCAGGTTATTAAACAGTCTAATAGCTACAATGAAGCTACTTTTATTACTTATTGTTTTCTTGATAGTAGGAATTTGTAAGTTTTTATTTCTGGTTAAACTTGTCGATGTTTTAAATTTATCCTTTAGATTATTATAATGGTACATAAGTGATTCAAAGTAAAAGAGCTGTTTTATATTTAGTGGATGAACCATAAGTACAAGTTTGTTATTATTTATTACTTTTAAAATTCTGTTTTGGATGTTTTCTAACAATATTCTAAAGTTCGTGTAGGCCCCTCCCCAGGCTATTATTCCATAATTAATTATGCTATTAAATAGGGCATAATATATCATTCTAAGAGTTTCACAATTCATTACTCTAGATAACTTTTCGAACATAAATTGTAACAATTATTATGTACTTTAATTTCTGAAGTTTCTAGTCAGTACCTACTTATTTAGTTTTTTCGTTATATCTGATATACCTAATAAAAAAATCGTTCAATGTTTTTTGGAATAGTTATTAATAAATCAATCTATTTCATGGCGAACTACGTTAAAAGTGAAAATAAGAGAGAAAAGCATCCATAACTCCTTTATTTTTATGAATAACTTTATCGAGTATAATATCGTTGAAAAGCTCTAAAAATGTCCGATTTTTTGAGGTCATAGCCAACTATGGTTTCCATTCAAGAAAAGATAAGTTTGTGTCATATCTCGAAAACGAGTGCTGTCACGCAAACGAGGACATGCCAATCATATTCGGGATACAATTCCCTTCAATCATGATATTTACACCTTTTTTATAAAATGAAAAACAAAGGAGCTAGAAGCATTTGACTAAATCGACAGAAGTTAGTTTTTTCAAAATATCTAATAACCATGACTTTTTACAAAAATCCGAAAGTGTCATTAAATTGGGCCAGTAAAACTGCAATCTTTTCCAATTTAACCATTGCTCTATCTCCGCTAGTTTCCGAGATCCCCATACTGACCATCAAAGAAACTCACCCTGTATATATCAAGATTTACTCCAGTATTATTTTCTATTTGGATTAGCCGTAAAACAATTATGACTCCTATTTTCCCCATTTAATATTTCAGTTTTTGCACTTAAAAAATGTTTTTGTTTAAATAACAATGGTAGACTTTTCGAACATAAATTGTAACAATTATTATGTACTTTAATTTCTGAAGTTTCTAGTCAGTACCTACTTATTTAGTTTTTTCGTTATATCTGATATACCTAATAAAAAAATCGTTCAATGTTTTTTGGAATAGTTATTAATAAATCAATCTATTTCATGGCGAACTACGTTAAAAGTGAAAATAAGAGAGAAAAGCATCCATAACTCCTTTATTTTTATGAATAACTTTATCGAGTATAATATCGTTGAAAAGCTCTAAAAATGTCCGATTTTTTGAGGTCATAGCCAACTATGGTTTCCATTCAAGAAAAGATAGGTTTGTGTCATATCTCGAAAACGAGTGCTGTCACGCAAACGAGGACATGCCAATCATATTCGGGATACAATTCCCTTCAATCATGATATTTACACCTTTTTTATAAAATGAAAAACAAAGGAGCTAGAAGCATTTGACTAAATCGACAGAAGTTAGTTTTTTCAAAATATCTAATAACCATGACTTTTTACAAAAATCCGAAAGTGTCATTAAATTGGGCCAGTAAAACTGCAATCTTTTCCAATTTAACCATTGCTCTATCTCCGCTAGTTTCCGAGATCCCCATACTGACCATCAAAGAAACTCACCCTGTATATATCAAGATTTACTTCAGTATTATTTTCTATTTGGATTAGCCGTAAAACAATTATGACTCCTATTTTCCCCATTTAATATTTCAGTTTTTGCACTTGAAGAGAGGAATCAAACAATTCTCATAGCTCTATTTTAGGATCCCAAAAAATCATAAATTTTTGAAAAAATACTTAGCTTTACACTAGTAAAATAAATTTTAACATAGGTTTACACTTCCAGAGATTACTTCCTACCAACAAACAGATTTTACCTGCTTATATATTAGTATAGATGGAGGTATATTCGATTAATTTTTCTAGTTCCCCCTCCCCCCAGCAAGATTTTTGGCTGGAGCCGTCCCTGGTGTAAACTGAAATTTATTATGTATATGTATATTGTCGGATATTCACTTTGAAACACTTTACAATTTCTTCTTTTGGCATTAAATTATTGATATCGGTAACGATCAGATCTAAATTGAACTGAGAAGAAAAAAAGAAAAAAAATGGCGTAGTGATTTGCTTTGACTTATTCACATTTAAATTGGAAGACTTGTCTATGCAGCAGCTCATCCAGAATCAAATCATTCAACCCACGCTGCTATAAAATGAATCCGCATGTTTAAAAATAAAACGCGCTTAGTTGGAGGAGATGGAAAATTAATTTCTCCAGTATAACATTTCGGCAACATGAACATAGACGCAGAGTTGATGTTTGAATGTCTTATTCATTTGAACATTTTCCACTACGCGATGATTGCCACTTGTGAAAGCATTATGACCACAGCAAAATATGTCAGTATTATCGACACACCCAAAATAGGTAGAGATGCAGCCGTTATTTTTACGAAGCTGGCAGTTGAGCTCATCAAGATAATGGTTTTTAAAAAATTCAAGGAAAAGAGAAAAAGTATGTCAATTTAATATCAGATGTTACTAATGTTTCAAAACAATTTTGACTAAACCCTAATATGTATTTATTGGAAATTAACAAAGTAACATTTCTACTTAACAGATGTAATTCTTACACTTAGAATTAATATCTACAGTACCCCAGATTGAAAATGAGTTAATTTTAGCGAGCCTACTACTTCTTTTCTGCAAAAAATTCCGAAAGCAAATAAATAACATATTCAATGTTGTTAGGTACCTACCCAGGAAGTAAAAAATGTAATATTAGGTGCTCATTCTGTACAAATTAATTACCTATCAATCTAGTATATTTACCGACTTCAAAAATATACTAGATTGGTAGGTAATTAATTTGTACAGAATGAGCACCTTTTAATGTTTACATTTTTTACTTCCTGGGTAGGTACCTAACAACATTGAATGTGTTATTTATTTGCTAGAGTTGTATTTTGTTAGAATTATTTTTAACTTTTTAGTTATAGGTGGAAGTCGGTTATATATTTTTTAATGTTTTATTTTCAACTTTTTAGTTTTTTTGAACTTTATTTTTTATTTTGTATGTATAACCTTAATAGACAGGACCAGATAACATCGAAAGCCTCAACATTATACAATGATACATTTTCATTTAAATTGACAGGTAAGTGTTTACGAATAAAATGTACTAGTAAGCGTTGACTTAATAAGCCCAAAATATATTTATGCCTTATGGACCACGCCATGTAATCTTTTTTCAACTTTTTTTTACAAGTCTGTATAACTATATATAATTCCACTCCACCCTATGTACCAACCATCCTGTACATACGACTGCTCATGGACAAGTATAAATTTGTTAGCTGCCTTCTGTAAATTATAGGACGGAGTAGAATCCATCCCATATATAAGGAGTCAAATCCGTCCTATATTTCAACCATAGTATACAACTTCTTGCGGTCTACCCCATAAATTATTTCATTTTTCACATTTTATATTATCGCCCTGTGTAACATTAATTCCTCTCCACACTTTGTGCAACTTCTTATGTGCTATAAAATAAATAATTTTTTAATCACACTGTATAAATATAATTTAACTTCAGCATATATTTCAACTATCCTGCATATGATTAGTTTACGTCCATATCATATAACAGTTTTTTAATCACCCTATATAACTTTAATTTCACATTTTTTTCACCATTTTTATACCACCAAGCGTCCACTCCACCCTATATGCCATACATCCTGTATATACAGCTAAACGGCCTATCTTATATTACAATCATCATATAAATGCAACTCCTTCTCACTTTACTTTGTGATTTTGTTTGCTATAACTAAACATCCTGTGTATAAACCCACAAATAGCAGTTTAGATTGACATGTGTTGTCACTGAATTTTCTATTAGGCCGGGAGAATAGGACAACCAAAAGCACCGTCTTCACTAAATGGAAAAAATTTCATTTAAATAGGTATTTGCCGGGTATACAAACAAAACGAGCTTGGTACTCATTGATTTAAGGAGTCGAAAATACAATGATTTACTACCTATATGTTCAAATTCGCAATTAAAACTTCCAGTGCCTAAAATTCCCGCACTATTACGTTGGAATTAAAATATTTATGAAGAAATATCCGTTATGTCATTTCGATGAAATTTTTAATAGGAATTTTAGAATTTTCGGAGATTTTGTGCAAAACTGCAAGTTGCACGTCGCAGAAAAGTATATGAGATCACCTAGGGATCTTCCTTAATAGATTAAATGTTAAAAGACTATACACATCCATAAGGGGTTTTCGAAAAATCGACCAATATGTTAGGGATATTGGTCGATTTCCATACACGCATGTGTTCATTCACAAATTTCTTCACTTTACCAATAGAATTCTTTTCCCAAATTAAAAGTTTCACCAATCCGAATATATTCTCTATAAAACAAGACCAAATTCATACAATACGGTTCACCACAGGAGAAGAATTCAGGTAACATACATACAAAAAAAAATACGCGACGAATTGATAACCTCCTCCTTTTTGGAAGTCGGTTAAAAAATAAAAGGATTCGAAATGACAAATATCGTAATCCCAATTTGACATGTGGTGTTATTCCCAAAGAACTCAGAATAAATAAAAACCAGAGATGCCACAATTATCATTCAGAAAACTATTTGATTAATTTCAGGCGAGACCATTCAAAATTGCTGAAAATTTCGTATACTGCCAAAAATGACTCCTTCAACCTTTAATATGAATAAATTTACTTTGTAGTAATTTTTAGTTTTATTTTACATGATCTTTTGCTTATTTGTTTAATATTCCATTTCATATTCTCAAAGATATTCCCCAGGCAACATTTCTCGAAACATCCGAGAAAACTAAAATTCTTGATTCGATAAAAATCGAATTCTTAAAGATTCCAGCTGCTGGAAAGTTAAGCTTATAATTTAATTTGGATAGATATTTATGTGATATTATTCTGACATTTACGGACTTTTGCATTTAGTTTTCAGATTGGCTGATAAATATTATGTTTCACGTTAGAAAAAAGGGTATGAACTGAAGAGTGGATCCAGGATTGACTCCCTGAAGGTTGATTTTAGCACAATAAACATCATCACAACCTGTTTTAGAAAATAACAACTACAAGCTGTACTGACCGATCGGACTGTTGCTCACAATAGCTCAGATATACTTTTAGTAGATAAAGTCTTCAGAAAAACAACCTTAATTGACATATAAATCCCTAACAACAATAACATAAATACTACGCAGGCTGAAAATACAGCCAGATACAGGGATTTGGAAATTCAAATAAAGACACAGTGGGAAATGAAAAATATACGAACTGTACTAATTATTATGTCAACAACAGCCTGAACGGTCAGGAAATTTATGAGAAACTACCGCCACAACTCCAACCACGGGCCTGAAAACCTGGCAAGGGCTCCCACAGAGCTAAATCCTTTTGATATGTAGTATATCTGAGGTTTCGTGAATTTTCCCTTAAAGGCATGCTATGCTTGCCTTTGAGGGAGTGTGCATGCCACTCATTGTATGGTCCAGTCGGAAAGAAATCGGCAAGAGTGCCATACTATGTATATAAACCACACTCTGTTTTAGAAAATAATGTGACGAGAATTCGTGAAATCGGCATTCAGCCGATATTTTGGGGAATCCGAAATATTGTTCGGTTGGCGCATCGAAGTCGACGGCTTGTTTTGATGTAGTTCTCGAAGAATCTAGTCTGATCTCAGCGGCTCTTTGATGTTCTGGAGAATTCCGAGAAGAAATTTATAAATACGGAGAGCTGAGGAAACATTAACTCAGTATTTGACTGCCGTATAGTAAATATAAATTGTAAATAGTTCTGAGAATAAAAATCGTGTTAAAGTAGTGGAAATAAATTAGAGTGAGTTGGACTGTGTTTATAAATAAATCCAAGAACCCGATTGTGAAAATAAAAACATTATAATAATCGGACTGTTGCTCACAATAGACCAGATATAGGTAGTTTTAGTAGATAAAGTCTCTAGCCTGGTAAGAGCTAAATCCATTTGATATGTAGTATAGTAACATCTGAAATATTACCGAATAAGGTTCCTGAAATTTTGCAGCGATATTTTGTGCTCTATAGGCATTAAACCAACTGCATTTTATAGAATATATATGTATTAAATATAAATATTTTGCACTAGAAAAAAATAATCCATTTTCATGATTTTTATGCAAAATTTTCAATTTCACTGAAATATATTTTCTCCTTTTCAGCCTTGGTAACAGCAGTTGCAGTTCTTCTCACCTTTATAACAATTTCCACGGTTTTTTATGCATATTTCCTTCAGAATCCAGTTATAAAACTAGAAACAATTTTAAATTCATTAACTCTTATGCTTACTATAACAGAGGTGTTCTTTGGAATTTTATGTTTACTACCTTGTAGAAAACAAAAATATTATTATTAAACGAATTGTGAAAACAAATCATAAGTACAATATTCTATTATTAGGACAAACAATAAATTTTATCTTCCCGGAAAATCCCGAATATATCAAGATTTATTTTTGAAACGGGAGCAATTTTAATATTTTATTATGTATGTAAGTTAAAACCTGAAATTAAATCTGTATTTTCGCTATAAGGACTGTTATTGATTTGGTAATCATTTTGAAAATAATGAAAACAAAGGTTTTAAAAATATCTTGAGAACAATAACTGATTATGTGATAGATTTCTTGTAGAGAATGACATTGTGTACCACTTTTTTAATTACTAGTCTTATTAATTAGATTTGATCTACATTTAGCTTTCCAGGTTACAAAGAAACAATGTTAGTGTATATCTACATATTTATTAGAATAATTTTATATTTCCTTAACTTAGCATTATGATTTTTTAGATTTTAAGTAAGGCTAAAAAATTAAGTGAAAAGAATGAAATAATTTTTGTTACAACAATTAAATACTTTTTATGAAGTCGGTGCCAAGGTAAAGTGAAACTATTTTTGGAAATACATTGAAAGTTGTACCTCTCATCAGAAAAGTATTTAATAGTTGTAGCAAAAATGATTTCATGCTTTTCAGTTAATTTTCTTTTCATGTAGGTTTTTGTTTTTTTAATATATTTATTATACAATTTTTAGTAATACATTTGGATGCATTTTTCAAATCTAATTAACTTTTTCGATGTAGTCTAACATAAGGTATTTTACTTTCATTTCTTTTTAGCTTGACCAATCTCGTTTACTGTTGAATAGAATTACTTGTTTTGTAGATATATGTGTGTTTTAAGAAAATTTTGTATATCATTCTAACTTAGGTGGATCCACTATATTGTAGACTTAGACTTTGCTTGCTTACAATTTGAGATATAAGAAAATAAAGTTACCTCATTTTTAAACAAAATTGATATAAATTTTGAAACCTGGTATATAGTTGGAAAAGTTACAGAAATGCTTATTATACAATTTTTAGTGCAATGGCATAAGTTTACTCTGTATAAATATGTCGTTAAGTTTTCCTAGATTTTGTAAAAAACGGTAGAAGCTATGTTATTGAAAAACAAACCATTTCGGGTTCCCCCGAAATTAATCCAATTCCTTTTTAATTCATTATACCCCGTGTTCCGAACAGAAAAATTTTCTACAATTTTAATCCAGCGACTTCACCAAAGTTTAGTGTATAAGAAAGTCTGTAAAAAAAGTTCTTCTTCACTTCAGGATATCCCGGAACTAATCCAATTTCTTTTCAAATTGTCCCATGTTCTGAATAATATATATATTTTTAATACTGGCGCCTCCACCAAGGCATAGAGTATAAGATAAAAATAGGTAAAAAGTGTTTCCCCATTTTCTAAGAAACGATACAAGCTATGTTATGGGAAAAAATATTCGACCACTTTTTATCTTTGAATAAAAATTGTATGTTCCAAGTCTTGAAACGTCCGTATGAATTAAGGGATACTATGCCATGTATGTATTAACTGAAGGTAGCTCATTGGGAGGGTAGTATTTATATTCGGATAGTTAAGCAGATTACATCCTATAACTTAATTACGAACGTTGAATAAGAAAGAGGAATAAGAAAGAGGATGTAACGTACTGAAACACAGAGATCGAGGTATAGTGTGGTAATATATCCGTTACTTTCTGGTTACAAAGAATGGTATCCATTCTTGAGAAAACGCACCTGTCGGGTATTAAAGTAAAGCAAACAAGTACGTGGGCCCCCGATGGGTTCACCTCTTTCTCCAGTGCTTGCTAAATTTTCATGGAATCGAAATCCATGCGCTAAACTCGTCTAATTTAAAACCTTCCTGCTGGTTTAGATATGTTGATGATACTTTTGTCATTTGGCCTCATAGCAGAGATTCGTTAGACTTCTTTCTACAATGGTTTACATTCTAACATTCAATTCACAATGGAAAGCGAGTCCAATTCTTCGCTCCAGTTTCGTGATGTCCTCATAACAAAAACCAGCAAAGGCAGATTCTCACATACCGTCTATAGGAAACCAACCCATACCTACCTATCAATTCTTAAATACCCAATCAAACAATCATCCTGCCCAATTGAGTTCTGTAATGAAATCTTTGCCTCTTAGATCTATTCGAGGAGTCACTGACAAAATAGCACGGATTCTACACCGACATCAAATAAAGACAGGCTTCAACACCAGTCAAACTATAGCCAACTTAACCGGGAACCCTAAAGATAAAGTACATAGCGAGGATCAAGGAGTTTACGAAATTCCATGTCGCGATTGCCCACAAAGCTACATCGGTCGTACAAATAGGCGCGTCAACCATCGAGTTTATGAACATTCTTTGTCAATTAGCAAAAAAGATCTCTCGCGCATCTTCATATCCAACCGGGGCACTCTATCAACAGTAGGACTATCGTATCTCTTAATTCTCTCGGGGCATCCACTATTCGCAACGTTATACAAACAGGGAAAAGACCCTTCTGTCTAAACCGAGGCGATGACAGCTCTCGCCTTCCCACAGCATGGACCTCCGTAATTGTCAGATTAAATAAAGCAGACACGCCCACCAACACCCAACCAATCACAACACAGACCCTTCATCACTTGACATCCGCTTTAACCCAGCGCCAACTCAAATTCAGTTCAGTTACCTAGTGACTCTTGGGGAGTAAGCAGATTGAGGCCCCGAGTTCGATCGGCTGAATATATATATATATATATATATATATATATATATATATATATATATATATATTGTTATTTACGTAAAGATTTAGAGCGATTTGTTTTTGCGATTTCTTTCGATTGTTTACATTTCCTGTGATTCAGCTATCTTTTTAACTTAACGGTACCTAGTTTAATGACCTCCTTATTTAAATGTCATTTCGTAAGGCGTTTTTAATAAGTTTTTTATTAAATTTCGTAAATACCCATTTTAATATAAATAATAGCAGAAGGGCTGTGAGCAATGAGTACCAATATAAATAGACCCGGCACTCTTATGTATGAAACATGAGACAAAAATAGAAAGAGGCACAGATATACAAATATTCCGGCTCCAATATTAGCGTCCAAATTACATTAAATCAAAGGTCATGTTATTCAGATTCAAAATAATAGAACTATAAATATAATAAAATCCATTAAAAGATGTGCCAATAACAATTAGTGGCTTAATTACTAATATGTAATAGTGATTATCAAAACATTTATTTCTTTACGTAAAATGTAGTTTTATTTACTGCTTAAAAGACCTTTTGTAAAACTCAGTTAACACGTTTATGATCTGACACTTACCGGTGAGAAGATAATTCGGCAAACGAATATGCCGTTTTCCTGCATGTATAACACTGAAATAACACTTTATTATTGTTTTTTTTACAATTATACTTGTCAGTGCGCAAAACGATCCGACTTCAGCTCTCGCTCATCATATTCAAACAAGGCAGAGTACTCTATTAACTTCGAGGACAGTAGGACTATCGTATCTCTTAATTCCCTTGGGGCATCCACTATCCGCGAAGTTATGGAAATAGAGAAAAGACCCCTCTGTCTAAACCGACGCGATGACAGCTCTCGCCTTCCCACAGCATGGACCTCCGTAATTGCCAGATTAAACAAAGCAGACACGCCCACCAACACCCAACCAATCACAACACAGCCCCTTCATCACTTGACATCCCCTTCTAACCCACCGCTAACTCAAAATAAAAGAAGCAGAGCACACTCAAATTCAGTTCAGTTACCTAGTGAGTTTTGCGGAGTAGGCAGATTGAGGCCCCGAGTTCGATCTAGACTCTGAAACTCTTTTTCACTCTTGTCTCTTGATAATGGCTCCAAAGCAGGGGTCGAGACGTCGTAGTGTACGTATTGCAAATTTTCGCATTAATCAGGTCTTGAAGTAGTTAACAATTATGTTGAAAAATTCCGTTATATTGACATACATACCTACAGTTCAAGCTAATGAATGCGTATTAATATACGCACTTTTAGGGTTTTAAAGTAAAACGAAATGATTTATTTAACTAGATAATTTATTAAATATTAATAAAAAATATACAACAGCAAGCAGTTGTTTAAAAAAAATTATGGAATGAAATTAAAGCTCCTGACATAGGCCAAAATTAATTTATGTTCTATCTTAAAAACATTAGAACCATTATTTTTTAAGCAGATATAAAAAAAAACTATCAACAAGTATTTAATAAATTATCATCATTTAGTGAATTTCTAATTAAAACGACGTTACAAACTGAGAACATCTATTAACCCATTTCATTGTTTGGAATTTTATAATTCGGCCTGTGGAAACATTCAAGTAAGCTTCAAAAATTATATCCAATGTGTACTGGTACTAGTAAAGGCAGGTTTTAACAACGATGTGAAGATTTAAACCAAAAATCATTATCAAAAAAAGTGTTAGAAAATCTTAAAGATTAATTCTAAAAAAAATGAATATTAATTCCTTAAATAGAGGTGAATGCACTAATAGTCACATAGGAACTGTTTTACTTGCATGTTTCATTTTTAAGAAAATAACGAATTCATTAAATATTAAGCATATATATATATAATTCCAAATAAGTTACCATTGATACAGTTTAGATGAAATTCAAAAAATCTAAGTTAGGTTAATTATTTGGTGACCATTCCATATTTTCTTCTTTGTCGCCATTTTGAGATTGCTGACTGGGTTGTTCTTCACTACCTTTTTGTTGATCTCCAGATGTTTTATCATCCTTTGGTGGTGATGGTGCTTTTGGAGGTGGTTTATTAACTACAGAATTCACTACGTTTTCAAAATTGGACCTTTCTTGTCTGATTTGAGCCACTGTAACTGGAGGTGGGAGATGTTTAGGTGCTTTAATGCAGGTTGCTCTGGTTTGTTCAAGCCACTGATAAGCATGAGAATATGCTCTATCAACTTCACTGAGATCATCTGCCGTCAAATGGGCATATTTCGGATCTTTTGATCTGGAAATACAAAAAACATTATTTAAATTTATATCTGGTTTGTTGGTAAACGTTTTTTATATTCAGTAAAGAATAAGAAAACACCAAAAGTCGATTCAGAGTAAAAAGCGTGGGGTGCATAACTCTCCTCTTATAAATAGTTGTCAATAGAATAATTGTAATTTAATATTTCAAGCACCCCACGCATTTTACTTTAATTAAAAAAGTTTACTTAATGTTTGCGTAACCTTTCCATTTCATTATCTCAAGTTCTACTACTGCCAAGTAGATGGCAAAGGCAGTGTTGATAGAGGAATTTTGCATGTAAGAAAGAACAGTGACAAAAAGACAACAAACGGGAAAGAATTGTGTTGTCATCGGCTCTTGACACGTGTGCCAATTATCAAGTTAATCAGACTTTTTTAAGGTGGTGAAAATTAAGTTGAAAAATTTTATGGTCATGTTGTTAAGTTGCAGGGTAAGGACTTTGCAAAAAAAATAAATTATTATATGATTGTAAGCTCTTTATTTTGCAAACATTTCACTTATAAACATCACCGTACCCCCCCCACGCTACCCCACCCGACGCCACGACACGCTACCCCACCCGACGCTACACCACTCCACCCGTCGCTACGCCACTCCACCCGACGCCACGCCTCCCCACAATAGGGGGTAATACTCTATTTTGTGTATTCTGAAACGACATACCTTCCAAATACCTCAAAACGATTTTGTTGATTTATTAATGTGAAATTGTCATATCAATAGAAATTATTTGAAGTTCCTAAATTAAAAACATCAAACATACAGCAGTTTCAATTTTTTAAATTTCTTAATACAATTTTCTATTTCTTAATAAAATCCTTAATAAAATCAACATAAAGCAAACTATTTTAAATAATAGACAATAAAAGATTAAGAAGCAATAAACGGTTATGTTTCTGGAAGTTAATATCAGGAATATCCGTTTGTGTCAGTGCTATAAGGATGGAAAAAATCATCATAGTTCATTAAACAAAGAATTTCTGGGGAACGTCTAGTCGCAATTTTCAGAGGACGAATTTTCACGATAGGTAACACCTCTTATTGTTTTTTATGCGATTGTTTATGTCGATTGGCGGCTTTATACAATGAAAAATATAAGTATGTTTTTGTGCACAAATAAATTTCTTATATTTTAAACTTTAACATGTGATGTCACAAAGTTTTTGAATTTTGATTATTTTTCACTAAAATTAGATTTCTAAAGGCAGAAGCTGTTGAGACTAAAACTTCTCAATTTGAAGCTGCTGAAGTTGAAGCTTTGTTACAACATGGAGAAAACAATATCAATAACGAAAATAGATTATTAGTTTAAATACTATATAATCTTGCATCTCCTTCGGATGTGGTTATTTTTTTTCTTGTCAGGAAGTGTAAATAATAATATTACAATTTCTACATTCAACAAACATAATACTCCCACTTTTTGGCCTACCAATTGGCATACACAGCCTGATCACCAACAAAAAAGGTATCTTAAGGTTATTAGTAGCTATTGTTGGTGGTTAAGTTCTTATAAATAATTCAGACAGATTTGACCGATTAATAATTGAAATTATAATAAGTATTGAAAGTGAAAAATAAATATTTTTAAAAAGATTAATATTTTTGAATCCCGATTTTGACACAAATACTGACCCATGGGAATATTAATTGATATACTTGACTGCAGGTAATTTAAATGAATGTTGTGAATGTTTATCAGATAAATAATTTTTACCGACTCTTAAACCAGTCAAATTAAATCAAGTAAATTTAGATTAAACGCAAAAATTTCAAGAGCATGATGAAACTTTGACTAAAATTATGAATAAATCGTTCAACAAATTATTATTATATGTTCACTTACATACATTGGTTATAAGAAATAGATCTGACAACTATAATGTCAAAATATGCAAAATTGATTTAATTACTATAAATGGAATGCATACTTACTTAATTAATTCTATTGCCTTCAAACAAAGTTGAAGGGATTTGGCAAAATCTTCAATCACGACTGGCCTCAAATCGTGTTCAATTTTTCTTGTCTGTACAGGCTCTCCAATGGATTTTAACTGTGCTAACTTATCAATGTAAATTTGTTTATTACAATCTTCACCTTCCTCGTATAACCAATTTTCCATATCTTCCAACTGCAATACTAGCGAATTTCTGTCATTCTCTAGCATAAACGGTGCAAGATCATCTTCGGAAGAAACTTTATTACGTAATTCATAAACGTATTCTTCGAAAGCATTTCTCGCATCAGCACGTTCTTTTTCTTGCTTATCGGACGCAATCATCTTGAATTCTTGCTCGGTGAACTGGTTTAATTCAACTTGGGAAAGTCCATTTGTCAAAGACTCAATAGGAAGTTCAATGCTTTTAACACCACCTTTCTTCTTTTTGTCTTTATCACCGTCCTGTAAAATAAAATACTTAATTTTGTTTACTATTGTGGTTTTTGTTAGCAGAAGCAAGAAATTTTAGCGTATACAATGAATGTACTTCACTAAACAAAATAATAACTAAAGTGTGAAAAAACAAAAAAAAATAAGTATACTTTCTTTTAATATTATGTAAAAGTTCTCAGGTCATAAAACGTATCGAGTTTTATGACCGTGCTATATAACGTACATTAAACACAGACATGTAACTGAGCAATGGTGTCTAGTCAGACAAAGTCTCACCAAAAATATTCACATTATAAAGTTGATAGCAGTAGCTAAGTATAGACAGAGAATAATCAAACCCAGAAGCGAAACTTTTGTCGGAACTTTTGATGTTTTGGGGGGTCAAGATTTCGTGACCTTGAACACAAACGGCCATTACTTTGAAAGTTACGAGATCCGGGCGGTAACTTTAAATTAAATATAAGGACGAATTTGTGTTAAAAGAAGAACAACATATTTGAAAAATGTAATTTTTAAATGAATTTGAATAAAAAAAAAAAAAATCAGAAGGCGTGTGAAAATAAAGGTTTGTGTTTATGTATTTGAGATACACCAAAAGTTCCACTTTAAATGGTGTGGAAGTCCAACTCAATCTTTTTTAAAGTATATTTTAATTCTCATTTTTTTTTTTGATAAACTGACCTCACTTGTATAACTCGTTCTGATGCATTTGTGAATAATAAATTAATCTTGTACTATTTAGTACTAATAACGCGATCCTTGGACCGTTTTGTTTTAAATAAGATGAATTTCACTTCATGGTTAGAACATGTTTGATAATTGATATATAGTGTTTATATTGCAGGTAATATGTATTCTTTGTGAATAATAATAGTAGTATTGTTGTAGCTTTTACTCTGAGGATAGGGTACATTTTTGAACTTCGAAATAATTTTATAATACTTATAATTATGTGGTTCATTGAACCTACTCTCAAAATAATGGCTTTGTCGCGCATGCTCAAAGAAATTTGAATCTGGCGGCAACGGAGAGTTTCGCTTCTGGGCTTGATTATTCTGTGGTATAGATGGCGAATATCTCAATCATAGACGATTGGTTGAGGATGTTGTCTTATTTACTCACACAACAAATCACCGAACTTGACGCAGTAATATTAAATAGGCCCAAAAACAAATAACAAGGAACCGAGAATAGTATACAAAGAACTAGTAGATGCTCACGAGATTACACTAAATCATAGAACCCTAGAAATCGCAAGGGTCAAACAAAAGTGGGTAAAGTCGTCAAGACTACTAGCACTGCCATACATAAGGTTGTGAAGCCTATGGTCTAAAACGGAAATTACGAGACAACTTCAAGCTTCACAAAGGTCTATGGAGATATGCATAATCGAAATAACAAGGGGAGATCGAAATAGAATGGGAACGAAAAAATAAGACCGAGACAACAGATGGCAATATGTCTAACAAAAATCACTCAATGGTATTGTAGACGTGTAGAAAAACAAAAAAAAAAACGCCCTAATATCTCCTAACGAGAATAACTTGTTCCCAAAGGAAGGTTATGCAATGAAATGCCAAGAAAAGATACTATTGTGACGAAATTCATCCTGTAGACCCGAGGCTTGCGGCTGGCTCTAACAGATAAATCAATCAACTTATTCCGGAACAGTGATTGTTCAAACAAACTTTCGCCTAACAGGTTGATATTCGAATTAATATCAGATATTAAAAAGGTTTGAAGAACATTAACGAGATACGATGAAAATGTAAAAACGTATTAATAGAAACACAAACAAAAAACGTGAATATTACAAAAAAGATAATTCCTATGAACAAGCAGTTTGGTGGAATGACATAATAAAATCAAAAGTTAAAAAGAAAAAATAGCGTGCGTGGAGAGAATAAAAGACTCGTATGAGATAAAAATTTGGAGAGAACAAATACTTTTCTCAAATATCATTAAAAATTGTATAATAGAAATAAATAGCACTAATTCTGAATAAAATGGAGTTAACAACAGATAGGATAAAGTTTATGGAAAAACATTTTGACTAATTATTTCATATACATGAGGAAGAATTCTTAATAGTAGAAGAAGCAGAGATAATAACGTTTAATGACTGCTCCGCATCATGAAAGAACTTATACAGCGTGTAAACGAATTGAGTACGAAGATTTGAGAAATAACAGTTAAGGTGAAAATAAATCCAAAACCCTTATAACATTTTTCAAAACGAGCTATAGTTTTTACAGTCACAAACAGACAATTTTACACTGAAAACCATTCTGGAACGTCAAATGTAGCTACTAAATCCTTCAAATGGTTTTACTAGTCACTTTCAACATTGACAAACGTCTTTTTTGAAAATTAAAAATTAGTTGAAACTTTGCGATAAGTTATAACGTTCCAACAAATGTACGCGACGTGACTATCGGTAGTTTTTTGTTTTTTTTTACATTCTAAAGACTAGTTTGTTTGTGAACCATTTTAGTGAAAAATGCTAAATTTTTATAAGAAATGGATTAAATCGTGCAGTTTTGACGATAATAACTTTGGAATTTATTTATTAGGTCAGTAAGAATTGTATAGCCGAAAGATTTGAAGTTGACTAATGTGTTTCTGAACAATTGAACAGTTAAAATAGATTGTTTTGCAATACATTGTATCGAGTTCTTTCTAAATAATATATAACTATCTATTTATCTTTCTCTGCTTTCACCCAATCTGAGAAATATTTCACCAAAAATTAATAATAATACGAAAACTATTTCAGAAATATCTATGTCACAAATATTTAAGGTACCTACCGAAACAAATCACATTCTCGACAAAACAATTCCAATCACTGAATACAAATTAGAAGTGTTTATCACACATCAAATGTGTTTTTCTGAGTCGACATTATTTCTTTAGATGTTTATGTACTGTCAAGACGCGATGTTGCCACATTGACAATAAACTCAAACTATTCACACCCTGTATAATATAGATTGGGAAATGTCACAGATAATTCCGGTATGCAAAACGGATGGTAACAACTATACAGGAGACATTTAAGCAAATAAAACCATGTCTGGCAGATAATCTAGAGGCTTTCGAGTAAGCAGAAACACAAATGGAAATCATAGATTTATAAAAGGCATTAGATAGAGTGCTAGGAAAAAAATATGTGCAATATTACAAGATAAAGGAATTATTAGAGAAATAAACAGACAAATGAAGATAATATAGAAAAACAAAAGAAAAAAACGCGTGGCAAGCTAAGACGCAGAGCAGACGTGGAAGAGATAAGCCAAGAACATAATCGAACAAAACATTAAAAGCGGCAAAATTGCTAATTAGAACTAAAAAAAAAGAAATGACAAATGGGTACATAGAACAGAATCACCGACCACAAACTAAGAATAAAACAACTCATTGCATTCTTAGATTCTCTGTATAACGGGATACTCATTACATTTACAGCTATTTTACATTTAGCATTCCTATATTCCCTGTTCTTTCGAAGCTGAAATTGAAAATAACCCTAGCACCGCTTCAGACAATGTAAAAAATTTAATTATATCAACAATTTTGAACAGTCGCTTATTTTTTGTTAACAAGATGTATAAAAATCTATGCATGTAATGCTTTTTATCAACTCTGACTGTATATACCGATAAATTAGAAGACAAAAACATAGGGCAAGCAAATGTGCGTTATTATTGTAAAATAAATTTAAGAGATAACTTAAGGAATTACTTTTGCAACATGTGAGCTCACTGAAAACTTACGAGATAATAAACTGACCCCAAAGAATGTTTCGACACGTTTAATTTTTTTATATAGAATAGTCTTTAATTCTTTGGATATTAACGATTTCTAATATAAGGTTTTTGAGTTTACTATGGGTATGTCCCAACTTGATGCATACACCGTACATGAACCGTGGAGCGCATGCCCAGTATTAAAATGGGCACGGTTTTTTAATATTGCGCATGCGCTCCACGATGTATGCATCAAGTTGGGACATACCTTATATATATAATGTATATGAATGCAATCTCAGGCTATCTACAAATATTAACTTTCTGATGATGGGTGGTTGTAGATTTGAAGGTTGAACAAAACACAAAAAGTAAATACGTAATTTACTTAAAGATAGCAAAATCATTGAAAGAGAAAGGGCCGTTTCGATTGTTTCGAAGTTGAACACCATATTTTTAATATTTCGATATATTACGAATGTCAGTCAAATGAATTATTAGATATCAAAGACATCTAACGTCATTTGCAGTAAACATTTTTAATTTTTAAGCGACTTAAAAAAAAGTAGGTTCTTAATTCTTCTGTTTTCTTATGTGTTCAGCGATAACTCGAAACCGACTCAAGGAATTTGGATGGTTTAAACTGGATTTTGTTCAGGGGCATCACGAAGTGGTCCTATATTTTTTTCAAGGGCATAGCTTATACCGTATTTAATCGAGAAAAAACTTTTTAAGCAACTGTGATGGGTGCGATAGATTTAAAAAACAATATGTCTGTTCGGAAGCTGGAATGAAAATAAATGTGAACTAATCAACTCAAGCCCTTAGCCAGAAGGATTTACTCCCCCCCACCACGCCGAATTTTTGGAATTTTCGGTTTCAAGATTCAATTCTAACCAATTAATCATGTTTTTTCATAAGAATGAATTTTATATTTATACAATATACCTAGAAATAAATGAACAAGAATATAAATTTTGCAGTGCTAATCAGCCCATCATCAATCAAATAAAAATTATCCAACCTTCATTCTAATTAATTAACATTTACAGTAATCACCGATTATTACAACAAAAAGATTCATAAAGAAGAGTTGTCAGAAAATATTTAATGAAAACTGTCAAATTCTCATATAGCTATCTTGTTAAATATTAAATAAAGTTCGTCTGCATTCTCTGAATGTGTGCTTTTCATGGGAAGGTGAATAGTTCGGTACACGGAAATGTTATACTGTCGTATAGAGAATGAGATTATACTACTGTTGGTGACATAAAATACAAGGTGTTTTATTAAATTTAAAGAAGTAATTGTGTTTTCTGAATGTTATTTGTGGCATCTTCGAGTTTATTTTAGATTTTCTTGGGAATAATACCACATCAAAGTTCAAACTTGTGTATATTTTAAAACCAAACGTTTCAAAATCCTGTCGGATTTCGTTTTCAATGGATATAAATTTATAAAGTAAAATTGAAATATATATGAAGAATACAGGATTAGAGCGAAAATTGAACTAGAAAAACCTTTAAGAATCAAAAATAATCTTTCTAAAAATGAATTAAATTCAGTTAAAGAATTAAGAAATGATAATTCAATCAAAATTTTACCTGCAGAAAAGGCAATGCAACAGTGATTTTGAATAAAAATGACTATGATGACAAAATTATGAACATAATTAATCAAGGACAATACACTAAACTAACCAAAGACCCGACAAGTTCAGTAGAAAGCAAAATATACCGTTTACTCTACAGTCACAAACACGAATTTACAGACCAAGAACGCAAAACTCTCACTCCACATTATACTAAACCTCCACACTTCTATGGCTTACCAAAAATTCATAAACCCAACATCCCTTTGAGACCAATTATCAGTTCCATAAATTCTCCATGTAATGAACTTTCAAAATTTTTGCTGAAAATTATTTCTCCACTTACAGGTAATTCAATTTCTCATCTTAAAAACAGTGCAGATTTCTTAGAAAAAATACAATACAAAAATACATTTACACTAGCAAGTTTTGACATAGTAAACTTATATAACAATGTTCCCGTAGCTAAAACACTTCCTATAGTAAAAGAATTATTGGAACATGACTATTCACTTCATCAACGAACTCGTTTATCTATTAACACAATAATGGAATTACTCACTTTCTGTACGAAAACAACTTACTTTCAGTTAAACGATGATTTCTACCAACAAGATTTTGGCATGGCTATGGGTTCTTGTCTGTCCCCTGCCTTAAGTAACATCTTTATGGACAAATTTGAAGAACAAATGATTTTTTCAAAAGAAAATAAACCTTTGGTGTGGCGACGTTATGTTGACGACATATTCATTATTTGGGAACAAAATCTGGAAAATTTGCAGGAATTATTAACCGACATAAACAACAAAGAACCAACCATAAAATTTACATTAGAAATCGAACAAAATAACAAACTACCTTTTTTGGACATTTTAATAACAAAAACACAATCTTCATTTGAAACAGAAGTTTACAGAAAACCAACTCACACTAACAGATATCTCAATTTTAACTCGAACCATCCAAATACGGTAAAAAGAGGTGTTATTAAATCTTTATACGACAGAGCAAAGACTAACTGCTCAGATACTACTAAATTCAACAAAGAAAAATCATTTATACAAAATGTTCTAACTGCAAACAATTACCCTCAAAAATTTATTAACAAAGAGTTAAATAAAATTGAGCACAAAACAACTGACAACCAACACCAGACTTCACCTAATAATACTGACAACCAGGAAAACCACATTATAACAACAACAATACCATATATACAGGGCCTGTCAGAGAGATTGAGAAGAGTAGGCAACAAATTTAACATCAAAACTACATTTAAAACAACAAATACGCTTAAATCTATTATAACAAAAACAAAACCAAAAAACGCTACGCAAAATTCAAAAAATTGCATTTATAAGATTCCTTGTGAATGTAATAAGTTTTATATTGGAGAAACCTCTAGACCTCTTAATGTTCGAATAAATGAACATCAAAATTACATAAAGAAACGTCAGTTCGAAAAATCAAAAATTTGTGAACATGCTTGGGACCAAGGCCATAAAATACAATTTTAAAACACAACAATATTACACAAAGAAGAACACTGCACAAAACGAAAATTAAAAGAATCTGCCTTAATTCTGTTAAATAAAAACGACTGCATCGCTTCTACTTCCGTAGATTTCAGTCATGTCTGGTTGCCGATACTTAAAGATGAAATTAACAATGGTCATATCCTTTTGAACAACCCTATATCGGGATAGTTCATGAGGTTTTTCCTAGGTTTTCCCTTATGACTTTAATGGGATCACTGAATTATCAGAATTCTTTGATCGCATTTTTTGGCAAATGCACTATCTTAAAAAGAAAGTCGTCCCTAGGAACGCCACAAATAAATTCTGAAGACAATTTTTTCAAGTTCTTCCAACTTGAAAAATTTTTTTTTTGATTTATAATGATCTTTGGAATTTCTTGTGCACCCTGTATATTTAAAATCAAAGAAATTTTTCCATAGTAACATAAACATATTTGTCAAAATAATTGTCATATATTTCAATTTTACTTTATAAATTTATATCCATTGAAAACGAAATCCGACAGGATTTTGAAACGTTTGGTTTTAAAATATACACAAGTTTGAACTTTGATGTGGTATTATTCCCAAGAAAATCTGAAGTAATTGTCATTTGAAATTTAATTAATTGGTGTTTATTTCATACCCTGTATATAATATTGAATTTTCCACAATTGCAACACAAAATATTATCCTTCAGGAGACCCCAGTCGGAATTTGGTTGGAAACAAGAAGAGTATGTTAGAAACACTAACCCTTTAAATAATCACTTCATTTTGATAAAATATTAGAGAAAATAATGGGGTTTAGGTGTAGTAAACTTTTATGAAACACCTTATCATTTTAATCGTAGATACCGAAAATGTAATAATATAGACGGGCATTCAATTAAAAAAATAAAACTGATACATTTTTGGGAGACCCTGTATAAAACGAAAACAATTTTAAAATGTTTCCTCTGAGGGATATATATTAGTGATGTGGCGTTATTAACATAGCTGCTATTAAACAACTATTATTTACTCGACAACAATAACAACTGTTATTGTTCGTTGACAATAACAGATAACAGATATACGTTGACTACTGCTTAGCGCTTATCGAACAATAACGTAAACAGTCCTAACCTCAACTGCCTTTTTGAATAGCAATAACAGATCGGTTGAAAACTACACGACTGAAAGTTGACCTGTTATCTCTTTCGACGGGTAATACAGATAGCAGTGGTTTTCATTGGCTGTGGCTGCATTCAGGGAATTATAGCATTAAAGCGTTGAAGCGCCACAACGTTTTGCTTTCGCTGAATGAAAACTTTTGTTTCAAGTTATTTTCACTAGTTATATTTACTTGTTGGCGACACTTTTGCGTAATATCAACACATAATTTGATAGCTGATGAGTTATAAACAGTGAGTAGATGTATTTACTCACTGGTTATAAAGCGGTAAAAATCTCGACAATTTAGTTATAAGTGAGGAAATTTGTAATAGATAATGTTTGATATGTATTAGCAACTATATTATGGGTATATATTATTATTATTGTAATACTGTAGGTTTATAAAAAGTAAATGGTTTCCAAAATATTGACATATTATAAGGAATTAGGTCTTTATATTAATCCATAGTATATATTAGTAATACATATATCATATATACATAGAATTTAATTGAAAAATATATGAACAGAACACGAAGATTAACGTAAGACATAAAGTAGAGTATATGGATCACGGTCTAAAAAGATTAAAAAATAGGAGTTCAACGTAGTAAATGAAAAAATTGTCCTTGAATTTTCGTTCATAATTACCATTGTTGAAATATTGAAAAATTAATTATAAAGGAATTTGTTATAAATAATCATAATGTATTAGATATAACATTATAATTGCAATGCTTATGTTCTTGAATATACCTATTTATTTAAATGGTTTCTACAATATTAAATATTATACTGAATTTGCTGCTTAAAGGTTAATTTTTAGTATTTATTAATACCAAAACTAAAGGAATTGTATATACTTGATACAGTGTGAATTGATAAAACAGATATTTTCAGTTCAAAAATTTATTAACATTATCTTTTTTTGTAAAACTCGAGTTTTTTTGACATTCTTAAAGATGACTAAATTTTTTTACGTGATGTCTCTCGGAATCAGTTAATGCCCTCGATGTTGCAGCTTGGAAATCTTGTGATTCTGTTGTTATTGTGTGAATAAATTGATCTTGTTGTGGCCGCGAAAACCTCCGTTCTCAATTCCATTGCTATTTGCTATTATATTATTACTGAAAGCCTTTTGTCGAGTTGATTCTAATTTGATTGAAGGGTGTTTGTGTAGAATATGGTGTTTTAAGTTGGATATTGATGATTTATAGGACAAACTGTACTTACAAAAGTTACATATTGCTTTAGTTTGACTTTCAGGAGTGAAAAAAAAATTCCAAATTATAGATTTTTCGCCTCTAAAAAATTTTTCCATGGCTTTCAAAATGAAATTTTTATCCAAATAAGTACAAGTGCCAGACACTTTCTTATAAAAAACGAATTTAAAATAGTTCAGTTTAGAATAATAACACCCGAAATAAATACTTATATGGGTCCCTAATAACACAGTTCTACTTCACTACTCCGCAGTTTGATACTATATTTCAATTTAAATTTTGAATTATTGGTTCTGTATCTGTACTTCCCAGTTTAACATTAGTCTCAAAAATACATTGAAAAAATAAGGAATCTTTTACAAATATACATATTTTACATCGTACAAAATGGGAAGAACTCTACCTTTTTAACAGCCAACAAAAGAAATATGAATAATTTACTTTCTTCCCAAGAGATGGCGGCACCATTTCTCTAAGTAAAATATATAACAGTTATCTGTTATTTTGGGTTGTTATTTGCAAATAGCAATAACAATAGCAACTGTTATTTAAAAATTGCAGTTTTGCCCATCTCTAATATATATCAACCCAACAGAAAAAAGGTCGTCTGAAACAAGTATCTTAGACATAATATTATAATAATATATAATAACCCTGTCCTGTATATATATTGTACGTCTGTGTATTTTACTGAAAATTTTCAATCGTCCGGTTTTCTTGAACTCACATTATGTCACAAAAGCGTATTAAAAAATAACAAGGACAGAAACAGTGGAACGAATAACAAAGTTGCCAGGCCAGCGTTGCCGGGACAATATGCGTACCCCGCTGAACCAGGCAGATATTTTCTTCGTCCAGCTGGAGCCGGAGCCTACCTCAGGAGCTGCCGCCCCAGTATTATTAGTATCCATAGGAACATCTCCGGTATCGTACTGTTGATGGGAGTTCTGTTGGGCATCAGTTTGCTGTTGATCTTCACTCACATCTGGTTCAACAGATTCCTTTGCTTCATACATTGAAGCACTCGATATAGTCATAATTCCATGCAAATTAACTCGTACTTTCACCTTAACTTTTTGAGACTTGCCTTCAGAGTTCGGTCTTATATCCTTTATTACCCAAGTGCCTGTTAAAAATGACAATGAGAACAAATCGCATAAAATAAGTATTTACAAACCTATATTGAGATCTGGATAAGGGATGCTGCCAGAATATTTGGCTTTAATACTGAATGGCTCTGTTCTGTAGAACGTTAACAATTTTGAAAATGGTACAGAATGATTGAGTGGAAAGACCTCCATTTCTCCAGCAGCTTCTCCTCCAGGACTTGCATCCCAAGATACTGATATTGGATAAGCTTGCACATCTGTTACGCTGAAATCTCGTACTCTTACAGCTGGGGACAACATAGCGCACTGCAAAGCACATCCTCGACTAACAGCCTCATCTTGATTAAGGGTTGTACTAGGGATTTTATGGAAAATTTTTTCTATCAATTGTTTAAGAGCGGGTATTCGAGTGGATCCACCAACGATTTCTACAGAATGTACTTCATCTAATACCAAACCAGACTGAGCTAAGCATTGTTTTAAACATGCTTCGATTCGATTGAATAAATGCGAAGCTAAAGATTCCATGTCGGCTCTCTTCATTTCCCCTGTGACATCCTTGTCATTCATAAAACACTCAATGTTCAAAGGCAAGGTTGTGGAATTAGCAGACATCTGTTTCTTCAATTTTTCTGCTTCCGCTAACAAACGCACGAATGCCCTAAAAAGAAAACGTTTTACTTGTGACTTGTAATAAACAACTGAATAAAAACTATTCCAAACAAAAACCTTACCTTGGATTACTTTTAGCATCAATATTATATTTGGTCTGGAACTGTTTACAGAAATATTCTGCAATAACCAAATCAAAATCTCTTCCACCAAGATAGGGATCAGAAGTGGTTGTTAACATTTTGAGTTTACCCTTATGAAAAGCACATGCAGAAACCTGAAGTGAAGAATGTCCACAATCTACGAAAACTATATTTCTAGGTTTTTCTTCTGGAGCAGGCAAATCCTGTTTATAGATCCCATAGGATAGTGCTGTTGCAGTTGTCTCATTGAATAGCCTCAATATGTTTAGTCCTTTTATTACATAAAAACAATAACATTAATCAGAAAATAAACAAAATATATTATCAACAATAAAAAATACCTGCTATAGAAGCTGAATCCAGCAAAGCTTTCCTTTCCTTGTTTGTAAAATATGAAGGGACTGACATTACACAATCATTGATGGGAGTCTGCAAAGCAGTGCTTGATATCTCTTTTAATTTTGTCAGCAACATGGCTAGGCATTGTTCAGGTGAAAATTTATGTTCCTCATTCAAATAATTGACCTAAAATTTCATAAAATATTATGTATTTATTATGATTTCATTAAATTAAATAAAACAAAAAGTAACAAATTTTGAGCCGCTCCTAACGTTATTCAACATCCTCATGCTATTGAAATAGAACCCAGGAAAATTTATATTACATAATAATGGCCATTTATTGAGCTCTCACAAGTTTGCAACTTTCATTGCTCTGTAAATATGGTTTGTCAACTAAAATCAGAATTATGTTGCAATTGATGAATTTATTTCTCATAATATTTTAAATTTTAATGTTTTAAAGATTCTTTTAAATTTTTACCGTATAAGCAGGACTGAACTCACAACTATCTTTGATGTAATGCTTTGATTTAAATTTTGACATTTCAGAATATTGTTTAGTGTACGATTATTATAGCACAATGGTAAAGGTAAATTATGAATTCAATGTGTAAAGTTCAAGATTTCTGATTTATTCACTGCAGAAAGTTGTTCACAATTTTATGAAATATGGTCGAATTTCAACACTGGGCAACCACTAGTCACTATAAAGGGACTAATAAGTATTGTTAATACCTGAGGTGAAACTAAATCAAGATTACCCAAAACTAAATTAATAGAAAATAAATCTAGTGAAACTGAATAAATGTCTGTTTTATGTCTAAATTGTAACATTATGATTTGAGTATAAAAAATTTAATGTTTAGTTCAAATGTAAAAATACAGTTTGCACCCTAACACCAAAGTCTTATTTTAAATGCTCAATGCCGATCCAACAACTCTAAGTTGTCATCATCAAGGAGTAAACCAACACATGTGAATCATATAACCAATAGGACATTAAAAGTACTAGACTTTATTAAGAGAAATTCTACAGGATTTTAGTAATATAGCTTGCTTCAAAACTTTATTCTGCTCCTATATAAGATCAGTTCTAGAATATGTGTGTCAGATATGATCTCCACATTATGCTCATTATATAGATCAAATTGAAAGGGTACAGAGAAAGTTTATTAAGTTTGTGGGCTTCAAGATGGGAATTCCAACAGAAGAAATTTCATATGACGAGACTCTGAAGTCAATTAACTTGTCATCTTTACAGGATAGAAGGTGTTATATTGATATGAGAACATTTTATAACATAATAAATTATGGTGAATCATCTTCATCAACAGATTTTTTAGTGATTGATTAAACTGACAAGGGAAACCATATTGACTTTTTTAATGACTCATTAAATGTGTTTACCTCAAAAATAAAAAAAGTCTGTGATATTTCCCTAATTTTAATTTCAATATCTCTATTTGTAATTAACCTTATATACATTTTATTAAATTTATTGTTTCTTATGTTATTGTAAATTTATGTATCTAATTGTTAAATTTATTGTAAATGACTGGTCTGTAAATAAACATTCATTTCATTTATCACAAATAGCTCAATATCTTACAATTTGTAATTCAAGGTTGCAATGAAAGCAAAAAGCTTGAAAAAAAAAACAAGAAAAACAATGGCTGATACAAAAATATTGGGTCTAAGTAATACAAATGATTAAAAATGGATGTGTACAATAGATATTTTTTAAATCACTACAAAATACACAGTACAGGAGTGATTTATACTTAAGGTAACTCATAGTGGTCAGGTTTGCTTGTTATGAAGAATATATGGCTTTTTAAGATTGAAGATTTTTATAATTTTTACCCTGAACCACTCTTATCATTCAAGAGAAAGTTAAATTGTAAATGTGAGGTAATTTGGCATCTCTGGTTTTTATTAATGTCAAATTGTAATTAACGAATTTGTCATTGTGAATCCTTTTAATTTTTAAAATTTTTTAATTTCTTGTTCATTTTGTGTTAATACCATTGAAAACGGGGTCTGATTTAGACCTTGAAACATACAAACTTTCAAGTTATGTGGTGTTATTCCCAAATGTATGATGTGTGATGCCAAATAAATTCTCCTTCCCTTATCACAATTAAATTTAAAAAAAGACAATTTAACATATTCAAAACCCAATTAGAGAATTGCATTTTAAATGTTATTTGTGGCATATTCTTGATTTTTATGTTTTCTTGGGAAATCACACCACAATCGTAATAAAAAGCTGTATATTGAAAGAAAAACCAAATGTTTCTAAGTCTATTCTGACTTTGTTGTCAATGGCTTTAAAATATGTATTGAAAATGTAAATTGGAAATTGCAACTTACAATTGACTTTGAAACATTTGTTTTTTCTTTCAATATACAGCTTTTTACTTTGATTGTGGTGTTATTTCCCAAGAAAACATAAAAACAACCAATTCGAGAAATTGCTTGGAACCTGAGTAGTACATTTCTTGCAGACTTAACTCAAAGAAATAAAGTTTAAGATACAGAAAAAATAATAGTTGTTTGAGAAATGCCCCAGGATTGTCACCAAATATCATAGAGTAATCAGTAGTTTGCATGTATATATACACTATTGTGTACACATGGGTGTATGTCAACAAAAATCACTTCCTATGTCTTGTTAATTACTATAAATGTAATAGAAAAAGCAGTGAACCTTTAACCCAATTCCTCAAAATTTCCCCTTGAAATACCTTAACCATATTGTGAAAGAGAACCTAGGTGAAAACTATTTATCACTTTAAAAGTCACTTGCATATTATTAAATATAAATGTGGTTCGTTATAACAACCAAGCAACGAAATAGATATTATATTAATACTTACCTTTATACCAATATTTCCATTTTTTTCCTCAACCACATTGTAAGGCAATGTTTGCAACTCCCTTTGAACATGAGGATCTCTGAATTTTCTACCCAATAAGCGTTTCAAACCATAAACAGTGTTTTTCATATTTGTGACTTGTTGATTTTTTGCGGCTACTCCTAATATGCGGTTTTTTCCAGAAAAAGCAATAAATGATCTAAAAATATGAATGTATATCACCTACCAATTATGAGTAAGTCAACCAAATTTGGAGAGAAATGCTACAGAAAATGGGCAAGATCAAGGTTGTTGAATGAAACAAAAATTTTGATTCCCACATGTCTTTAAAACTTTTATTTAGAATTACTAAATAACTATATTAAGTTTACTTACGGCGTAGCTCTTAAACTGTAATCGTTTGCAATAGTTTCGATCCCTCCTGCTTTTGCAACTGCAACATAGCAAGATTCATTTCCTAAGTCAATTCCTATCACAGACATAGCAGCCATCGTCAAACTATTTTAATAACAATTTATTGATAGCTATATTCCAATAATGAACTAGTTTTTGCCTTTAATGTTCAAGAATTGATTTAAATATCGCTTCTAAAAAAACCCGGTTCAACAATTCTTCACAATCGCACACTTTTCGAGTTGACTTGAAAGAATGAACTGTCTCTTTAATCTTGCTGCCAACATCGAAACATTGGTTATTACTGCTTCTGGAAACTTCCATATGTTTCTGTCTCTTTTCAGCTTGTAATATCTGATAAAGAGAAGAACGAAATGAGTTTTAACGTATGGACTAAAAAATCACTAAATTTTAGTTTGTAGTTCAAATTTCTGGTGGTTTGTGGAGAAGTTCCTGAAGCATCTAGAAAATATCTATTTTTTTAAATTCATATTAGCATTATTGGCATATGTATTTTCGTTCCTCAGAGAAGTTAGATTGGTTATAATAGTTCTTTGGAAGCCATTCAGAACATTATTAGTACCTTGTTGTAGATTTAAAATTAAATAGTATGCTTTTTTCATTTTTTAAATAAAATGTGATGAATATAAAGGCATTAAAATTTTGTTACTTTTTGTCATATTGATTTATTTGGCAGTTTCTGTAATCCTGTTATGCTGGCTCCACACTTTTGGCAGGAACTCACGACGTGGATTCGTGCCATGAACCAATTTGCACAAAGGGCCAAGGGCCCCTCAACATTCATGGATTCACACTTTTCGATTTCTTACAAGGGAAACCCTTAGAGCATACCCCTTCTAGAGGTAGTCTGCAATGCTAAGTGTAGTGCGAAGGATAAAAAGAGAGGGCAATAGAGATAGCAAAAGGGTATTTCACAGGGTATTTGGATGGTAAATGATCTAAGGACTTGATTGGTAGTTGGAATTCCCAATCGAGTGAAATACCCTCTCGCCCTTATTATTGCCCTCTCTTTCCGTCATTTGCACTACATTTGTGTATAAATAGTAGGCCTATCATCAACTGTGTTCTTAGAGTATGTATCTTCTGGACATAGCCTACACTTCCCTAGAGCTTGTACCTTCTGGAGACAGCCTGGAATGCACAAATGTCGTACTCAGACCAAAGAGAGAGACGGCAATAGAAAGGATAAGAAGCTGTTTTACTCGGTTGGGAGCTGCTTCCAATGAATTACGATCAGCATGTTGTTTATTAGCTGCGTCCACCCACAAAGTGAAATTGCCGATACAGTCTCTATTTACCTCTCTTTCTAGCCTTGCCACGATATTTGTGTAAAGCATGCTAACTATAGAACTTAGACCTTATACTTTTTGGAGGTAGCCTGCAATGAGCAAGTATAGAATGAGAGAGCAATAGAGAGGATAAGAGGCTATTTTACACGATTGGTAAGTGCAAACATGAGCTCATTTGATGCAGTTCCCAATCGAGTGAAATAGGCTCTTACCCTCTCTACTGTCCTCTCATTCTAGCCCTGGCACGATATTTATGCATTGAAGATATCTCTAGGCAGTAGAGGCTCTAAGCTCTAGAAGTACATGCTCTAAGCTCCTTACCTGCTACCTCCAGACGTATATGCTTCAAAGCGAAGGACCAAATTTTTAACCAGTCGAACGCTCAAAATAATTGATGTTCTGTGCTGGTACCATTCTGTGGTTGTTTTGACGTATGAGTATTGACTTTTGACGGTATATGTATTATGTATACAGTATAAAGTATTAGTATATTACAAATTTCACCTGACAAATTTGAAAATGTGTACGGTGAATAATATCAAAGGAGAAATTGAAATATCTCGATTACCTGTGAATTCAGAAGAATATAATATTCATAACTGGATAATACAATATAAGAAGTCTCACATTCTTCATTCAATATGCAATACACCAGAAAAATGTAAAATACCGGACGAACAGTGTCTACTTTGCTTGTAAAGTTCCCAAAAAAAATGTTTTTTTTATTTAATCATATATTTTCAGATATTCCAGGGAATTGAAACTTCCACATTTACCAGAAATGGTTTTTCCAAATAATAAACTTACTTTGAGTCATGAGTCAGGAATTAGATTTGAATTTAATGCTCTTGATGCCTTGAAACTTGTTTCAAATGGAAATAATGCTGTCAAAGTTGCTTGCTCAGAATCTTGGAAGGAAACAAGGTGACTATTTTAATTTTAAGCTGTGAATGTTGAAGTTGTTGGGCATATCAGTTATTTTGCACATAGGTGCTAGCTGGGGCTGGGATACATTCACTTATAAATGAGATTTAGATTTGCTTTTGAGTGGAGGGCAAGAAGTGATTCACCTGAAATTTGCTACTTCAACAAAAAGGGGATATTTGTAGTTTATGGTAGGAAGCTGTGCATCTATGTTTGTCTTCATTATATGTATATTAAGCTGAAGAAGTCAATTAAGAAATCTACACTTAGACTAGTGACATAATGTGTTGCTTATTTCTTATGGTGAATGGAATGTTGTAGCTCTTACTGAATTTGAGAAATAGTGGCCTTAGTAGCTAAAATTTATGGTGCAGAGGCCATAGCTGTAAGGAATTTGTAACTCGTAGAAATATCACAATTCTGAAAGTACGTAAATTTGTTGCTAATGTGTTACACCAATGAATATAGACTCATAGAAGCACACACCTATGGAGAGAATGTCCTTTGTTTACATAAAGGTATGTTAACCACTCACTAGAGGCGCTGATGTTTCAGTTTATGTGACACATATATACAATATTAAAGAAACACCACTTTAAGCGCTTGGCTGCTAATCTTATGTTCCCAGGTTCAAGATCCAAGAATAAATATATTTTTTTAATTTTTAAGTATGTCATTGTCAATTAATTTTATGTACCATTTCATTATTTGCATTAACATATTCCATTAATATTGACAAAAAGATCCTAAGAAGTATTTAATAGTTGCAAGTTGGTAGTCTTTTAATGTGAGCACAAATTTAATAAAATATTATACTTTTTTGTAAACTTATATTAAGTAATTTTTAAATGATTGAGGAGGCAAATAGTTATTTTGGATGTGCATGACGGTTTTCACTCCTTACATTGGTTTCTGAAAAACACAGATAAGTAAAATAATTGAAAATCAAAGTATAATATCTACGAGCAGTTTGTTGAAACTACCCAGAACACTAGTTGCCTTCAAAGTCAATTAATCAACCAATTGACATTGCGAAAAAGTCAAGCTATAATATTGTGTAAATTATTTCAAACTACATTGTTCAACAACTATTCCTGATAACGAATTGAAACATCACCTCAGATAAGTATCACACAAAATACATCGCCATATATTATACAGGAAAACTAGTTGACAAATCTACTTTCTCACAGTTAATCCTGCGAGAGAGTTTTTCTATAAGAAAAAGATGGCTGTTCTATCCCAGATGCAAATGGGGAAGAGAGGGTGATCAATTACTATAGCCGTGGATTCTTAAGACTGGAAAGGAATTATTGTGTCACCAGAAAATAACTTCCCGCAATAATCAGGACTGTAGACCATTTCCACAAATATTTCTATGGTCATTTGCTAAGCAGAACACTTACATAATAATGCCAGTGCCTTGTTAAGAAGAACCCACAGAGTGGAATATGGACATTACCTAAAGACGTCCGACAGATTCGCATGCAGATGGATGAAGACTGGGCAATGGAAAAATGTATCCAGGAACAAAGGATCGAACCAGATATTGAACCTCTTAAGAAGAGTGGCATCCAGGCCACTATGGGATGAGGTAGCTAGATACTGAGGCGTCCTGAAGTCATTATGGGCCCAATGGAACTTCTTAAGAGTGCAGTTGAATGTTAAACAGAATTTTGGAAAGCAAATATGGCAGAGAAACCATGTCCTAACTGGTAGTCAGAAGAAAGTACAGACCGAATACATAATGGGATTATCAAAGGTCATCTGAGCATGACAGAAACATTTGAAAAAATTCGGCAACCGTACTACTGGGTAAATTAAAGACGTCAGAGCCGGGCGCTGCAAATGTCACACATGTGCAGCCAGTAAGGGCCTGAAGACTCGGACCAAGGGCAGAATGAAACAGTACAATGTGGGCGCGTCCCCTTTGAGAGAATTGCAATTGATGTCGCCGGTCCATTTCCTGAGTTAGAGAGGGGTAACAAATACATTCTGTTCGCAATATATGCATATGCTATACCCAATTAAGAAGCAACACGGTGGCTACGATGCTGGTAGAACAGTTATTCAACAGGTATGGTGTCTTGTTGGAGTGACATTCAGTCCAAGGGCGTAATTTTGAATCCTACATATTCCAGAAGGTTTGTATGATGTTGGGAACCAACACACCGTTGTATCCACAATCGCACGGAATGCTTTAAAGATTCAACATGACCTTGGAACAACATCTATCCAAGGTCTTTACTAACAACCAGCTTGATTGGGATTAGCATATTTCCCTGTTCAAGTTGGCTCTCTATTATGTTATAAGAAATTTCAATATATTACCAAAAAATGAACTAGATTATCCAAAAAATATCTGGAGAAGAAAAGTTGTTTTACTAGTTATATTTATTAAAATTTTCAATTAAAGTTACCGGTTCGCGATCTGGTTTTATTATTTAACGATTTCTATATTATTACTGAATTTATATCTCGTTTTGATGTTATCATTGTGTTTTTTACATCTAAGAATATCTGTAACATAATATTCCATTGTTCATCAATATTGGTATTATTTTTTAACATATACTGAACTCTAATTTAATTATTATATGTTTATTTCCATTTCAATATGTATATATTAATTTGATTCCATGGGAAAATAAAAATTCATGTTTATCTATATTGTGTGTTTTGGTCAATTTTAGGGCACCAGAAAATTTACTTGAAAAAATTACACCATTTGATTGGACTTTTAGTTCTGACTATAGAGGTACTATTTCTGGGTCAACAAAAGTCAATCCAACTGAAGAAAGAATAGATATTGAAAAGTTGAAACAAAAAGAGAAAATTTTATTTTATCAAGAGTTAATGTTATATGAAGACGAGTTACATGATAATGGTATAGCATCATGTACAATTAAAATAGTAAGGATATAAATTTTTAGCCCTAATAATAAGAAAGTCTGCTTTTAAAATAGAAAAGTTTTTGCGGCATTTTAACAACAAAATCCCAAGTTTTGGGTGTTAGTAGAAATTAAATATTATATGTAAATTATTATTCTCAAACATTTTGAAAGCACAAAGTCAAGACTTTACATTTGGTCTTATATACTTTAACTTTCGTGGTTTGTTATTAATACTCATAGAAAGACCTAGACAAAAACTTATTCGCCACAGAAAGAGCATTGGGACATGATATTCCCATTCATTCAAATTAATACAGATTCATATTCTCGTTGTATGTATTGATTTCAGTCTTTAAACGTCAAAATATATTTTTTCGTGCTAATAAATCAAAGAGTAGGTATTTGAAACCAGTTTGTTTATGGCAAGCATGACACTTATATATACTTGCAAAATGATCAGAATTCCGAGGTATATACTAATTAGCGGAAGAATGGAAACCATTAAATAATTTGCAAGGGTAATTTTTCTTCAAGAATGATTTCAATCCAGAAAAAATACCTCTAAACCAACACAGGACTTGAATATGAGGAAAAAGGTGTAATTTCCGAGCCACAGCTGTTTTATAAAAATAACATACAGTTTTTCTTTACCACAACCCTCGGTAGACATGGAGGAAAAATTCGAGGAACCCCACATAACAACCTACTTCTTATGGCTCAACTAGATAGGTCATTCTTTGCCATTTAGCTCTATACTGTGCCTTATGAATTCGCATTAGTTCGATCTATCATACTGTTGGGGTTTCACCTGGATCTACTCTACAATGCAGCATTCTTTTCAATTCCATCATGAAGGAGTAAACCAAACCGGTTTGGTTTACTCCTTGATGAGGACAACTTAGAGTTGTTGAAACGGCGTTGAGTGTTTAAAATAAAGGTTTGGTGTTAGGGTGAAAAACTGTGTTTTTACACTTGAGTTCTTTTATATGAAATTTAAATATAACTATGTGTTGAATTTGAGGATTTTAATATCTTATGACATGAATTTTACACTCCTGAATTTTAATATTTTTGTTTCAGAGAGTAATGCCGGGATCATTTTTTGTTTTATTACGATTTTTCCTCCGAGTGGATAATGTTATGGTGCGAATAAACGACACCAGGTTATTTCATGAATTCAACACAGATTATGTGCTACGAGAATACACTAATAAAGAGTGCGGAGTGAAGGATTTGAATTTACCACTAACAATGTTCGGCGATCCAAATATGCTCTCGCCTCATATGCCGCTTAGAACATGGGTTTACGAAAAAATTTCTCTTAACAAATAAAATAATTAAAATATATATTAATATTCATATTTGTAATATACAATTAATTTAACTGTCCTCAGTTTTTCATTCAACCTTACTTTGACAGACTACATCAAGTGAAGTTCACTGAATATTAAACAAGGTGAGTCCCTCTGTTGGTTTATTTTCACTATTCAAATCATATTATATCACTGACTCAGGTATACCAGGTGCAACTGAATGTAAAAACAAAACTCTGGAGTCTCAATGTAGAGATTTAGAACACCTGTCCTACCCACTCATAAACATGTCCAAGCTGAGGATACGATCAGTTTGCTTCAGCCAAGCAGAGTCCGAGTCACCCCTCCAGGCGTTGTTGTCAAACTACCGAAAAGGTCACAAAGAACAGAAACTAGGAGCGTGTTACCATTATTGTCGAGCAGGACATTTTCAACGTGACTGCAGAGTGAGGCTACCTGAACGACAACACAACAACCTTACCAATAGGGGAAACTCCAATGAGTCAGTATAAGAGGACCGATGCTGACTAATCTTCCTCCAGCTCCCATGACAGTATTCATGGTGAATTTGCCGAGATAGCAGCAGCCTAGTCATCAAGGTCATCATCAATGGTCGAGTATTTACCGTCACATTGACACTGTCAAGTCCAGAGTTATAAGATCAACGGAAATTGGGTCAGTTAGCAACAATATTCAGTTAAGAACAGTTACTGGCGAGTCCAGGTCAGTACAGAGTGAGACATAGTAGAGCTACAGGTAGGGGACAACAGAATCCGGCAAAGGGTCCTGGTAGCGGAGATTGACTATGATTATCTACTGGGTTTGGACCTAATCATCCAACATGACTTCATGTTTGGCCTAAGATACGACGGCCTGAGATATTTATATGAAGAACTTGTATTACCACGACTTCCATAAAATTCTGGCAGAAGCCTCAACCAGGATTCCATGTGGAACGGAAGAGATTTTTCATGTGCAGCTACAAAGAGATCCTGAGATTTGCGTTGAAATGATGGAGCCTGGACAATTCATGGTTACGTGGTTGGACGGACAAGACATATCAATTAGGGACTTGAATATGACCATTAGCGAATAGTGCTGAAGAAATAGCTGTTTCCAAACTAGTAGACATTATCATCAATTGTGAAGAAGCTTACAAGGCCCCGACGAATGAGACGGGTCTCAGTAAAAAGTTTATAAAACAGTTTGCCGACCATTTGACTCACTTTACACCCGAGAAACAGCAGAAGGCCAAGAAATGTACCTTAAATCAGTGGCAGGCAGTTGAGGATAATATCGAGTCTATAGCCGATTTGCAGCTATCTACCGGTTATATTTGTTCCTAAACGAGATCAAGGCTCCGCCAGCGAGATCAAGCCCCCCAACAAGATCAAGATCGAGATGTAGTTGAATTTTCAACAGTATGCTTTCTCATATATAAAAGTCTAAAAAGATTTATGACAGTTCAGCAATGTTCGCATTACAAGGCATTTACAGTCTAAGGTTACTCCTATGTCGGGTAAATATTTCCCGGCAGTTTGACTGTCATATTAGCCTTGAAGTAATGCGCATGCATAATGCATTGTATTTCACTTTGATATCTTAATGAAGGACGAAGTGTGATGGATTTTCACTGGAAATAATTTTTCACATCTGTTTTAACAGTTTATCTACATATAGGTGAATATTACATTATCTTTGCCAAGAACAATATCAGAATTTCGAATTTGATGCTTCATATTAGAAGAAAATGGAGAGAATATGTACTCATCTTTGGAGCTGTTTAATATCGGCAGTCTGCATTTAAGAATTTTGAAAGGGCTGTAGAACGTTTGGAGTTTCACATATAGGTAACTAAACTCATCGATATATTTTGGAAATTTCTACTTGCATCTGTAACATCATGCTATCACAAATATAAATCCTAAAATAGTTTTGACAGTTCAGCAATGATTGCATTACAAGGCATTTACAGTCTAAGGTTACTCCTATGTCGGGTAAATACTCCCCGGCAGTTTGACTATCATATTTGCCTGAAAGTAATGCGCATGCATTGCAATTAAGTTTTCTATCTTAATAAACGATGGAGTTTGAGTTCCTATTAGAAGAAAATGAGAATATTTACACACTTTAAAGCTGTGTAATATCGACAATCTGTACTTAAATATTTTCAAAATACTGAGAAACCTTTGATGTTTCACAAATAGCTGACTTAAACTCATTATCTATATATTTTGAAAACTTCTACTTCCATATTTAACACTATGGTATCACAAATATAAATCTAAAATGAGTTTTGACAGTTCAGCAATGTTTGCATTACAAGGAACTTACAGTCTAAGGTTACTCCTATGTTGGGTAAATATTTCCCAGCAATTTGACTGTCATATTAGCCTTGAAGTGCTCATATTTAAGTTTTGTATCTTAATGGAGACGAAGTGTGAATTATTTTAACTGGAAATTATTTTTTGATACGTGTTTTAATAATTTTGGTTAATGTATGTGAATATTGCATTACATTTGCCGAGAACAATTTTTTGATGTCATATTGGAAGCAAATTGAGCGAATATGGAGTCATCTTTGGCATTGAAGCTGACTGAACATTCCATTAATTGTCAGCTCTATAAATTCTCCATGCAGAGAACTCTCAAAGTTTCTTTTCAAAATTATTTCACCACTTACTGGTAAATCTAGGCCTCACCTTAAAAACAGCGCACATTTCTTAGAAAAATTATCAATATACAATACAAAAATACTTTCACATTAGCAAGTTTTGACATTGTAAATCTATACAATAATGTTCCTGTCACCAAAACAATTCCCATATTTAAAGAACGATTATAACATGGTTCTTTACTAAATCATTGTACCCAATTGTCCATTGATATAATAACATTTTCTACAAAGACAACATATTTTCAACTTAATGATGACTTCTACCAACCAGCAGTGGCAATGGGTTCCTGTCTGTCTCCTGCTTTAAGCATTTTTATGGAAAAATGTGAAGAACAAACAATTTTCTCAAAACAGATTAAATCTTTGGTTTGGTGGCGCTATTTGACATATTCGCTATTTGGGAACATAATCTTGAAGACTTACAAGAATTACTTAACGGCATAAACAACAAAAAACAAACTACTCAATTTACGCTAGAAATTGAACAGATTAACAAATTATCTTTCTTATACATTTTAATAACTAAAACAGAATCGCCATTTGAAACGGAAGTTTACAGAAAACCGACACCCACTGATATCTCAACTTCAACTCTAATCATCCAAATTCAGTAAAAAGGTGAATCATCAAATCTTTCTATGACAGAGCAAAAAACAACTTTTTTAACGTCAATAAATTAAATGAAGAAACAACGTTTATAAAAAATGTACTTTTTGCCAATAATTACCCAGAAAAATTTATTAATAAAGAGTTAAAACAGAATCAAATACTAAACGATCGCTAACAACCAACACCAAACTTCACCAAGCATCTCTGACTCCCACACATACAGGGTCTTTCAGAAAGACTGAGAAAAGAGTGGGAAACAGATATAATATTAAAACAACTTTTAAAACAAGAAGTAAAAGTGAATTATGTCAAAACAAAACGAAAAAACATACAAAAAAATTGTATCTATAAAATCCTTTGTAGGTGTAATAAATTCTATATTGGCGAAACTTCTAGACCTCTAAATGTTCGAATAAACGAACACAAAAATTATATTAAAAATCGACAGTTTGAAAAATCCAAAATTTATAAACATGCTTGGGACATTGGTCATAAAATACAATTTCAAAATTCAGTTATATTACACAAAAAAGAACACAACACGAAACGAAAACCAAAAGAGTCTGCTTTAATTTTGTTAAATTAAACCGAGTGTATCGATACTACCTCCGTGGAGTTCAATCGTTCCTGGTTGCCGATGATTAAGGAAGAAATTGCTAATGGCCGTGTCCTTATGAACAATCCAATATCGGGATATTTCATAAGGTTTTTCCTAGGTTTTCCCTTATGATTTTAACTGGATCACCGAATTGACAATATTCTTTGATCTTATAACAAAGTCGCACCTAGGAGGAGCGCCACAAAAATTTTGAAGATCATCCCTTTCAAATTCTTCAAATTTGAAAATAAGTATATTTTTGTTTAAATTATTTCTTCATATAACTGTTAAACAATATTTATTAAGAATGGTTCTTCCAGCAAATTTCATATTTTAAATGTCTTAATATTTTACGTTTTTAAACACCTTACTTTAATATTCTGCTTATGTATTGCTTTTGTTTATAGCTGTAGCCTTTACTTAAGAAAGCTATGTGATGAATGAATGAATTATTGAAAAACTCAGATCAAAGTTGAAATAGTAATTTGTATTTTTCGTATCTAATATTTACATCTTTGTTTATTAATCATAAATGGCCGTTTAGGTGCTTACATTAAACAAACACTTTTGATAAGAAAAATATTTATATATTTCAATACGTGCTTTTATAATGCAAAATAACAACAAAATGGAGTAAAATTGGCAAAATTATAATGCAAAAATCGTAAATTAAACAATCCGCTCTCTAATTGCCAGTCATCAAATTTAATATTTATGGTTTAGAAGTAAATTTAAGAAAATCGTTTGTATTCTCTAACGACATTGTGTATTAATAATGCATACTTCTCATCAACCTTCAGTTTCAACATCATCATCGTTATCCCCACTTTTATCAAAACTAACTAAACTGAATCTTACAGTGTTTGTAATCAATGGCTCAGTCTTTTATTTGAAAATATATAGTTTAGAATATATGGAGTGTTTTGATTTAGAGTTTTAGATGGCTTTAAAAAATCAATTTTAATAATTGTATTATCGCGATGTTAAAATATCAGAAGTTTGCCGTGTTGGGTGGAGCTTTTGTTGTAGGATCTGTGTTGTTTTTATTCGTCGGTCTTGACCCAATGGTCAAATTTGGAATTCGAAATGTGAGTAGAAAATTTGAAGATGAAAAGTTAAACTTTTGGTTTTCTTGAAGACTTTAAACGTTATATGGTAACAATATTAAAACTCGGTTATTAAAATTCTGTATTTTTGCGAAAATGAAAATTAGTTTTAATATCCGCTCTTCATACATAGTGCTGTTTTCATATTGGAACTGCATTACATTATCATTGGCATGAAATTGAAACAAAGCATTATTATTCCTCGAAGTTTCCTTGGACTTCCATCGTCTTGAAGTGGTAGATCTCACAACGTTTCAATAGCTATTGAAGTCCAAACAAACTTATTATTATAACTTAGGATAAAATCAATATATATATATATATATATATATATATATATATATATATATGTATATATGATTTTCTTTGTTGTATCCGGTGTTCATCCGTTTCTCGGTTTGTGCTCTGAAAAGAACATTTTACCTGACGTTTTGCCAAAATCTCATTTGGCATTTTCAAAGGTGAAAATCTGAAAGCAGAATGAAGAAATTTAGAGAATAGCTTTCAATTTATACATTCGTTCGAGATCGTAACCTGTATAATGGCTGTTCAGATGCGGTGCCGGTCTTTATTGCTAATCTTCTTGGGTGTGACCACCCGTCGCGCTGTTTATTGTCCCTTGTGATTGTTTTTCATTAGGATTAGATTTATGAGTAAGAGTTTTATGATGGGTTTTTGGTAAGTTTAGAGGGTCGTCTCGTTTATTTAATTTCCGGATTTTTTATATTTCGATAGCTTCACGTATTTGCCTATTTCGGTGATTTTCTACGTTGACTATTTCTTTGCACGTTTTGAAGTCTATTTTATGTCTTGTATTGAGTTCTTGTCGGAATAACGTTGTCGTTTGCTTATTCCTGATGCTTAGTTTATGCTCCTCTGCTCTTACGGAAATGCGTCGGTTAGTATTTCCCACGTATGACATTTTACAGTCTCAGCAAGCTATACTATATACTCCGTGGTTCTCTAACTGGATTTTATCTTTTGGATTACCGAGGACTATGCCTATGTTCGTGTGAGACTTGAAAATTTGCTTTATGTTGTGTTTTCTCAGTACTCGTCCTATTCTGTCAGTAGTACCTCTAATATGAGGTAGGATAGCTGTATGTTTGTTCTCCTCTATATCTTTGTTGTCTTTTTGTCGTGTGTTTCGGTTAATTGCTTGTTTTATTGTATGATTTTTGTATCCGGTTTTCTTTAGTTCTTCTGTTATAATTTCAATTTCTTCATTTTTGGTGTTAATCTAAATGATATGGAAATAAGGGTGTTGGGGACTGCTTCGATCTGCATCTGTGTGACGTGGCGTTCAGATATCTAAGGGTGTGTGTTGGTTTTCCGAAAAAGGACATCAATAACTCCATTGTTTCGCCGAGTTTTAAGATTTTCGTTGTAAAATTGCCATTTAATCGATAGAGCGATGTTGATACTAGGCGCTCATCATTCTGGGTTCTCCAGAGGTGGTTGCTGATATCATCATACTCGTGATTAACGACCTAAAATAAATAAAGTGGATTCATTTCTGTCATTATTTGTCGAGCTATAAGTTTTTATGAATCACCAGTTTTCCGTATAAAATGCATTGAACACAAATCGTCACAAAATGAAAAAAAAAACGCATTTTAATCCGTTTAATTGCGCAAAAAACAGCATTGAAGGCAATGGAGCGAATTTCGTTGACTAATATGTATAATTTGTACGTCAACGTTTAAAATGGATTTTCCAGACGCAGTGGTAATTATAAACATAGAAATTAAACGTGAGATCCCAACAGGGGCAAAGATCTAAGTCAAATTTATTAGTTTAATATTCCATTAACAAATTGTTAATTACTTTTTGTTTTACACTAAAATAATTGTCGTATCGAATTTTTAATTTTACGTAACCTGGTATTGTAGTGATAACTCACAAAAGGACTTTGCAGCTTTGTTTTTTTAACTATAACTATAATATATAACTATAGTTTTACTTACTTATTTGAACCACCTTGTATACGCAACTACTTATGTGCCACCGAATTCAAAATATTTTTGAACCACCCTGTATAACTTTAGTTCTATTTCACTTTATTTTTCAACCATGCCGTATATGGAAATGCTTATTTACCACCCAATATCACATTTATTTGTAAGATTTTTTTAACCCACCTGTCTAACTGTAATTTTACTTCGCCTAATATTTCAACAGCGCACATTGCTTGCTGCTTGAATTTCTATGTACGAACACACCTAAACCAAAAAAAATTCTTTTCAATGCACTAATGGAATATTTTATGCCGTTTCACTTGACTGCAATGAAAACCGTTAAAACACCCTGTACGATATAATTTCATGGCGTATCTTAACATTTAAGCTAGATATTTATGATGAAATTTTGACATTTACGTTGATGTTTACCGTGTTTTTGCAATTATGTTATAGATAATTATACGGAATCAAGCTGGAATATCTCTTTGTAGAATCTATATATAAATAGGCAAAGACAAAACGATTAGGTACCATTTTTTGCTCTGTTTCTCAACCGATTTTCTTCATTTCTGTTTTGTTTAGTAGCTACTGATGACCTTCAGTGCAGAATGCTAATAATAATTTATAATATTGGTTCATTCATTAAATAAAATATAATACAAATTCATTATTTACGTCCATACTGTCAACGCCAAATAACTGACAGTGCCGCCGCCGCCAGACGGTCAAAACTCAAAACATTGAGTAATTATATATGGAGGGAGCGATCGTTAAATGCTGTTATATTCTTAGAGCATGTACTTCTGGAAGTTGCATGCAAGCGTTGTTATTCTTTAGTGGTAAAATAGTCAATGGAGTAGATCAGTATTGATTTATCGGACGCGTTGCAGTAACTTTCATCACTTTTATACAACACCTTCCCGATATTTGATTACATTTTTATTTTCTTTTTATTTCAATAGATTTGTCAATATGAGTGAACAATTTTGGTCATTACATCTACTTCTCCGATTTCTCCACAACTCTGTTTCTTATATAAATATACTTTTTACAATTTCATGAAATAGGGTCGAATTGCCACCACTAGTACAATTTAAAGTAATTGGTTGAGCCGTTTTAGAGAAAACAGTGTAGATTTGTTGAAATTCACTGAAATGTAGTCTCTTAAATACTGTTTTGTCTGGTTTTCTGGAAAACCCTGAAACTCACATTATAGAAAATTGTATAGTAATACTGTAATATTCCTTAATACATTAAATCATTAAATTTGCCCAAGCCGTTTTTGAATAATCACTGAGTATACATAAAAAAACGTTACAATGAATTGATAACTTTTTGGAAGTCGGTTAATGAATGAAATCATCATTATAACATCGTCTGGATTTAATTTTTATTGCATTTAGTACTTTTATATATTTTGATACCTTTACATTAAGAAAATTCAATCAGTTTCTGCGTTTTATGTAGAAATAAGAATTCAATTGTTATTGTTAAATTTCAAAGGCTTATTAAAAGTTTTAATTACATATTAAGAAGACAAAATATATACTTAGGATGTAATGAACTGCCATTGTGTTCCTCAATGCTTGTAAATTAATAACCTTGTAGTTCATTGCGGCAAGGCTACAATTTATTTGTATTAATTACATAATAGTACATTACTCTAGAATTTCCCAAATTATATGATTCTCAGATGCTTGGCTAGGCTGACGAAAAGACACATTCCTGAATTAAGTTTGCCATTGAGCATCTGGACTGATAAATTGACTTGTAGGGGTTCCAATATAGCTTCGGGCAGGGATTTTGTAACCCCCCGCTGGCTACAGACTTGGATTTAAAATAACTTATAGTCACATTTTGTAAAACCATGTTACTTAATAAGGAAAAGTCAGTCCGAAAAATTTGATTTAATTCATGTTAAAATGAATAAGCAATTTCAGAATTTCAGAATTTATTTATTTAAATGAAACAAAGAAATAAGTAAAAAATTCCCACCTCGAATTGGAACACAGGGCCTTCATTTTCAGAGTCTACAAAGTTAGCGTTAAGCTACTTTAACATACGTTTAAAACGTCACATATTTTATTTATTACAAACATATGAAAAGTTTAAATTATATTTTTTAGTGATATATTATTTATAAAAAGCTAACGTATGCTCAGATTGTTGCTTCTGTTTACTTAATTCGAAATATAATTTCATTATTCTTTTCAATAAAAATGACAGTTTAAAAATACAAATTACTATGGTACTCCGTTATTAACCTATTCGCTTATAATCTATTCCTTGGTGGAGTCGCCGGTATTAAAAATATGAAAAAAAAATTATTCGGAACATGGGACAAACTGAAAAGAAATTGGATTAGCGTCGCGATATCCTGAATTGGTCCCCTCCGCTTTCGACTTCGATTGCTTCACTATACGGATTTTGTATTTGTCGATGTTTCCCAATTCCTTACAGCTACCAAAATCAATTTTGTGGCCCGTTTCATGTTCGTGTTTGAACAACACTGATGTTTTTTATATTTAGTTTTTGTTCATCCCGACGAGCAGACATTTGTCTGTTTGTCTGTCCGACGTACGATTCTGGACAGTCTCCACGCGATATGCTGTATTCATCGTGGTTCTCCAGTGGTATCTTGTCTTTTGGGTTCCCTATCAGCTTTCCTATTGTTATGCCTTTGGTATAGGGTAAGTTGGCTTGGGCAATAATAATGATTTATTGGAAATAAGGTTGTGTTACTGTTTCTTAGATTTTCAATACTACTGCGATAATTTGTGGAGTTAACATTCTGTTTAATATAAACCATTTCTGTTATTAATCATAATGTGTAATTGCAGTAAATTTAATTATTTTTTGAGCTATTTTTGTAGTATTTAACTATTATTTACTTGAGCCAACATATATCTTGTTACGTATGTATATCTTGTGTCAAATGAAACTTCAAAATAGATCAGAATTATCCAGAAATTTTACTTATTGGTTGAATATTTCCATTCTTAGTTATGTGGAAATATGCCTCACTTAAGCATATTGCATGCAAAATCCCAATGACCATTTCTGTTTTAGCAAGTATCATTAAAGAGGAAGAGTGAGGTTAGAGGAATATATTTGAAACTTCCATTTCCATTGGATTTTCGAGTATACTTCTTCAATGTTAGTAACCCAAGTGAAGTTCAAAATGGTGCAAAACCAATCCTCAAGGAGATAGGACCGTATTGCTATGAGTACGTATTCCTATAAATTTGTTTAAAATAAATTTAAGCAAAATTAGCAACAAAATATTACAATGAAATTGATCCATGCAAACAATATGTGTATAATAACTTTTAATATATAGGAATTTTAAGCACCAAATCATTTTGTCTTTAAAGTTACGCAAAAGAATTGACGTTTACAGAATCGTATTCATTTACGAAATTTAAAGAAACTATGTATAATATTAAGACCACGGCCATGCCAAATACGAGAAAAACTATTTAGTGGATTTAGTGCTCTTCATTGCTTTACCTGGTAATACCCTTGGGTTGTGACCACCCGTCGCGCTGTTTATTGTCCCTTGTGATTGTTTTTTCTTAAGATTAGATTTATTAGTATGTTTTTTATGATGGGATTTTTGTAGAAGTGCCTTCCACGTTTTTGGAAAGTTTAGAGCGTCGTCTCGTTTATTTAATTTTCCGTTTTTTTTTTGAATTTCGATAGCTTCCCGTATTTGCCTATTTCTGTGATTTTTTATGTTGGCGATTTCCTTGCCCGTTTTAAAATCTATTTTATGTCCTCTATTGAGTTCGTGTTGGAATAAGGCCTATGTCGTCTGCTTATTCGTGATGCTTAGTTTATGCTCCTTGCTCATACGAAAATGCGTCGTTAGTACTTCCCACCTATGATATTTGACAGCTTCCGCAAGATATACTATAGAGTCCGTGGTTCTCTAACTCGATTTTATGTTTTGGGTTACCGATGACTTTGCCTATGTTCGTGTGAGGCTTGGAAATTGGCTTTATGTTGTGTTTTCTCAGTAGTACCTCTAATATAAGGTAGGATAGCTGTTTGTTTGTTCTTCTCTATGTCTTTGTTGTTGTTGTCTTGACATAGAGAGAACAAACATAGAGCTATCCTACGAGGTAATTGTTAGCAAGCAATTAGTGATGTCGGCCTCATAGCGCAATCCGGTAGCTTCAGTCACCCATTGGTATCTTAAAGGGTTCGTTTAGGACTCGGCCATTAATTGATTTGTAAAGCCGGTCTTGGTAGAATTCATCGATGAGCTTCCTGGATTTTAAAACACTACTACTAGACATTTCTCGGCTTCCAGCAGATTGTTGCTTATAAACATGTCTTGCAAATTTAAGGCACCCAACATATTAAGTCTTAATAGGGGGCGCTGTGGATATCATGGCAGGTATGCCCAAACCTTCCATTCTAATTGGCGCATAGAAATAATCTGTAATCGTGTCTTGGGGTAGGTTGGTTCGCCTTCTAACACTTTCCTTTAATATTTCCCAAGGTAATAGTAGCACAGGAACCCGATTCTCGAAACCGTTCGACTACTCGACTTTCGATGTAAGTCGCATGAAAATTGACATAAACCAAGTTTAACCTATAAATTAAACCTCATTTATGTCAGGTACATACGCCCTTCGTTGAGTGGTAGAGCCGCCGAATGGTTTCAAGGGGCCCAGTTGCGATATCAGGGTTGTTCTCAGTGCTTATAATCACTGCTTAGGTTTTAGAAGAGCTTTCATTAAGAGGCTGAGTTCGCTGACAAGGTCATTCTTGACATCAACATATGCTCGTCCATCCGCAGAGACTTCAACACTGAGATGCTTGAATCTTTCACCCCTTAAAAATGTTAGCAGTTTGTTCCCTCTTATCTTAAGAGTCCGTTGTTCCAGGACCGTATTCTTGAACTTTGTCTGACCTAAATGGCAATGGTGAAGGACTTTGCCGAGTTTATAGTCATGTACTCTTTTCCATAAATTCGGCTGTGCAATCTAATTGTTCGCTGAGGCCCATAAAAGTTAACAGAAAACCGATTCACACTAAGAGGTATCTCAACATTTACTTTAATCATTCAACTTGAGTAAAAATGTCTATATGACAGAGCAAAAACCACTGTTTCCACATCAATAAATTTAATGAAGGAAAAATGTTTACCTATAAAAATGTGCTTTCTGCCAATAATTACACAAAAGTATTAACAAAGAGTGAAACAAAATAGAAAACCACACTTATTGTCATTGACAATGGACACTTTTTAGTATATCTCTTGAAAAAACAATAATTTAATACCATTTCGTTTGATTTTTGACCAAAATTATTTAAAAATACCAGGCATTTAAAAAAATAGTAAAAGAGTTTAGCATTTTGTTGTGTTTTGAATCTCAGCAGAATAAAAAAAATACGCAGAAATAATATTCTCAGTGATTGAAAATAACTTCAAACGTGGTCTGAAAATGTTTTGTAATACATTATTTTCACATATAACTAAGCACTAGTTCTTGACTGTTTTCTTTAGATGTGAAAACAAAGTGTGCGTTAGATCACGATCTAAAAAATAACGACTTGACCATACAATGTATGGCATCACACTCCCTCTAAGGCACGCTATGAGTGCTTTTAGGGGAAAATTAACTAAACCCCAGATATCCTAGATATCAAAAGGGTTTAGCTCTGTGGGAGCCCTTGCTAGGTTTTCAGGCCCTTGGTTGGAGTCGTGGCGGCAGTTTCCCATGAATTTCCTGACCGTCCGGGCTGATGAGGCTGAAATTAGCAGCAAATTCTGAGCAGCAAGTCAGAATAAACAATAACGAAAAAATATTTATATTTATTTGAAGCAAACTTTAAATAGCAATAAACATGAGATGCATGCCATTATTCAACAAATGTGTTGAAGTAAACTAAAGTGGAGAAAAATTTGAGGGGTAAACTGGGTAGATATAGGGGAAAATACCACATAGACAAATAGTCACTTTTTCTGAATAACAACTAATAAATACTCTCACTCCCTTATGAATAGCTTTAAAATCAAATAAATAGCTATTCATAAGGGAGTGAGAGTATTTATGAATTGTTATTCAGAGAAAACTCAGAAAAAGTGACTATTTGTCTATGTGGTATTTTCCCCCATATCTACGCAGTTAACCCCTGAAATTTTTCTCCGCTTTAGTTTACTTCAACACATATGTGTTGAATAATGGCATGCATCTCATGTTTATTGCTATTTAAAGTTGGCTTCAAATAAATATAAATATTCTGCTCAGAATTTGCTGCTAATTTCAGCCTCATTCCGGGCTGTTTCTAACAGGGCGGCTTTTTGCATTTGTTTGTAAAGATGTTCGTCCAGACCGAGGTATTTTAACTTGTTTAGTAGATGTTTTGGGACTAGTCCTGTCGTTCACATAACAATTGATACAGTTCGTGTGTTGTTCATGTCCCACTGAGTCTTTATTTGAAATTCCAAATCTCTATATTTGGTTATTTTCTCAGCCTGCTTAGTATTTATATTATATTATTGTTGTTAGGAATTGCTATGTCAGTTAAAGTTGTTTTCCGAGATACTTTATCTACCAAAACTAGTACTAGTCCCAGTTCAGCTTGTAGTTGTTATTTTCTAAAACAGATTCTGGTTTGTATTTATAGTATGGTAATCTTACCGACTGTGATAATTCAAGTTTCAGTGCTAGTTCCTGGCGAAGTATTTTTACCACAGCATCGTGTCGTTCTTTGTATTCAGTTGCAGCGAACGCTTGACAACCTCCTGTGATATGCTGGATAGATCCAGATATTTGGCAACCGTACCTGCATCTGTCGTTGTCAACTCATAATTAACTATTATTTTCCCCTGAAGAAGTGGGAACTACCGGACTGATATTTTTCACATATAATTGTACAATCCTATACATTTACCATTATTTTCGTAGTTCGTGTTAAAGAGATAGAAAAACTATTACAACATATCTAATGTATTCCCATATGAATTTTAAAGAAACTTATTGTAATTCTAAGCTGACCAATAAACTTTCAAAATAAACATTAGTAATTATCCTCAATACAATGGTCTGAAAGCTGGCAAAAAAGTCGTTCAGTGTCAATTAAAATTGTGTTATTGGTTAAGATTAACTAGTAAATGGTCCCAATTATACCAGTAATATTTAATACGGAAATTATTTTGTTTTAACAGCAGTCTATTATTTTTTAGCGAGTTTATAGAGAAAATTGAAGTGAAGGATAATGATAATGAAGATAGCTTAACATATACTCCATATAATATATTTAAGTTTAATAAAGAAAAGTCTGGAAATTTATCCGAAGATGATTATGTAACTGTCCTCAATCCTCTGATAGTGGTAAGTCCCATTAATTTTTATTCTAATATTAGTTACTATTTTAAAATTGAACAATACGTTTTTGTATAAATTGATGTAGCATGGAATATTTTGTTAAAGGTTTATGCTCTTTCACACTTATATAATTTAGCACCGGTTTACTTACTGTTGTAACACCTCTTTTTGAAACCAACCTTTAAATTTACTTTCATAAATTATAATATTTTTGAAGTCGGTGCCAAGCAAATCTAAAATCCTGCATTGCGTACTTATCTACTACTTCATCAAACTTAGTTGTTAATTGGCACCGACCTCAAAAATATACTAGATTGGTAGGTAATTAATTTGTACAGAATGAGCACCTTTTAATGTTAACATTTTTTACTTTCTGGGTAGGTACCTAACAACATTGAATGTGTTATTTATTTTCTAGAGTTGTATTTTGTTATAATTATTTTTAGCTTTTTAGTTATGGGTGGAAGACGGTTATATATTTTTTTAAATGATTAATTTTCAACTTTTTAGTTTTTTTGACCTCAGATAGTTTTCATTCTTAATTTTTTATTTTGTATATATAACCTTAATAGACAGGACCAGGTAACATCGAAAGCCTCAACATTAAACAATTATACATTTTCATTTAAATTGACAGGTAAATGTACTAGTACGTGTTGACTTAATAAGCCCAAAATATATGTATGCCTTATGGGCCACGCCATGTAACCTTTTTTCAACTTTTCTTGACAACTCTCGGTAATTCCACTCCACCGTATGTACCAACCATCCTGTACATACGACTGCCCACGGACAAGCATAAATTTGTTAGCTGCCCTCTGTAAATTATAGGACGGAGTAGAATCCATCCCATATTTAGGGAGTCAAATCCGTCTTATATTTCAACCATCGTATTTAACTCCTTGTTGGATACCCCATAAATTATTTCATTTATAACATTTTATATTATCGCCCTGTGTAACATTAATTCCTCTCCACCGTTTATGCAACTTCATAAGGGCTATAAAATAAATAATTTTTTAACCACACTGTATAAATATAATTCAACTCCAGCATATATTTCAACCATCCTGTATATGATTTGTTTACGTCCACATCATATAACAGTTTTTTAATCACCCTATATAATTTTAATTAGACATTTTTTCCAACATTTTTATAGCTCCAAACGTCCACTCCACTCTATGTTTCAACCATCCTGTATATACGGCTGCCTATGGACCACTATCATTGTACCATGTCCTATATTTCAATCATATAAACGCAACTTCTTCTATCACTTTACGTTGTACATTTTATTTGCTATAGCTAAACACCCTGTGTATAAACGCACCAAATAGCAGTTTAGGGTTTGACATTTGTTGTAAATGAATTTTCTATTAGGCCGAGAGAATGTGACACCAAAAGCACCGTCTTCGCAAAATGGAAAAATTTTCATTTAAATAGGGATTTGCCCGGTATACAAGCAAAACGAGCTTGGTACTCTTTGATTTAAGGAGCCAAAAATACTATGCTTTACTACCTATATGCTTGAGATGTACATAGAAAATTTTCAAATTCGCAATTAAAACTTCCAGTGCCTACTATTCCCGCACTATTACGTTGGAATTAAAATATTTATGAGCAAATGTCCGTTATGTCATTTCGATGAAATATTTGATAAGAATTTTGTAATTTTCGGCGATTTTCTTCAAAACTGCAAGTTGCATGTCGCAGAAAATATATGAGATCACCTAAGGATCTTCCTTAATAGATTAAACGTTAAAAAAACTTTACACATCCATAAGAAGTTTTCGAAAAATCGACCAATATGTTAGGGATATTGGTCGATTTCCATGCACGCATGTGTTCATTTACAAATTTCATCACTTTACCAATAGAATTCTTGTCCAAAATTTGAAGTTTCACTAATCCGGATATATACTCTATTAAACAAGACCATATTCATTCAAAACGGTGCACCACAGGAGAAGAAATCAGATAACATTCATACAAAAAAAAAAAACGCGGCTAATTGATAACCTCCTCCTTTTTGGAAGTCGGTTAAAAATGGATATAAAACCAAAATACATTTGCTCGTTAAAAGTTGTGGCAGAATATACAATAATTGCAAATTATATAATAAGTAATAAAAACAATGGAGAGTATGTGCTATCTAGTATAGTATCAAGAATCCAAGAGAATAATAATGTTTTTGGTTAAAGGACAATTTTTACCTATAATTTTCAATCGAAAAGTACTGTAGACATATTTACTCAAAATTTTTGCTCCATCTCCCAAAAACACTGAATAAATATTTTGTTCTAAAATAATCACTATAACCTGAAGCAATTTCCCAAAAATTGGACACAGCCAATATTAACTAAAATATTTATTGGAATTTCAGGGCATGGTGAACCACGTTGTAAAGGACTCCCCCGCTCTCCTATCTATTCTAAATCGGGCACTTTCGCCGATTTTCGAAGACCCTCAAACAATTTATTTAACTGAAAAGGTTAAAAACATTCTCTTTGATGGTTGTAGAATTAACTGCAATGTTACAGATTTTACTGCCAAAGCCGTTTGCTCTCAACTTAGAGCACAAATACCTGGACTAAAGGAGCCTGAACCAAATATTCTTTTATTTGCTTTGCTTGCTATTGTAAGTACACTTCAGTATTTTTCTGATCTATAATTTTCAGTAATACCATGTTTTAATTTTCTGATTGAATTTATCAGAAAATATAGGTTGACTTAGTAATAATATCAACTAAAACATAGAAATAAAATACGGGTAAGAAATTATTACTAATTTAAATCTTACACACATTACAGATTTTTTATTTTATTAAAATTAATTAATTTATTGCTTACTTTTATGTGAGTTGCATGTGTTTACCATTCAGTTTTCCAAAAAGTACATAATGTTTAAATTTATATATTTTACCTTTACCCGCGGTTTCACCTGCATATGGAATGTAGAATTCTTTGCAAAAAGAAATAGCTACCACCATTACATGTTTTTGAAACACCTTGTTTAACTGTAACTCTGCTTCACCCTATAGTGCAACCTTCTCCTGTATATGCTGCTCTTTATTTGTCACCCAATATAACATTTTTTATTTCATCTATGCAACTGTTTATGGTCTACGCTATATAATAATTATTAATAGTATTTTTTCACCCACTTCGTGAAGTATAATTTCTCTCCATCGTATATTTTGACCACCCTTTAATTGCAACTTTTTCTAACATTTTGTTAAACATATAACTATAATTTTGCTTCGCCTCATATTTCAAGTATTCCATATTTCAGGATGCAACTGTTCATGATCTACCTTATATAACTTGTTTCAACATTTTTTAATCCACACTGTAAAACTATAATCCTACTATGCCCCCGATTTTATCCACTATATATATACAACTACTTATGGGCCACAATATAATATTTTTTGTTTCATTCTGTATAATGATAAATCCACCAATCCCCAACATATTTCACCCAAAACAGCAACTGTTTATGACAACCGTATATAATAATTTTATTCAATATTTTTGTTAACTTCCTTCTGTAGCTACAACTGTACTTCCATCTATATTTGAAGCACCTTGTATATATTGCTGCCTATTAGCTAACCATTGTAGGTACTCAAAATATGCAACTGCTCATGTTCTGCCCCAAAAACAAAATTTTTCTACATTTTTTCTTACTTTTAATTATAATTCTACCCTATATTTTAACAACATTGCATATGTAACTAGTAATGGGCTATCCAATATAACATTTTTGTACCACATTACTATCTAACTTTAATAATATAATTAGATAAGCTTTTGATAATGCCAGATAAGATTCTGGCGAAACGTCAAGCAACAGTTCAGCCGAACTCAACAGACAGGAAGAAAACTTCGACCACATAGTTCCATCCTGAAACAATACATCATCAAATAAACTATTTATGTATATACACTGTAAATTATTTACTTTTTAGAGAAATGCAACCTATGGTAAGAGGGTAAAAGTCGATAGAGGAGTTACCAACACAAAGCGAATTGGTACCGTCTTGGAATATGATGGAAAACAAGAAATTAACTTTTGGTCTACTCCTGACTGTAATCACTTTCAAGGCACAGATGGTTGGATCATTCCACCACTTCTTGAACCTGAAGAAGGAATTGCAATATTTTCTACAGATTTATGCAGGTATACCAACTCATTTCCATCTTGACTATGACGCTCCAATAACTCTCATGCACTCTTTGCTGTACTGATTAGTTAGCGTTTTCGGTCCTAACCTCCAAAAGAGTTTGTGATATCCAGGCAGTCAAGTAACAGTTCTGTAAATTGAAGGCAGAGCAACATGTGTGAAATCAGATGCCAGACCACTAACCGTCTATCGCCCATCATTTTGAAATTTCCGGATCACTTGATCAAACGATGTCGTCGATCCCGAGTACATACTGGGCCTGCCAATCCGATGTTCATGGTGAACATATGCGTGTCGATTTTGAAAATTCTTTCGCTTTTGTCTCCTACTCAATATTTCAGAATCGAGACACCGAGCATACCTCACGATGGAAGCATCTGAAGATACTTTGGATAGCATTTTATTCAGACCTCCTATTAGTTAATATTGGTCATCGGTCCTTAGTTTTAGAATCTTAAATTTCAGTTTTGTTTATTTTGTATATCTCTTAAAAAGCAAGTTTTTATATTCTAACAAAACTTGAAAAAAAATATCTAAAATTATCTAAAGAAGTTGTTTTGTGCAGCTGATTATGGAAGAATTGTTTTCAGAAACGTACATGCAGATTATATTAATTCCAGTACATACAAAAATGTAGATGTTCGATTATACCAATCTAACTTAGGAGATATGGAGCACAATGAGGAAGATAAATGCTATTGCGATAGTCCCAACTCTTGCTTGAAAAAAGGTTTAATGGATCTTACAAAATGTCTGGGGGTTCCATTATACGCTACACTTCCCCACTTTCTATTAACAGACGAAATGTATTTGGACCAAGTGGAGGGATTAAATCCTTCAATGGAAAAACACATAATTGAACTATTACTAGAACCAGTAAGTACCTGAAATTTACTTTAGATATGGTTTCTGGTTAATATGTGCCGCAATACATGTTGGTTGTTTTTAAGACATTTTTGTTCGACAACTAAAATAGAGCAATTTTAAACACTAATAAAATTTCATATCAAATTTTTATTATTTAACATGTACAGTAAATTTGATCCAACTCTAACATTTTCCTAATCTCATTTCAGTTGACAGGAACGCCGTTAAAAGCTTCAAAAAGAATGCAATTTAATATACAAATCGGTCCAGTTCCTAAAATATCTTTGATGCGAAATCTACCAGTTGCACTGCATCCCATATTTTGGATAGAAGAGGTGAGTAAGGTCATCTGGTATACAAGAAGCTGTTTACTATAGACCCAAATGTATGAAATTTATATAAAACTAGCAGTTATTTGCCTCTTGTTCCACGTGTAACCTATGAAATTATATCGTATATAGTTATACTGAATAGCAGTTGTTAAGAGAACACTCTCTCTTCTTAAAACAAAACCAACGCAACGTCTCAATTTAACAAATAATAGATCATGGAATGCAACAGGGAACAATGAGCTATAATGTAACATATCGGAACACAACCGCTGACGAAGATTACTGCATTAGGTTGGAGCTGTGATGAAATGATACTAAAGTAAACTTAGCTGACCGAAGAGTTGGGTTTATTTATATTATTTGACAATATTATGAGACGTAACTAAGGGAATTTACTTCTGGTAATATACAGGGTAGCACAAGAAAATTCTAAAATAATAAAGTTTCCTTTAAATTGGAGGAATTTGAAAGGTTAACTTTAGAATTTTACGTGGCGCCCTCAAGTGAGATTGCACTATATTTTAACAAAGACGCACCTGTTTCGCATTCTTTACAAGCTATAGAAATAGCGAAACGACCCCTCTGTCTAAACCAAATCGATGACAGCTCTCGCCTTCCTACAGCATGTACCTACGTAATTGACAGATTAAACAAAGAAGACACGCCCACCAACGCCCAATCAATCACAACACAGCTCCTTTATCACGTGACATCCCCTTCTAACCCACAGAGTCGAAACGTCGAGCATTTAATAAATTCAGACGCGGTTCTCACCCGGAACCTAGCCTAGTTCATATATATATATATATATATATATATATATATATATATATATATATATATGTATATATATATATTTAAGTTGCAGTTTAATTAAAGGGTAAAATAAGGCTTATAGGACAAAATGAAACAAGAGTACTCTGTTTTTCTTTGAGCGCTTTTGTAAATCTGTTTTATTTACTTCGTTAGTTAAACTGCAACTTACATTTGTTGTTAATTGGTTACAACTTAAAATATTTACATAACCTGAGACGAATAAATGAGATTGTGTTTTACGCGCAATGCGAAAACATGATTCATCGAATTCAATATACAGCAAACTCAGTTCCACTCGCGGAGATTGAAACTGCTGTTTCCACTTCTATAGAGAAATAATTAGCAAAATGTTTGACATTTTAAAGTTTTATACAGAAAAGAGGCACTGGATATGAGAAACCAAAACTAATTGTTACTAAAATAACGAGTTTAAAAGCTACACAATATATTTGACTATGTTAAATTCAGGACTAAAAAAACCGTTTGTGTAATTCATACATTTGATACCTTACATTCCTTGACTTATATTTACGAAAATTAATTGATATGTCAGGGTTTTTGATATACTTTTTATATTTTACAGAACCTTGATCTTGAAGGTCCTCTGCTATCAAAAATCCAAACTATTTTCAAAGCTCTAGATGTACTGAAAATATGCAGATGGGCTTTATTAAGCAGTGGAATGGTTCTTATAGGGTATAGCGTATATTTATATGTTCATAATAGGAAAATGTTCCAGGTGACTGATATTAAGAAATCCGAGACAAAGAGTAGTAGTATAGGAACAGAAGAGAAGAATTCTAGTGCTCAATCAGTTACCACAGTAGAAAACCTTAAAAGAGGTTACGATAATCCTGTAATGACTGGCCATGAATTTAATAGATATAATCTTTAACGAAAATTGATACGCACGATATTACAATGTTTATACAAAGTTTACTTGAAATCAAATGGTCAGAAATGTTGCACAAAAATTATAGTCGGTTTTATATCTGCAAATGAATTTTAAAATTGTTAAACTGAAGTTAATAAATTAATAAACTGTTTTAAAAGCTTTTATTCCATTCTTGCAAAGTGAATTTCAATTCCCTTACATGCTCATGTCTTGCATTGAAACACTATTGTAGGATAAGAACCATCGTGTTTGGTTATCTGTGACACAGCAGGCATATATTTTATACGAAGATGTTAATTCGTGCTTCCAAGTTTAAATCGAAATTTCACTTTCAATCGCTGATTTTTGTACTTCATAGTAGAGGGTTCCACACTGTAGGAGCATGCTCTAGCGTTGTCCTAATAAGTGAATAAGACACAATATCCAGAGCTTTGATGTTACTGAACGCTTGACAATTTCTCACGATGAAGCCCAGCATTTTTAATGCTTGCAATTTTACGCAATTAATATGTTTAAGGAATGTTAGTTTAGAATCAAAAGATGCCTAAATCTTTTGGCCTCTACTAAAGTGTCCAAATCTGTATTTTCAATGGCTTAGCCAAAACTCAATGGTAATTTCTTTCTAGTATCATTAACTATTTTATATTTGGAAGCGTTTAAGCCTAAATGGTTTAATTTGCACCACACTGTTAACTTTACTATGTAACTTTGTAACCTACTACAGTCATCAACTGTGTCAACTTGAACAAAAATCTTTAAATCATCAGCGAAGTGGCCCCAACTTAGACCCCGGTGGAATAGCAGAACTCGCAATATAAGTCACAAATTGACAACCACTTTACTCAAACTACTGTGGGCGTTTATCTAAATATGATTGTTTAACTAATTCTCGTGAAAGCCACCCGCGTTTTATTTCTCTTACAATAACTTATGGTTTATGCAACCAAATGCCTTTGAGAAGCCTGTATATACCACATCAACCTGGCTATGGTTATCCAGTACTTCAGAAATAAATTGGAAAAGAAGCGCTATAGTAGTTACTGTACACCAACCAGTCATAAATTCATGTTGTGCCAATGAGCTTAGAGCCGTATAAATGCGTTTGTATAAAACGGTTTCAAACACTTTTGCAAAATTACATAGCAATAACACCGGTCGATTACCAATTGGTAATTACAGAACTATTTCCAGATTTCAAAATGGGGCATAAAAATTCCAATTAGTCTGCAGCCAAAAATTATACAGTTACGGGAAATTAGATTTTGCAAAATTTGTTATCTTTGGGATAAGAAAAATTGGACCACCGGTTTTTAATTTTTGCCACAATATATAATGTAGGATGATGATCATCTTCTACAAATGGAGATTCGGTTTTGCATACCGCACATACAAATTCGATAGTACAAGATCTAATAATCGATTAAAACGATTGTAAATAATGTTACAATGTTCTATATCAAATATTGACTGAAACTGTAGAATAGTAGACGTCTTTCTATCAAATTCGGTGCATTAAAATCTCCCGTAATGATTACTTTATGTCCTAGAATAAATGTTAATTGTTCCAATTTCTCAAAAAAGTGTCATATATGTCCAGTGGTACGTCAGGTGCAACATATATTACAAAGACATAAATACCTTTGTAGTTAATATAACTTTTATAGCTTTGAAAATTGTCCTATACGCCAATAAAACGCTGCCTCCTCCACTCCTATTTGAGTCCTGAAAACTTCGATCTGATCTAAAAACACTGTAACACTCTTGGAATAACTCAGCACTATTTACTTCTTGACGTAATAACGTCAAATTCGGCAGAAGACATTTTCTCAGTAGGTAGCTGTATTTTTAGCAGTTCATTGTATAGGACAGTCCACAGTACCGATCCCCGCGGTACTCCTTTCGTTACTTCTTATTATCCATATCTAATTTGATATATCTATTTTTCAAATAGCTTGAGTTTAATCTTATGATATATAGGCTGACCTTCTTATTTAATAGCTGTTCTAGAATTTTGTCCCATGGCGCCGTATTAAATGAATTTTTTATGTCAAACATCATGTTATCCTTTTTGCCCTGCGTGACCTTTTGTTCTATATAATTTATGGACATAACCGTGGATTTACCTTCTCTGTAACCGAATTGTACTTCCAAGTTCCTCGTTAAGTGTTTTTATGAATGTTTCATAGACTTTCCCAAAAACATCCAGTAGACAGATTGGTCTATACGAGTGCGGTTCCTCTACCGGTCTATTCTCTTCGATTATGAGAACCAGCTTTGCCAGTTTGCATTCATCCGGGAAAACCTGTCTTTTTAATAATTCGTTATATCTTGTTCTAAGTTTTTCAGTCTTGTTTTCCACGACAGTTTTTACAATCTCTGGCGGTATATTGTCCGGCCGGGTGCATTGCCTCTTTTTATTTTGTTTTCTGCTGCAAAGAGTTCCTTAATTGTTATCTTTGGTCTTATTTTTCCTTACCTTTTTCACCGTTATTGGGTATACGCTTCCTCTGACCCTGTTTTTCAGCTCATCACTCAGATTATGCCAGCACTTTTTCTTGCTTTGGTTTATTAGTTTCTTTACTTTATTAGTTTCTTTAGTTCTGTCAACTGTCGACAGAGGGCACAAATATGGATTTAGGTCAACAACGAAGTGAATCGCAGTTAGTAAACCGCTAAGTTTCACATTGTCTGAAGGTTACTTGCAAGGTCATGATCAAAGGTTCCATACCATAATCTATGACTTAATTACCTAGAATTTTTAGGATGTAGTTCATAGTTTTCAAGTTAATATGATTCTTGGATAGTCCGGAAATTGTGTATTTTTGTTCTTTATGACCCTGATATCTCAAACACTGTCCATTTTTAGACTTTGTATCTAGGTTAACTTTTGATCAGGACTTCATGAAGTACAACATACCAAAATTGCAGTCCATAAGATTTGTGCGGGGTACTTTGTCAGCGAAAGTGTTGTTTTTAATTGGGCCATAACAAGAAAACCGTTAGATATCCTTACATGTCTGTCACTTCATTTATTAAGCGTTATTTTTATAATTACTGACTGCTTTGGCTTGGCCTGAGTGGGCATTAAAAAGTTATATTCGGTACTATTCAAAACGATTTTCTATGCCTATTTAGGGTGGATCGAAAAAAGGCATTTTTCTCAGATCTTCTTCTAATAGCAGTCAAACTGCATCTGACGTCCTAACTAAAATGTTTGCAAAAGATTTAATTCTAAACCAGTTTGTATTTGTGGGAGAATTTTGAAAATTCCCAACAGTTTGCTTTTTTAAAATATCCTGTTTGAATGAGCTGTAATAAAATTTACGTCCCTTATGTAGTTATGTATACGCAAAAATATATTGGTAATAGTGTTTTATTGAGACCTCTAGAGGAAAAACATATTTGCGAAGTTATTTCAACAACCCTATTGGGGGACGAACGATTAAAAAGTCGGAAATTCGGAAAAATATGCCAAAAACCTGAGTTTTCTCTAGGGTTCGAGCGGAAGATCTCATTTAATCATGTAAATCTTTCGTATACTTTTTAGTTAGACGGTATGCTTACGTTTGACTGCTATTAAGAGCTGATTTAAGATAACTGCCTTTTTTCGATCCACCCTAATTCCTATATTATTATAGAGTATGCATAGAATTTACAAAACAAATAACTTTATAAAATTTATTTACATAGCAGCCTTCTTAATATTAATTAAATCACAATCAAAATTCTATTGTATTTTAATAGTCTTTTTTGTTCTTGTCACATCAACACTAGTTGCAACGAAGAAATGGGTAACAAAGTTCAATGTCAATCTTAACAAATAGTAAATGCACAACAACATTAATACTGTAACAACAATAACATCTATCAGATAATACTGGACAACCCCCATATGTCTTGAGGGAGTCTGAAGATGCTTAGCACCTTTGTGCCGAATTATGTACTCTGTGTGAAATATTGCTCGCTGCAGAGGTGTTTCAGGTTGATCCATTAGCAGAAACTGCCTCCGCTTTACTTCCCGGCGGTATTTGGGATCGTGAATAACTTTTCTTATAGCATATAGAAGTTTGTCTGCATTAAGTGTGGCTAAGTCTAACTTAAGAGCGTAACCATCTGTTTCTGCTTTTGCTGCATTAGAATCATGATCACAGAAGACTGGAAGTGAAACAATGGGAACGCCGTGGTATACAGTTTCGAACATGCTCAGAAGTCCACCGTGCGTAACAAAAGCTCGTAGTTTTGGGTGACCTGAAATTCAAATTTGATTATTTAGAAAGTATACCCTGTCGCAGATCATCCATATTATGTTTAAGATGAAAATTCGGATATTTTTTGTTCGGCTTTACCTAAGATATCTTGTTGTGGTAACCATTTTCCCAATTTGACGTTCGATGGTAAATCTGTCATGTCGTCTTCATCTTCGTACTTCCACAGAACTCTTTGTGGCAATTTTCGGAAAACAACCATCAGCATTTTTCGTAGATAAAAAGGCATATTAGCTGCCTTGACCGATGATCCCATACTGAAGTATATGAAGCCCGCATCTCCGGCTCCACGAATAAATTCTTCGAGGTACTGTAATAATGACAAATATGTTAAACGGAACTGTTAATTTCAACCATATGTTTTAAATGGATAAATATTGTTGACAGCCTTCGATTCTTTGAAGGCAAGACAGTTTTAGCCGCAAAACTAAATAATAGATTCAAATCAAAGAATTCTGAAATACTGAAAAGCAGAATTTTCGGGTATTCAGTACGTTTAGATGTAGAAAAATAAATTTGTTTAATAATTACCCAGCAGAAAATATAATGTATATCAAGTTGCCAGTTTAACAGAAGAGAAGATACTCTATTAAAATAATACAAGTTATTCGGATGGAGTGTTTTAAAACTGTCTAACAAAATCAAAATGGCACTAGCCAGTATCAACAGCTTTTTGCAAACACCGGCGACTTTAATGCCAAAGTTAAAAAAGACAAAAGTGGGGCACTCTGGGTTTGGTGAACCCAACGGGTTCAGATGTAGGTCTATCTACACACCCTGTACAAATTTATTTCATAATATAATGTATGTCAGATGAACATGAAAATGTAGTACTGCCCAATGAATTCCTGATTATTTTTGTAGGTTTATGACATTCGGCTTTGGTGAAGGAATTGGATCCGAAGTATTCAGCTAATACTGCTCCGCATGCGACGTTTGAAGCATCTGCTATCACAATCAATGGTTTATTAAAATCTGGGTATTGCAAGATAGTGGGGTTGATCAAAAATCGTTTAAAAGTGTCGGATACTATTTGGCATCCCTGAGACCAAGAAAAAAAACGACGGGCGGTGTGTACAAAGCGCAGGGACGTAATCAACGCGAGCTTATGACTTGCACTTACTGGGAATTCCTCGTTCATGGGGAACAATTGCAAGCCCCAATCCCTAGCACGAAGGAGGTTGAGAGGGGTACCCGAACTGCTCGGCCAGGGAGGACACTCTGATTCCTTCAGTGTAGGGCATCACAGACCTATTATTTACTCAATCTCGTGCGGCTAGAAGCCACCAACTAAGAACGGCCATGCACCACCACCCACCGAAACAAGAAAGAGCTTTCAGTGTGTCAATCCTTCCGGTATCCGGGCCTGGTGAGGGTTCCCGTGTCTGCGAATGAATCTATGATAATGGAAACGAAATTTCTTCTGAGCATAACTTTTATTAGGAATTGTAACAGAGCAAAAAGCTGTTATCGTTTAAGCATTTATTCAGTTGGCTTATTGAGACATCATAAGAATAAGTAGCTATAATTTGGGATGTAAGGTTCAATGCCATACCCTTTTATAATAAATATGAACAATAAACACATAGTACAGAGAAGGTTAACATTAAAGATGTACACACCAAAATGTCAGGTTATACTTATAAGATGTTGAGTTCTAGCTTAAATTTTGAAACTGAGCAACGTTCGGAGTGATGTTTGCCCTTAATATTTGAGGAAAAGAATCATTTGCTCTAAGAACATTGACATCTATCAAAGCTCGAATGACTCTGAATCGTCTGAATTATATTATCCCTGGAACTGGGTCTTTCACGATATACCAATTTTCTTATTCTAACCCACAAATATTAGAGAAATATAAGGTCCCGTGATCGAGCCGGATTTTCGGTTGGCCACTCCATCTGTCTGGCAACATATCATCTAACATTCATCGAACAGAAACAGATATGGTGGAGAGCATCCATCTTGCTGCAATCACATGTTATCACGTTGCTCCAGTGGGATGTTTTCTAAATAGGAAAAAAAAGCGTCAAATGAAGAAATGAATAAACAGCAAATAAGTACAGCTTACTTGCAAAATGTCAAAACTAAAAAATTTAATCACGACTTCACTAATTTGCGCACTATTTGATAATAATACCTAACTACGCATATCCGATTTCTATCGAAGCTTGAAAATTACATTTAGGTTTGCTAAAGTAAGTTAAAACGTAAATTTAGATCAACTCTCGGAAAATATGCTCAGTTTTTCACTTCTCTATGTAGAATTGTTAAACAAAATTAAGAAATATATTCCATAAAAAATTGAAGACAGGTTCTCGTAAACCACTGCCTGTCAAAACCTGTTTAATAGTTTTGAGTTTCACAGAACATCCAATCTTCAAAAAAATGTGTTTTCAACCTATATGCCCACACGAAGTGAATTATTCAAACTCGTAGTGTGTTTTCAGCCCAGTTGGTCGATACATGGGACTGACTAAGTAATTACAGCAAGACTGCTTAGGTATTTTTTGCACTCTACCAGATATTTAGATGCAAAAGTGCTGTTCCTGTTTTATTTAAAATGCACGCTTCCGGTGTAAGTATCCACTTCTGGTTAGCTCCTAAGATTACATTAATCTTAAAACTTTTTCCGGTGTGAATCCAGCCACTTCAGGCACGAAAGCGGAAGTAGCTTTTTGCGCATAAGAAAGAGTTTGTCAATTTCACTGAGGAGTTCAACACAAGAAAAGTCTGAGAAAATTAATATACCTATTTTTTTTTCTTTCGGGACCTGTAAAAAGTTTTGACCATTTGCAAATCCAAACACCATCACAAAGCTAGATATTTCTTTTCCTGTGTTCATGCACACAATTTTTTTGAAATAACACTAAAATCGTGTGAATATTTGCATAATTAACTTTGAAGATTATATTAAACATGTACTTACATCTGGCAGAGGTTTGGCTTTTTTGCAATGAATGCATGCTATTTCGGCAACATTTGGGAGATAAGGCCTAGGATAAGTCAAAGTTGCATGTCCATTTTGAAGTATGAAGCTGACATTTTTGGAAATCTCATATACAGGGGGTACATCTTGTCCAAAATGATTTCGAACAACTTCTTGTAGCATCCAGTTAACCTGAAATTAAATTCGTTATCTATCTCAGGAACTATACGATCTTCATAATTTTATTTTAATACGGAAACTGTAGAAATTAACTATTGAACTCGAACACTTATTTTGCAAAAAAATTCCATTATCTTTTTGTCTGTTCGTAGTTTGAAAAACAAGGGAAAAACTCAAAAGACACGGTTTAGTAGGGAATTATTTCAAGCATTTTGGAAAATAATTACAGCATTCTCTTAACGTACTACTGCCGTAATATTAAATTATACAAACAAGGAATTGGAATGCTTCAGCAATTTTTCGAGGGTTCAATGTGTTGGCTGAATCAATGTTGAAGAATCATTAACTAAACAATTTAATTTACAACTCCCTAAAAGTAGAATTCTTAAAATAATCATTACTAGTCGCATACCTAAATTTAAAATTCATGTTGCCACTTCAAAGGGGGCCTTGCTGTGTTAAAATAAATTAAGGCTGAAATTAGCAGCAAAATTCTGAGCAGCAAGTTTAGAATAACCAGTGACGAAAAAATAGTTATATTTATTTCAAATCCACTTAAACACACGAAACATTTGAAGGGTAAAATGGGTAGCTATATAGAAAAAGAGGTATTTGAATTTTCCAGGAATATTTTTTTGAAAATCCCTTCCTTCCCTATAAAACGTTATTTCTTTTAAAAGATATTATAGTTTACTTACTTTTCGAGATTTTTCAATCCATTTAACGCAAGACAGTATATTGTTTCTAATCGAGAACCTTCATCAGTTCCGCTCCCTTCAACTGATTAAATTCTCGAATAATTATTTATGTATACAGTACATGTAACTGAATTTAATATTTTCTCTGACAACCAGGAGTTTCAGGAAAATCTAGCTCACAGAGACTCCAAATCGGGAGTAGTACTGTTTCCTAGAAATCACAAGCGTTTCACACAGTCGTAGTGTGTTTTTTGTATACCATTTGTTTTAAATTGTTTATTAAATTCTGCTCTGTTTACATTTCGCATATTTTTTACTGTACCCAAGCCTGTCGATTTGTAAGAGAAACTTCTATTTGAACACAAATGAAAATAATGAATACAATTTTTTTTGGATAGCTATGATCATTTTAAAGGAGCATATATTTTCACCCCATGACCGGTGTGGCTTAACGCAACCTCATATTATTAGTTAGTTATAAGGTATGTTCACTTGTAGGTTTTTCAAATAACTGGCGCCCTAAATAAAACTAAATTTTGTTGTTTTAATATCTGATCCACACCCAGAAATGTTAGGCCAATGCATTGAAGAAAACTTAAATATAAATGTGTCAGAAAAGAAAGGTAGTCTTGAGAATAGTGAATAAATTGTCCATTTTACAGTAATCTTATTTGAAATACTGTGCTTTGGAAATATTTAGAATACCATTTGGAGTACTGTTATAAGTAAAGAACAGTTTATTTGGGAATTTAAGTTAGTTTCACCGAACCCACAAATACTTAACGTTTGACAGGGCCCAATGTATTTCAGTGGAAGACATTTCTAGATTCAACTTTCCTTTCCATCATCTTGTTGTGTGTCCTTATTCATTCCGATTTTCAATCAAGCATAATTATTTTGTGCACTTTCCTTAAGTCCTTACTTTCGTCGGCACATATTAGATCTGATGTTATGAGGGCTGTCTTTTATATTTCGGGATTGGACAACCCTAGTGTTGCAATCTGACAACTGACCGCTCTATCCTAAAGTTTGACATTTTTGAGGTTATACGTACTCAGAACGTTTTGACATGCAGGCACTATGTGTTGTTTACAGTAACTTAAAGGATTCATCTCGGCCAAAAATTGGAATTAAATCGTGAACATTTTCGTGAGATTATTTTTTACAACTTTCGACGTGGATTAAGTCAGCAAGAGTGCATGGATGAACTTAATTTAATTTTTGGCGATGAAACTCCATTAAGGACCACTGTTTATCGATGGTATGGTGAATTCAATCGAGGTCGTAGTTCACTCAAAGACGAATTTCGTGAAGGTCGTCCAAAAACAGTTGTTGTTCCGGAAACCATTGATGCTGTGCGCGAACTGATATTGCAAGATCGTCATGTGACCTATCGTGGTCGAAAGAAAAGCTCAAAAAATACGATCGCGGTCTTTCAAAACACGTTTATGACATAGTGACAGGTGATGAATGGGGGATTTAGCGTATGAGCCCGAAAGTAAACAGCAGTCGACTGTATGGGTGTTTCAAGATGAGCGGAATCTAACAAAAGTTGTTCGCGCACGGAGTACTTCCAAGCAAATGATCGCCTGTTTTTTCGGAAAAACTGGACATTTCGCAACCGTACCACTAGAATAACGCAGAACAGTCAATTCTGAGTGGTACACAACCATTTGTTTGCCTTTGTATATAAAAAATAATTTGCAAGTAGATTAATATAATATCTCATTTTTCATATTATTCAGTTTTTCGATTGTATATACATATACTTATTACCTACATGATTTTAAAAGCCTAAGATTATCTTATTATCTATAGGGACTACGTCTTAATTAAAATCGTGAGCTACTTCAGTAATATTCAAAGAATAAAGCAAAATGTATTTACCATAAAAGAATGAAGAGCACCACCCGCAAGATACCAGAACGTGTTCCTGATCCTTTGAAAAAGATTCATATCATCTGTGAGAGAAAGTGACAAAAATGGAGTTATTGAGTATGGCGTAGGGTTACCGGCAAGCGATAATGTGAAAGTGTAAAATCCAACTGTATTTATATATATGAAGGGAACTTTGAAATGGTGGACAAATCCCAGGGCACATTCTGGATAAGCACCATCCAAGACCAGTAATTCGAATTTATGTTGTTGGTACAAAAAGTCTTTGGTTTCGGAATCGGATAGTAAGACGTCACAAGCCTGAAAATATAAAACCTTATTAGTAATGAAATATACAGTTATATACATTCATGTATTTTTAAAAGTAATTAAAATCACTAACTATAATAAGAAATGATCAGCATTTTTAAATTCAGAAGTTTACTCATTTAAGGAAATTGTTAAATAACCTAAATTTTCGAGTATTTGTCGCATAAATATTTAATTTTTTTCGTTTCACAAATCTACAGAATGTTGTTTTCTGGATTATAGTTGTGGCATAATTAGTTTGTATTTTTGTTTTTTGGGAATTAACCTTTAACTACCGACGTAGGGCCCGTGAGACTGCGGCGGTTAGACATTTTGTTAAAATTACCCCTTCCCCGCGCGGGAGAGCTCGGCACTCTTTAGTAGCTGCGAGCTGCGAAATTAGTTGCACCGACAGTGTTGAGTGTGGTAGTTGTACCAGCGAACACGATTCCAGGTAAGTTATTACGTGACTTTTTTGTTGGCACTACGGAAAACATAAAGTGCTTTTTTACAGAAACCTAATGACCTGATCGTCGTGTGTTTATAAAACAATTAGCTCGGCATTTAGTGATAGAGCAGATGAAGAGAAGGGTGGTCAACATACGTTTGCCTGGAGAGCATGAATTTGGCAAGAATACTCGGTTCCTATATGCCAGATACAGTTGAAGGTCAAGCAAACGAAGAAAAAACAAGAAAATTGTCCACCTAAACATAATAGGAAATCCACATATCAATGTTATATTTGCAAAAAACATGTTCGTTTACAGTGGGCTAAACAAACGTGCTCAGATTGCGTGTAACTTTGTTCCTGGACATTTTTTTTATTTGAAGCATTTCAAATGCTGTTTAATTTTTTTGTGGTTCCTAAAAATCAAATTATTTTTAAGATTTTTATTTGGTCCAGTAGTCATTTTTAGTTAAAAAACATAGCCTAAGATGTTAAGGCATATAATTACAAAGTTTATTAAAGATCCCAAATTAACAATAGGAATTATAATTTGATAAATATTATACTTATTTTCCATAAAATTCATTATTAAACTTGCGGCCTCTTAGGCCCTACGTCGGTACTAGTGTGACAAAAAAAAACACGTCAGTAGCTAAATGTTAACACAACATTTGCCCAGTTAAGTATATATTTCAAATACTCCAAACGTTCCAGGGTCTAAATCAGATCCCATTTTCATTGCCAATAAAATAAAAACAACTTAATAAAGAAATTAAAAATTAAAAAGTTTGCAATGACAAATTTTGCATTCAAAAATTGATACTAAATGTCTGACAATATAAGCTGATGTAACTAAAAGAGTTTACTGGTAGTTGTTATATACAAGGTAGCACTAAAAAATTATAAATATCATATGAAATATGCTTCTTTGAAACTGGAAGAATTTGAAAGAGTTATCTTCAGAATTTCATGAATTTATAATGGAAAATCTAGTGAAAACCTAATGAATTATCTCAGTGAATGGCTGTTGATTATTTTATAATTGTAGATGTATGACTTTCGCCCTTGGTGAAGGATTTGGATTCGTATGCAATTGGAAGTTCTGCCTTCGAATTCTTGATTAAATATTGCCCCCATAATATAAAATCTGGGGGTATTGCAAGATAAGAGGGTTGACCAAAGATCTTTTAAGAGGATCGAATGCCATTTAGCATTCCGGATGCCAAAAAAATGGTCGAATTGTTTCGCCTAAAAAAAATTACAAGCCTAGACATTTCTGCAAATTGTGGAGTGAATCTATGATAGTAGTTACAAGTAGCTACAAAAAGTTCTGAAAGACGCTGTATATATGATATGTTAGTTGGTAGTAGTTAATATGTTCAAGTAGCTGGCTGGTGAATGTGGTGATTTTGTCTAACTTTTTATTCATGAATTTTTTAAGATAATTATTAGCAAATAATACATTTTATATCACTGCGTTTTTTGGATGATTAGATTTGAAATTATGTCGTCTGCCTGTACTCTTCTGTAATAAATTGAAATTGAGCTTTGTTTTTTAGTTTCTGAAGTTATGAATAAAACATTTTTGAAATTATATCGTGTCTAACTTGTGGGTTTTGATCAGCAAATAATTCTACCTTTATTTCTATTTTATTGTATTTTTATTATCTGAATTTCCCAACTTATGTTATCGTGTGTTGGCTCTTTTCGTTTCTATATCTCGGAGATCCTGCAAATCAAGAATTCAATAAAAAAAAACTGACTTATTACAGAAGCATCAACATATTGATCATTGACAACTGTGACTCGTCGATGTATATTATTACATTTTTTAAATTTATTTTCTATATTTCTATACTTATACAAGTTCTGTCAAACTGCACGATATCTGGGCGGAAATGCATTTTTGGAAAAAAATGGTTCAGTCAAATGCTTTAGGATTTTTCCCAGGCTATTTTTTTTAAATGGGAACCTCTATTATTAATTTCGGGTTCCGATAAGACGGAAAATTTCTCATAGGAGCCTCTAGTTTTCACTGCGGATTCCGAAAGAGTGGATAATTTTACGCACTTTGACAATGTCCTTGACCAGGACCATTTGGAATACCCTATTTTAATCAGTCAGTTTACGGATTAGCATTAGGACTATCGCTTACCGTAAATTGGTTTGGCGTCAATTGGTTGATTTTCTCCAAAACTCGTCCGCCATCTTGGATTGAAAAATTTCAAAAACTGATTTTAGATTCGTAATCATCGACGTCGAAAACCCCCGTATCCCGAATTGGGCGTATATTGGTTGATTTTTTCAAGATTGCATATTTTCAAAAACTGATTTCCGACTGGCAATTATCGGCGTCAAAAAAAGTTAACCAATTAACCAATTGACGTCAAATCAATTTACGTTAATCGATTGTCTTAATCCTGTTCAGAAGGATGATTAATTAAAATAGGTTAATCCAAATAAAAAAACAAATTTAACCTTGAAATGACCTTGAAGCTCTGGTCAAGGATATGTTCAAGGTATATTTGTACGTAAAATTACCCCCTCTTTCGAAATCTGCAGTGAAAAACAACTTATACCTCGGAATGACCTTGAAGGTCAAGTTCAAAGTTATGTCAGATTCGGACGTGAAATTTTCCGCTTTTTGTGAATTCGTAATAAAAATGATGAGTTCCTACTTAAAAAAATTTAGTTGGCTTTGATTTGACCTTCAAGATCACGGTCATGGTCAAATTCAAGTTTACCAATAAGTAGCCAGGAGAAAATCCTTTAACTTTTGTTCAAACCATATCGTAGAATTTTCAAAAATTTTTGGAAATGTAGGAAAGTTAAAAAATGTTAAGCGACAAAGATATATAAAATGAAAATAAACTCCAAAAAAATCCAATAATATTGTAAACTTCACGATGTGCTCGATATATCAGTTAAATTTTTTAAACATGTTAGTTACATTGGCGTATTTCCAATTTTGAGCAAAAGCTAAGCTAATGCAAGAATCTAATATTGGGTGCGTGCGGTAGAACCAATATAGTAATTGTGTTACTCAATATCATAGAACTTTTTTATCTACTGTTTGGGTCAATGTTGGGAGATAAAATGTATACCAGATTTTAAGTCAAATTGTAGGCTTGGCAGCAAAAAAATGGGATCAGCCAAATCAGTTCAGTAGTTCTTAGGTAATGGCCAAACAAACAAACAAAATTCGGCACAATTTGATAACAATAATAATAAGACAATTGGTTGCTAAATTTTTGCTAATTACTTAGTTCATTTTCAGAAATTGGAAATTGATTTCAAGATAGCACCAATAAAAATAAATTTGTGTATTGTCGAATTGATGTTAATGTGCAAAAAATAAAGATTATTAATTTGCTATGAAAAATATAATACCAACACAATGCATATGCTGAGAAACCAGCATACATTTTTTTGTCGATTAGGTCTATGCGCAAATAATAAAAATATGTACAGTATCAATCCTAAAGGCATGATATACTTGTAGGGGTCTTCAAGACATGTGTTATTTTATTTAATTTTAGAATAATTGATGAAAATTCGGTGAAAAATTATATTTATTTCGAATAACAATTACTTTGATTACTTGTAACGCAAATTCTTAAGATCTAGACTTCTGTGTTAAATACACATTAATTTTCTCGTGGGAATTTATTAAAAACATTGTTCCGTATTCTCGGCGTTTAATTGAAATTATATATTATTTCCTTGATATTGAAATAGGAAATTGCTTAATTTATACCATTTGGTGCCAATTACAGCTGTAATATCGCCTTCATGCTCTGGGCGCCTGTGATTTAATTACAAATAAAACTCGTAGAAACGTACCTGCTACTTGCTTAAACTATAAATAAATTTCATTCGGAAAGTAGGGACAAAAAAATACGGAATGGGGCGAAAGATCAGTGTATATTTTACATGGCGTCTCAGTAAGGGTGGTCAACCACTATAAAAATATTATAAGAAAAATTCTTCCTTCAAAGCAAAAAAATAAATCAGTATCAGTTTAATTTCTGTGTTTTGACAAGACACCACATTTTATGACACAAATATAAATATCAGAGAGAGAGAGAGAGAGAGAGAGAGAGAGAGAGAGAGAGAGAGAGAGCATTTTAATACAAACTTGTAGAACTGTAGAATCTTGCATTTTCCCCCTATAAAATACTATGTAAAACATGAACATTACATGGGTGTAATAATAGAAAAGAAAGCTATGGAATTTATAACAAAAATGATAACTTTGAGAAGAGCAGAGTCTAATCCGGACCATTTTCTGGTTTAACTAACATGTGAAAATGAATAGAATATCAAAAAAAAGGACTAGCAACGAATCAAAAGAAAAAAAAATTATTCAAACCTCCTACAAAAGGAAGAAGTCTAGGATATATGAAATGGAATGGGGGTTTAACTTTGATATGTTGGTAACATTAGAAAAGAACGATCATGCCAGAGTACTTACGTTTGTATTTGCCTGGTCTGATGACCGCTCTGTAGGCGAAGTTGACTGTATTTTGAGAAGCTGACGCGCACTGCCCTTTAGTGAATTTTTCTGTGTCTATTTCACGACCGGTCGTATTTCACTTAAAACTACAACAATGAAGAACTAGAGAGAACTAGTGCTTTTACGAACGAGAATGTCTATACCATCCCAGACGGTGGTTTAAGCGACTCTGGCAATGAGTGTGCGCATAAAAATCTCCAACAAAAACAAAAAAATACAAAAAAAAGATTCGGAATTACACTGCTAATCCAAAACTCTTGTCCCAAAATAAATACACTAATCTACTAATAAATGTTAATGAATCCTCAACAATATATATAAACAAAAATTAAATGAAAGAATTACGTACCCACTAATTGAAGATGTGGAAGAAATGGGGGAGGCTATAAAAACTGTGGTAAAGAAGGCAAATGAGGAAATTCTAGCCTACGGAAATATAAAACAGAAGGGGCAGGACTGGAATGATGCAAAACGCGAAGAAATAATGAAAGCGCTAACAAGAGCAAGACAGAAACAAGTAGCGTCACAAAACGAAGCCAATTTCAAAAGTTTTATAAAAATAAAAAGCGAGATAGAGAAACCTATAGGAAAAAGAAAAGGGAATTTAATGAAAAAAAATAGGTAGTTAGAAGAAAAGTTCCAAAACAAAGAAATCATAGCTGTCTACCAAGAAGTAAGAAAATTGGGATATGATACCAAAACCAATGCAAACTCATAAATGATGACAATGAAGAACATATTACCGATCCGGGGAAAATAATGTTCTCACGTGACGTGACGATAATGTGTTTCCACCTTTATTGGAACAGCTATCAAATTGACGTCAATAGATTGACGTTTCTTGAAATGTTGACAGATTGTCAAATTATGCATATCAACAGAGTGAAAACACAGTAAACATTTGAGGGAATACTCACATGAAAACGTAGTATTTGTTAATTAATTTCAATGAATTGCTTAATGTTTTTCTTTTATCAACAACTGAAGTGTCCAATGTAATTAGTTTATAATACTACATAATATTCTCTAGAAACTATTATTATGAAGACTAAGCACTCACTTCATGTCCATATCGAATCATATCCAAAGGAGAGACTGGTTCTTCTCCTCTCATTCGCGAACCCACCAGATCCCAGTTGGTGAAGTTCCTTACGTAGAACACTAAACCAGCAGGAGTTATTTCTTCTAAGCCAGGCAGAAAAAAGTCTGCAGGAAATGCACTAATGAAAGTAATATTGTGATGTCTAGCGATCAGTCCTCTTGCTAATTCCCAAAAAGGAATTTTATGTGATTTAGTTCCGCCCATTGTTATCATAAGAATGTTTGCACAGGTACACATGTTTATCACAGCTAATGTTGCCGCTATCACGGACAATCGTTTCGAATGCATTATCTGGAACAGACAGAAAATAAATTTTAATTATCTGACAGTCGTTTCGAGCTAATGTTAAAGTTTTTATTTATATAAATATTTTCCTTTAAGCTTTTTCCAAAATACATGAAAATTTGAATAAATAACATCTTTGGGAATAAAACCACAGAAACTTGAAAGTCTGTATATTTCAAGTTTATGTGGTGTTATTCCCAAAGAACTCAGAACAAATAAAAACCAGAGATGCCACGATTCTCGGTCAGGAAACAAATCTAAGGTTACATAAATCTGGTTAAACGATAATCGGCTATTTTGAAAATAACTCTAGTAAGTTAAACCACTATGATATTTACAAATTTTTTACACAAACTGAATTCTAGAGCAGAAAAAACTAGAAACTGACTGATTGCAAAGACTAGTACTTACTACTTTTTTTTTATTCAACAATTATGCTTTAGATTAACTAAATAGAGTACTAAATGGAATGGGAAATGTAGAAAACATTTCGTAATTTTTATGTTTCATATGTTGAAAATAAATTTGATGATCATTAAAATGAGGTATTACATTAAGTTAAGCACGGAAAATTTCTTCGAGATGAAATTCAACCGGTTTTTAAAAATTTTTCATTAATCTCTTTCTTTTTCCCCAATTTTCTCAAAAAATTGCTACAACAAATATAAGACGGATGCCACTGGACCTCACACCGGCGAGGCAGTACGAGGGCTGCCTTTTATATTTCCGGATTAGAGAACAAAAACAAATATTAATCATCGAAAATCGCTTTATTGTTTTTCAAAATATTCCCCATGAAGATCTATACACTTTTGCATGCGTTTGAACCAATTGTCGAAGCACTTTTTCCACTCTGATTGAGGTATCTCCAAAACATGCATTCTGAACGCAGCAACCGCTTTTTCAGGTGTCGAAAAACGTTGACCTCTCAGTTTGTTAGTTACGTACGGGAATAAAAAGAAGTCATTTGGTGACACGTCAGGACTATACGGCGGGTGGCTGATCAAATCGATGTTTTGAGTGGTCAAAAATGCAGTTGTTTAAGCCGATGTGTGAAAGCTCGCATTGTCGTGGTGAAGAGTGATCCGCCTTCGGGGGTTGGTTTTCCTCATTTCTTGGAAGACAACTGGCAAACAAATGGTTGTGTACCACTCAGAATTGACTGTTCTGCGTTGTTCTAGAGGTACGATTGCGACAAGTCCAGTTTTTCCGAAAAAAACCGGCGATAATTTGGAAGTGTTTCGTGCGCGAACAACTTTTGTTGGATTCGGCTCATCTTGAAACACTCATACAGTCGACTGCTGGTTACTTTCGGGCTCATACGCGTAAATCCACGATTCATCACCTGTTACTATGCCATAAACGTGTTTTGAAGCACCGCGATCGTGTTTTTTGAGCTTTTCTTTCGACCAATCGACACGAGCGTTTTTTTGAACGATTGACAAATTGTCTGGGATCCAACGCCAACAAATTTGTTTGACATTTAAATGTTTATGCAATATTGAATGTATGCTGGTCCCACTAATGTGTAAGGTTGACTCAATCTCACGATAGGTCACATGACGATCTTGCAATATCAGTTCGCGCACAGCATCAATGGTTTCCGGAACAACAACTGTTTTTGGACGACCTTCACGAAATTCGTCTTGGAGTGAACTACGACCTCGATTGATTTCACCATACCATCGATAAACCGTGGTCCTTGATGGAGTTTCATCGCCAAAAATTAAATTCATCCATGCACTCTTGCTGACTTAATCCACGTCGAAAGTTGTAAAAAATAATCGCACGAAAATGTTCACGATTTAATTCCATTTTTTGGCCGAGATGAATCCTTTAAGTTACTGTAAACAACACATAGCGCTCGTATGTCAAAACGTTCTGAATACGTATAACCTCAAAAATGTCATACTTTATGATAGAGCTGTCAGTTGTCAGATTGCAACACTAGGGTTGTCCAATCCCGAAATATAAAAGGCAGCCCTCGAACGGGCCACTAACTTTGATTTATTTACGAAATTAGGGTTTCTTGGCAATTATCAAGACAAGAACTACAGGAGAAATGTAAATGAGAAACTTTTATGATATTCAATTCCTTACAAAAAAGTCCTATGTTTAGGGTTAATGCAGATTCGTTCATCTTATAATTGGATTCAGAGCAAATTAATGTAACATGAACGATTTCTGTGAAAATTTTTTCAACAACATAATTAAAACTGACCACATTTACCTTAACTAATACTATTTAAGTGTGTCTAAATTTACATTAAACTTATTTTGTTTTATATTTTAGTTACAATAATTAGAATGTTGTGAGAGTAATCAATTACGGTCACTAGAATGTATTTCACACTAATTCCAAGACACAATTATTTAATATGCAGTTTACAAAACATTCAATACAGTGACCTGATTGTGCTGATGCAGTTTCACCTAAAACCTTGGTTTTACTCAAAAATGAAATAACTGCACCTATGCAACTGCCTCTCGCTCATGAGTCAATCTACCACAGCAAACGAATTGGTTAGCGTGGTCAGTGGCGTACAATTGTATTAGTTACAATATATTGGTTTGTGAACAGTTTATTCTTTTATTGCAGAAGTGCCGAAATTGCTATAATTGGTAGGGGGTATTAGATTGTCTTCTGTAATTGATTTTAAATTGTCAGTAATGTTCTTGTATACGGGTAGTATATTTTTTGTTTTATCATTTTAACACCTGTGGTTAATGTGGAATAAAGTGATCATACAAGACTAATATATATAAATCTGAAAATTTACAGCATATGTACATATGATGACAGAGGGATAATGGAACCAGATATCATTGTCGAAAAAAAAAAAAAAACACGTAAAATGGGCACTGTCAACTTTTTTTAATGGAAAGGGTTGTCTTGTGATGCTTTATTTGAAAGAAATTTTTATTCTCTAGTCATCGCTTTTTTGTTTGCGAAAATCCAATGAGAAGTTACAGAGTTATGAATGATTGATTTGATATGCAAAGACTCGGTTTGCTAGATGAAGAGAAACTGTTCGACCATGTCTGTGTAAAGATGTCTGGCATGGAGTACAAATATTCAAGATCAACCAATTAAGGTATTTGGAGATTAGAAAATCTTTTAATGCCTCATGCTAATTCTTCAGATTTCAGCCAACTACAGACAACCATTAATATACAGTGTACAACAGCCAAATGGAATAAATTCAATAACGAATAAAGGAGCGCGTGTTGGGAAAAACGCTTGGACACGTCGATTTGTAATTTTAAATGCGCATTTTTTCAACCAAAAAAATTATATAGGGTGTGTCATGTGACAGTGGCCAATATCAACTTTCTATATATTTTTTGCAAGCCCCTGTATATTATTTATTTTTTGGATTCTCCAGAAAATTCTAGACACAATTTATGTACAATATCCAACACATATCTTCAATTGTTTCGGAAATATTAAGTGTTTTCAGATTTATTACAAAAATTAACATTAAAAAAATAAAATTATTTTATTTCACAAGTTCTCTACATTACACTAAAAACCTAATAAGTAATACTGATTATTTCTTAATAATGTAAAAAAAAAAACAAAAAAAAAAACTTTAATTTCAATGTAGGAAATGTTCAAAATGCTCGTCGCGAACGTCTTGGCAACATGCTAATCTAAAATAGAAAAAATCTTCTAAGGTTACTCAACATCTCAGGCGTGACTGATCTAATCGCAAGCGTGATTCGTCTTTTTATATCATCTAAGTTGAGGGGATTAGTTTTCTATACAGTAGTTTTGACATATCCCCACCAAAAGTAGTCCAATGGCGTCAAACCAGGAGAGTGCAATTCTATCGATTTGCGCCATCCAATCCACCGATTTGGAAAATTGGAAAAATTTGGTTCAGGTATTGCCAGACATTGATTTCGTAATGGGGCGGTGCTCTATCTTGCTGAAACCACATTGTATTTGCAGGAACTTGTGGGTTTACTGGATCAGGATATAAGTTTGTCAAAGTTCGACATTATTTTGGAGCAGTTAAATAAATATTCTCCATTCAAGTTGCCATTAATGAAAAAGGGGTCTACGAAATGATTTCCAACAATACCTGCCCAAAAATTAACTTTTTCAGGATATTGCGTATGTTTCTCTGTCATCCAGTGAGGATTATCATTAGATCAATAGCGGCAATTTTGACGATTAGTATAAGCATGAAGTGTAAATATGCTCTCATCAGAAAACAAAACATCTTCTAATTGAATCACATTGTTATCTAACCTTATCATCATTTGTTCATTGAAATACGTTCTCCTATCGAAATCGTGCTGAGTCGGCATTACTTTATAGGGATACATTTTCCTTTCCTTTAATACTACAAAAAATGATGGGTAGAATTTTCTGTAGAATCCAAAAAATAAATAATATACAGTGACTTGCATTTAAAATAAGAAAGTTGCTATTAGCCTGTCACAAGACACACTCTGTATAATTTAAAGATGCAAATCGACGTGTCCAAGCCTTTTTCCCTACAAGTCCTTCTTTATTCGTTATAGAATTTATTCCATTTGGCTGTTCGACACTGTATAATCCCGAAGCGTTTTCAAGCTTTAGATTCGTATTCCACATTTTCATTTATATGAGTCTTCCAACTCTTGCTATAATTTCCACCTCCTTTTACGTTTTCCGCTTTTTTTGTAACTTTTCTTTTGACTCTTTATTGGTTTTCTTTTGTTTATCACTATTGATGAGAGTGCCATAAGGTCATTGGGATAAAATGCCCACAACAGTTTGGCTGTTTTGTTTTTAACTAGTTCCATTATTGGTCTAGTTTTTTCCATAATCCCATTTCGTTTTTCCTGCTATGATAATTAAGTGTTTAAAATTTGAGTTCCTCCCCCTTCCCCTAAAAGGATCAATATAATCAATACATGCTCTATTCTGTACAGAAAAACTCATTTGTACCAAATTAAAAATTGGCATCTCTAATTTGTATTTTTCTGATTCATTGGGAATAACACACCAATTGCTGAAAAGTCTGTAGATGTCAAATTGTGAGTAACTAAATTACTAAATTTAATTTTAATTAAGAACGGTATCTGATTAAGACCCTGAAACTTTTGTAGTATTTGAAATATTCAGACTTTCAGCAATTGTGGTGTTATTTTCTGAATGATATTTGTGGCATATTATTCAATGTCTAAGTACTTCTTGGAAAATAACATCACAGTTAAGAAAATTGCTGTATATTCCAAACGTTTCGGGGTCTAGGTCAAACCCCGTTGTCAATGGTTAAGAAATATTTATTGTCAAATATTTTAATTTACATCTTAGAATTGTGCCTTTTTTATCCAAGTTTCTTAACCATTGACAACGGGGTTTGACCTAGACCCCGAAACGTTTGGAATATAAAGCAATTTTCTTAACTGTGGTGTTATTTCCCAAGAAGTACTTAAATTGTGGTGTTATTCCAAAGAAGAAAAAAAAACAGAAAAATGCAAAGACACTGGTTTAAGATTGCTTTGTGTGAAATTAAAGGCTTTCTTCCTAGATAAACAACACTATGTATTATCAAAGCTTGGTATGAAAAAGTGCTATACTAAAGGAAGTTGATAAGTCAATATTAATAATGAAATATTAGGCTAAATATCGTAAGTATAGTACATGGTTTTGTAAAATATATTCAACAATTATTTAGCTATAAAGTGAATTAGTCACGACTATATAGTATCATTGAAATGTATTGGAAGTATATCAAAGGTCTAGCAAAATATTCCTTGTGATTAATTTTCTTGCCAACAGTAATTCCCTTCCCTATTGTGCAATTCTTCTTACGTATATTCTTAAGCCTCAACTCAAGGTGCTCTGGTTTATATTATTTTACAAAAAAAGACACCTTTCACAGATTGCAATAATTAATTTCTATTAAATCCCTATTTTAATATGAAAAATAATTCAGATGAATATGAATTCATCCGGCGATATAAAAACTGGTAAGATAATGCGTCTTTTATATTTTTATAGGTGGGTAATAAGTAATAACTGATACTTGTTGCGTCAGAAGCATTTAAAAAATATAATGCAGAAAGATTACTGAGTTATCGGCGTAATTGTGCTATTATTGTATATTTTTTGTATTTTAGTTATTGGAAGAATTCGTAGTTAAAGACGGAATCAGATAAAAGACAATTAAAAAACTGAATTTTTTATTATTAGTTAAATTCAGTTACTTATAATATTGGCAGACATTTGCAACTTTACATTTTAAGATTAATTATGAATGCATAGCAATCTATATTATTAAAAACAATATAATATACTTTTTTAACACTTAAAAACAGCACCACCTTTGTCAGGGGTTAATTCATAAAATTATCTAATTGCTCATAGACGGCCAGCGGGGCAATGACAGTTCTCTGAAGAAAAATAAGGGTTGTCCGTTTAATCCAATAATCATTACAACAATATTTTAAATATTGTAACGAAAATTCAAGATATATTAAGTGAAGTGCATTTTATGAGCTTTCAAAATCTTTGGTATATATGTACAGTGAGGACGCGTGGGTTGGAACAAATTCATTTAAAATTCAGGTGTTGTTTTTTTTTGGAAAAACGCTCGGACACGTCAGTTTTTTTGGACTGGGGTTTTTGTGATGGATAAACTCATTTATACAGGGTGGGCCAGAAATAAATTGCGACCATCAACTACTTTTCCGAGTTAAGAGTTCCCTCAATAAAAAAAGGACCCACAATTCCGGCCCATACGTTAACTTTCTTGGAAAACTGGGTATGACTTTCTATAGTCCTGTGCGGGTTTTCTGATGCCCAATATCGTGACAACGGTGACATAACTATTCTTCCTGCAGACAAAGGCAACGCGACTGTTCTTCTCAACACTAAGGACTATATTCACAAGATGAAATCTCTCCTCCACACTCCAGACTACGAAATAATTAACAATAATCCGACTACTTACTTAGAGAAAAAGACCACAGAAATCATCAACAAAATACATCTTCCTCTTGAGGTCAAAAAGACCATCATTCCTCGTGAAAAAACTTCTAAAATTCCCAAAATTTACGGACTACCCAAGATTCATAAGCCAGACATTCCTCTTAGGCCCATTGTCAGTTCGGTACAATCCCCGACTCAAGAATTAGCCCGGTACTTAGCCATATCCCTTCAACCTCTAGCTGAACAAGCATCTTCGTACGTTAAGAACTCTTCATCCTTTCTAAATATATTAGGCGCTTACAGAATTTCAGAAAATGATATCCTGGTTAGCTTCGATGTTGTATCTCTTTTCCCAATGTTCCCATTTCAGAAACGTTAAATATTCTAAAAACTAAACACAATATCTCTTCTGACATCATCAAACTGGTACAGCACTGTTCTTCTAATACATATTTTAAGACACTCTGTTCAAACAAATACGTGGGCCCCCTATGGGTTCACCTCTTTCTCTCCAGTGCTTGCTAACATTTTCATGGAACGAATCGAAACCCAGGCCCTAAACTCGTCTAATTTAAAACCTTCCTGCTGGCTTAGATATGTTGATGATACTTTTGTCATTTGGCCTGATGGCAGAGAGTCGTTAGACTTCTTTCTACCACACCTCAATGGTATACATTCTAACATTCAATTTACAATGAAAATCGAATCCGATTCTTCGCTCCCGTTTCTTGATGTCCTCATAACAAAAACCAGCCATGGCACATTCTCACATACAGTCTATAGAAAACCAACCCACACCAGTCGATACTTAAATGCCCAATCACATCATTACCCTGTCCAATTAAGTTCGGTAATGAAATCTTTGGCCCTTAGATCTATTCGCCTAACAGACATTGACAGTAGACACAACGAACTTAACAGACTTCAACAAATCCTTCGACAAAACGGTTATCATCCAGACCACATTGCACGCATATTTCGTCAATCGCAACAACCCCCGAGTACAGCAATCCCATCAGAAACAGACCAACAACACCCGTACATTCGAGGAGTCACTGACAAAATAGCACGAATCCTACACCGACATCAAATAAAGACGGTCTTCAACACCAGTCAAACTATAGCCAACATAACAGGAAACCCTAAAAATTAAGTACCTAACGAGGATCGCGAACTTTACGAAATTCCATGTCGCGATTGCCCACAAAGCTACATCGGTCGTACAAATAGGCGGGTCAACCATCGAGTATATCAACATTCTTTGTCAGTTCGCAAAAAGATCCGACTTTCGCTCTCGCGCATCATAATATCCAAACAGGACACTCTATCAACTTCGAGGGAAGTAGGACTATCGTATCTCTTAACACCCTTAGGGCATCTACTATTCGTGAAGCAATTGAAATAGAGAAAAGACCCCTCTGTTTAAACCGACGCGATGACAGCTCTCGCCTTCCCACAGCATGGACCTCCGTAATTGCCAGATTAAACAAAGCAGACACGCCCACCAACACCCGACGAATCACAACACAGCCTCATCACGTGAAATCCCCTTCTAACCCATCGGTAACTATAAATAAAAGAAGCAGAGCAGACTCAAATTCAGTTCAGTTACCTAGTGACTCTTGGGGAGTAGGTAGATTGAGGCCCCGAGTTCGATCTAGACTGTGAAACTTTTTTCACTTTTGTCTCTTGATAATGGCTCCAGGAGTCAAAATGTCGAGTATAAAATAAATTCAGACGTGGTTCTCACCCGGAACCTAGCCTTGTTCATAGTAATGACCGCGGAAGCCTCTCAGAACATATATATATATATATATATATATATATATATATATATATATATATATATATATATATATATATATACATTTGCTTTTAGAAATTGCAATAAGGTGATGTTTTAAGCTATTATTGTTCTCATTTTTTCGAGATGTCAAAACATTTATTCATTTTTTTTACGTTATGAAGTTATCTAAGAACCTGTTTCTGTATTAAAAAAATGTTATTAAAATGACATAAAGTTGTTTTGTAGAATGTTTTGGATTATAATTTAATTAAAAATATTTTTTTATTATATCAGTATTTATGAAACTTACAAATTACGAAATATTATCACAAAATGTTGGAAGTATATATTTGATAAAATGCAGCAGATTCTGCTCGAAAATTTCTTTAGATTCTTCAACGTTACTTCTTTGCTATTATGTAATGTGGACTATCCACATATATTCATGTAGTTAACCTTTATTACAACTTTCTTCTTATAGTCAGCACTTAGTTCTACTTTTCGCCTCTTGGGTATTTGTTACGGTCATTTAACCTTACATTACATTGCATAATGGCATTAAAAGAAATGCGAGCGAATTTTTGTTTATTTTTCTTAAACATTTCTTGATCAGTATATATATATATATATATATATATCCAATCAGATATCAACTTGACCAAACCAACCGAAATTTGTATCATTGTTACTCGTCATTACATACTTTCAACCATCATCCAATTCTGTGGGACAATTTTGATCGCATTTCGAGCGATAAAGCTGCACACTTGGCTCAGAATCAGAAACAAACCAACAAACCCGAAAGCCTTCCTTCCGTACATTTGAGGAGTCACTGACAAAATAGCACGAATCCTACACCGACATCAAATAAAGACGGTCTTCAACACTAGTCAAACTATAACCAACTTAACCAGGAACCCTAAGGATAAAGTACCTAACGAGGATCAAGGAGGTTACGAAATTCCATGTCGCGATTGCCCACAAAGCTACATCGGTCGTACAAATAGGCGCGTTAACCATCGAGTATATGAACATTCTTTGTCAGTTCGCAAAAAAAGATCCGACTTCAGCTCTCGCGCATCATAATATCCAAACAGGACACTCTATCAACATCGAGGACAGTAGGACTATCGTATCTCTTAACCCGCTTAGGGCATCTACTATTCGCGAAGCAATAGAAATACAAAAAAGACCCCTCTGTCTAAACCGAGGCGATGACAGCTTTCGCCTTCCCCCAGCATGGACCTCCGTAATTGCCAGATTAAACAAAGCAGACACGCCCACCAACACTCAAACAATCACAACACAGCTTCATCACGTGACATCCTCTTCTAACCCAGCGCTAACTATAAATAAAAGAAGCAGAGTAGACTCAAATTCAGTTCAGTTACCTAGTGACTCTTGGGGAGTAGGCAGATTGAGGCCCCGAGTTCGATCTAGACTCTGAAACTCTTTTTCACTTTTGTCTCTTGATAATGGCTCCAAAGCAGGAGTCAAAACGTCGAGTATATAATAAATTCAGACGCGGTTCTCACCCGGAACCTAGCCGTGTTCATATATTCATATATATATATATATATATATATATATATATATATATATATATATATATATATATATATATATATATATATATATAGATACTTTAATTTTCTTATTACGATTTGCATGATGCATGTTTGAAAACCTTATTTGATTTAAAACATCTACTTTATGCATTCCTATCTTTAAATTACTATAAACAGAGCTATTTTCACAAATTATACTTAACCAATTTCTAATAATCTAATTTATAACAACATCTTTGATTCACAACGAATTCTTAACTTCTATTTACTTAATAATGAAAACTAATTTGTTTCAATATTTGGAAGCTTGCTTCAGAGCCCTTCTTTAATCTACTTGTCTCACAAATAGTTTATTTTCTCTACAAAGCCCTACTCTCATATTTGACTCTTAATGTCTCTTTCTGTAAATCAATTTGTTCAGTATACACTATTTTTAATAGGAGCGCTAGTGTTAAAAATGTCGATCTAAAGGAAATGTGTCTCTGTAATAAATTGAAAAAATAGATTGGAAATGAAATTAAAATAAATATCATTTAATCAATTTCAAGAGGTTATCAGTTGGTGTCTATATACATACATGCTTTCATAAGTTGGATATAAACGGAAAAATTTTTTTTGGTTTAGTTCTTGTAAAAGATATACAGTGTGGAACAGCTAAATGATAACGAATAAAGGAAGGCGTTGGGAAAAAACGCCTGGACACGTCGAGTTGTGTTTTTATATATAGGGTGTGTCATGTGAGAGTGGTCAATTCCAAGTTTCGTATTTTAAATGCAAGCCTCTTTCAATATATTATTTATTGTTTGGATTCTCCAGAAAATCCTAGACATAATTCATGCCCTACCCCTATCTTCAACTGAAATTATATATATATATATATATATATATATATATATATATATATATACAAATGTTGTTTGTCCTTAGCAATTTAGCACTAGGAGTAGAATACCAAATTCCAAATTGGAACACCTTTAAGGAAATGTTACAACTGTATTTCTGTCGAAATTTCCATTTTCATTGTAAGTGATGAATTTAAACGGTTTCTGCATATAAATTGATATCAATTGGTGGTCTCTCCTGCAATTGAATACTGATACTTACCTTGTTTACTTCAAAAGTGCATGAATCAGTGGAATATTTTCTTACTAATAGTAATTGTTTATATGGAAATTTAATGTTTCGGTAAACAAACAGATTTGGTAATACGTTTAATCACTTTTCGACTTGACTCAATATAAGTTTTTGAAATTTAAGCATAGATCCTTGGCTTATGTGAAATTAAAATTCCTGGGACAATAAGTATTCACAGACATATCTCTGACATTGGGTATTTAAAGGGAGGAGTTTCTAGTTCAGTACATTGTGAAGCATTAACCAACTGCTCGGACATAACCAATATATTCAAAGACAAAGAAAGTGTTATCAATTCGTTTATAAGTTTTTTTTTATGTATGACGAGCGATTATTCAAAAACGGCTTGAGCAATTTTGATGATTTAAACTTCATTATATTAAGGAACATTATAGAAAGGTCCCATATATAATTGTCTATGACATGAGATTTGCAGTTTTCTAGACAATCAGAAAAAAAAGTAAATAAGGGACTAGATTTCAGCGATTTTCAATGAATCTTCACTGTTTTCGCTAAAACTGCTCAAGCAACTTGAATATTATAAATTGTATTATACAAAGATATTTTCCAGCTTCATTCCGTACATTTGTCTATAACGTAAAATATACCATTTTACTAAAAATCTCAAAAATATATGCACAAAAACTGAAACATCATGATAAATGTCACAGTTTCATCATAAATATCTAGTTTAAATGTTAAGATATGCCATGAAAGTATTTCGTACAGGGTGTTTGTAATGATTGCATTTTGATACTTTTGAAGTCAGTTTATTTTAGAGACGAAGTTAAGTTACAGTTGCGGAAATTGCAGAAAATATTCCATTAGCTTATTAAAACGAAAATTTGTTATTACGGCGATCTCTTCTGTGTGGAATACGGTTGAAGGTGTGTGCGTGCGTGCATGTAATATTAGGTGGTACACAACCAGTTGCATACAATGAAGGTATCAAAGTCAATCTGTTGAACCGAGTTCATACTCTTTATTTTTACATAATAAACCTTTATTTTCTTTAATTAACTTCTTAATTAAGAGCCACAGTCATTTCATTGTTTGCATTTTCTGCCATGTCTGAGGTTATGTTATGACTTATGTTAACACGAACTGACACGAAAAGTTCATTCAACTATTGTGTCAACTCATTATTCTGTGTCTTTTATTTTCAATACCAACTGTTGCCACACGAATTTGTGTATTGCCAACTCAGGACACTTCAGATTGATCACCCTGTAATATTAGGTGGTACACAAGCAGTTGTATATATAGGATGGTTGAAATATAAGTTGGAATTGAATTAGTTATACAGGGTGGTTCTAAAAATATTGTATTGTGCGGCGCATAAGTAGTTACATATACAAGGTGGTTGAAATAAAAAATATGCTAAAATTTTCAATTGAAATGTACCTTAAATCAGATAAAAAAGAAGATATGCCTGATTGCATACGATTTCTAAAAATGTTGCAAATGATGAATGTGGCATAACTGATATTGTCAAAAACCCGAGTTATCTCGCCACAGTAATGTTAAAATAAATAATTAATAACATTCTCCAGTCTTCATTGACCTGTACTGGATCCAGGTTCGGAACCTCTATGTGCTGGTTTCCATGAAAATCCTAGATGTCGGTCTTACATCTCGCGTATACAAAATTGAATTAGTTATGAGTAAGCGCTTGTATACCAAATTTGCAAAATATCCAAGAACATTGACCATTTGCATTGATTAGCGTTATTAAAAAACGATCCACAATGTTTGGCGAACAATTAACCTCTAAAATGAAATCTAACAATAATAACAAATGTCACGTTCATACAATAATAGACGATTATTTATATGAATATCATTTTAATGTGCCGTACAAATATGAATAAAAATTGCGTAAAGAAAGTATTCATTGTCATAGTGCTGTTACTGATTTGCTAAGGAAGGGTGACGATAGACAAATCCTTGAAATTTGCCAGTGAATGGTACAAGCATGCCATAGCTTCCTTATATTGTTTCTATAAACGTGTTCGAGTTAAGGATGATTGTCGTGGTGACAGTAAAATTGTTAAGGTCTTGGGAGGACGAATAATTTAGGGTGTGGTAGTATCAATTTTATTAAAAAGAAAGTTTATAAATTGCAATGCTTGGGAATTATGCAATAACTGAATAGCTTAACTTCTGGAATTTTTTTTCTGTCAAAACCATTATTAATAAGTTACAAATTAATATCTCTTAACAGCTATTACCTGACTAAATGACTAAAACATTAATAAAAAATACCAAGTGGTAATTTCTTCTCCTGTGGTGCACCGTTTTGAATGAATATGGTCTTGTTTAATAGAGTATATATCCGGATTGGTGAAACATCAAATTTTGGAAAACAATTCTATTGGTAAAGTGATAAAATTTGTGTATGAACACATGCGTGCATGGAAATCGACCAATATCCCTAATATTTTAGTCGATTTTTCGATAACTCCTTATGGATGTGTATAGATTTTTAACGTTTAATCGATTAAGGAAGATCCTTAAGTGATCTCATATACTTTTCTGCGACGTGCAACTTGAAGTTTTGCAGAAAATCGCCGAAAATTCCAAAATTCTTATCAAAAATTTCATCGAAATGACATAACGGACATTTCCTCAGAAATATTTTAATTCCAACGTAATAGTGCCGTAATTTTAAGCACTCGGTTTTAATTGCGAATTTGAAAATTTTCTATGGACATCTCAAGCATATAGGTAGTAAAGCATAGTATTTTCGGCTCCTTAAATCAATGAGTATCAAGCTTGTTTTGTTTGTATACTAGGCAAATACCTGTTTAAATGTAAATTTTTCCATTTTGCGAAGACGGTGCTTTTGGTTGTCACATTCTCCGGATCTAAAAGAAAATTCAGTGACAACACATGAAAAAACTTTAAACTGCTATTTGGTGCGTTTGTAGATAGAGTGTTTAGTTATAGCCAACAAAATCACAAAGTAAAGTGATAGAAGGAGTTGCATTTATATGAAGATTGAAATATAGGACGGACTAGAATGATAGTGGTCCTTAGGCCGCCGTATATATAGGTTGGAATATAGGGTGGACTGGACGTTTGGTGGTATAAAAATGTTGGAAAAAATGTGAAATTAAAATTATATAGGGTGATTAAAAAACTGTTTATGATGTGGACATGAGCAAATCATATACAGGATGGTTGAAATATGTGCTGCAGTTAAATTATATTTATACAGTGTGATTAAAAAAATATGTCTTTTATAGCCCTTAAGAAGTTGCATAAAGTGTGGAGAGGAATTAATGTTACACAGGGCGATAATGTACAATGTTAAAAATGAAATAATTTATGAGGTAGCCCACAAGGAGTTATATACTATGGTTGAAATATAGGACGCATTTGACTCCGTAAATATGGGAGGGATTCTACTCCGTCCTATAGTTTACAGAAGGTATATTTTCGTTAATATCTTTTTAACTCATTTTTTTATAATATGAAAAAAATATATTTGTGTTTCTCAGAATGGGACCTTTTGTTTGATGTATTACATGATGCGTTTTGATTTTTTTTATTTTTAAATTTTGATTTAATTTTATAATTTGCCCCCAAAATTAATATTAATGGTTTCTCCTTATTTTTCCTGTAAAGTTCGGGCAACGTTCTATATTTCCTATTTTTTTCCAAATTTTGAACTCAGTGGTTTTGGAAATCAGGGGGGAACGGTCGATTTTTTTAGTTTTTCCCTTCAGAAGTACCCCTAAAATCAAAATTTCTTCTTTTACGATATGTACTCCTGATCAGGTCATCAAACTATACATTAATACCAAATTTCAACCTCTTCCTTCCAATAGTTTAGGAGAAACTTGCTGTGATGTGACAGAGGCAGAAATCCTGAGTGATATTATAAGGGTATCCCCATATTGTATATATGGAACCCTAATGAAGAGTATGAACTCGGTTCAACAGATTGACTTTGATACCAGAAAATGTCTAGGAAAATAATGAACAACAAACAATAATCGACTATTAAAGAAAAAATTGGTTATGTTTGAGTAAGAAGTTTACATCAACTGGTAATCAGCATAATGGTCAGTTGGATGGTAATAATTTGCAAAAACTCTCAAAATATGCAAATAAATAAATAACACATTAAACTAGAATTAATTAAACTACCTGCATTGAGTATGATAAATATCAAATGCACACTTAATGAATGGCATTAAGGACAGGAATCATTGATAATCATGAAGTATTAGTCTTAAATATAGACATTCGATGTAATTGGTGCAAAAATAGTGTTGAATTTAATATAAATTGATGCAAGAATTGTGTCATATTTTTAAAAGCATAGGAACAGTGCTGTCTGCCTTTATTGTTATTGCTGGATGACTTTCTTTAGAGTATCCTGATGAAAAAAAAAACAATTTTGTAAACTGCTGCAAGTATAGTAATGAACATAAAAATAAAGAGGAATAGAGGACAGAACTGAAAGAGTAGTTTCTATAAATTTCTAATTAAGAACAAATTTTAGTACATGTTACAAGAATATTTTCTTACTGCTTATTTTGGAAATATATTCATAAAAAATTAGTGTGTTATTACCTTTTAACTTAAAATGTATCCTGCCTTAACCACAGATACACCTTCACTTTAATCACTGATGTATATATACTGTTGAGTAAATGTGTTAAAAAATAATAAATATGAGAAAATATAATGTTTTATTAACATAGGCATTATTAAAAGTAAATTTTTATTATCAAAAAATAAAGACTTAGCTCAAGCTAAACAAACAAATTTCCACAATAAGAGAGAGCCCGTAGAAAATTAATACTGAACTCGTAAACAATGTATTGTTAAATTAAGAATTAACATGTCATGTTTGTAAAATAAATTTACATCAAGTGATACCTTATAAGCCTAATACAATTATATTATGCAAAAAACAGATACCAGCATTGAGTATGACATATTTAATCATGCAGGCTTAAGAAATGACATTAAGGATAGGAATCATTTTGATAATAATCACGAAGTAATGGAAATGCTGTGGAACCTTTGGTGTGTCACAAATGTAAAAACATAGTTTTGCACCCTAACACCAAACCAGACTTGGTTTACTCCTTGATGATGGCAACTAAGAGTTGTTGAAAAGGCGTTGAGTGTTTTAAAATAAAGAGATCTTTAGAATTTTATGTGACGCTCCTAGGTGCGACTTTGTTATAAGATATTCGCCAAAAATGCGACCAAAGAATTTTGTTGATTCAATGATCCCATTAAAACCATAAGGGAAAACCTAGGAAAAACTTTATGAACTACCCCGATATTGGGTTGTTCACAAAGACATGACCATTAGCAATTTCTTCCTTAATCATCGGCAACCAGGAACGACTGAATTCTACGGAGTCTCATACTAACAGGTATCTCAACTTTAACTCAATCATCCAAATTCAGTAAAAAGAGGTATCATCAAATCTCTATATGACAGAGCAAAAACCAACTGTTCTAACATCAATAAATTCAATGAAGGAAAAACGTTTATAAAAAATTTACGGCCAATCATTACCCAAATAAATTTATTAATAACGAGTTAAACAAAATCGAATATCAAACAACCCCTAACAACCAACATCAAACTTCACCAAGCAACACTGACCCCCAAGATAATCACATTAATACAATAACTGTACAATACATACAGGGTCTATCAGAAAGACTAAGAGTGGGAAACGGATATAATATCAAAACATCATTTAAAACAAGAAATACACTAAAATCTCCAGACCTCTGAATGTTCGAATAAACGAACACAAAAATTACATAAAACACGACAATTTGAAAAATCCAGAATTTGTGAACATGCTTGGGACCTTTGTCATAAAATACAGTTTCAAAATTCAGTTATATTACACAAAGAAGAACACAACACCAAAAGAAAACTAAAAGAGTTTGCTTTGATTTTGTTAAATGAAAACGATTGTATCGCTACTACTTCGGTAGAATTCAGTCGTTCCTGGTTGCCGATGATTAAGGAAGAAATTGCTAATGGTCATGTCCTTGTGAACAACCCAATATCGGGATAGTTCATAAGGTTTTTCCTAGGTTTTCCCTTATGGTTTGAATGGGATCACTGAATCAACAAAATTCTTTGGTCGCATTTTTGACGAATGCACTATCTTATAACAAATTCGAACCTAGATTTTTTATGATTTTTAGAAGTTTCTGTGCTACCCTGTATATTACAAATAAAATTCTCTTAGTTACGTCAGAAATCAAATAATACATATCGTCAAATATTTTAATTTACATCTTAGAATTGTGCCTTTTTTATCCAAGTTTCTTAACCATTGACAACGGGGTCTGACTTAGACCCGAAACGTTTGGAATATACAGCAATTTTCTTAACTGGTGGTGTTATTTCCCAAGAAGTACTTAGACATTGAAAAATATGCTACAAATATCATTCAGGAAACAACTAGATATTTATTTTGAAAATTTGACATTTACCATGATGTTTACAATTTGTGTACATATATTTTTGATATTTTCACAAAAATAGGAGGTTTTACGTTATAGAAAAATGTACGGAATCAAGCTGGAACATATTTTTGTATAATATAATTTATAATATGCAAATTGCGTGAGCAGTTTTAGAGAAAGCAGTGAATATTCATTCAAAATCGCTGAAATCTAGTCCCTTATTATGGGACCTTTCTATAATGTTCCTTAATATAATGCAGTTGAAATCATCAAAATTGCCCAAGTTTTTGAATAAACGCTCGACATACATAAAAAAAGTTGCATACGAATTGATAACCTCATCCTTTTTGAAAGTCGGTTAAAAGGCCTTTAATTTTTTTAGAGGTACAATTTTATAAAGATTAGGACAAATTCTTAGATCTTGTTAATATTTTTTCCGACTACGCAATATCTCAGAACGACATTTAGTTGTCTGTGTTTCACAACTTCATCAGTACACAAACAATCGAGTCACCAACATCGGAAGTAATTAAAGTATACCAAAACAGGCCAAGAAATCATTTAACAAATGCCTGAATAGTAATGAGGTCTAGCTAAGAAATCAGAAAAATCACTTTGCTTGCATGCGATCACAAGACCGTTTGGTATTTTTTTGGGTTATATGAATGCTTATGCAACGATGACGTGAAAGAAGTTTAAATTTACCAGCATAACTTATTACATAATATTGGCAAATATGAGTGTTCCAAATAAAAAGTGTTTTCTTAGTACCGATTGAGTCATTTAGGGTTTTTGTCTACAGAAATGGAACGGTATAAATAAATTAATTTATATTCGCTTGCTGGTCGATACAAATTTTAAGAAACGCCAAATTCCCAGTAATTACATCATATAAAAATTTGAGAAATTTGAATGAAAATGTATAGTGTTGCGTACCGAGGCTTTATTTTAGTTTAACTTTAGTATTTGCACATATCTATTTATCAAATAAATTGAATTTTGGTAAAACATTTTGAACGTAATAAAAAATAAGCATTGTCTTTAATCCATATACAAATTAGCACACAGGTAATTTACGGGGAAAAAGACCTTTTGGTGACAAAATTAATAGTGTAACAAAATCAACATCAATGTGTTCTAATGATAAAACATGATAAAATTCACCATTTTTTATCGATGCGCTTTTAAAAATCTGCGAATAATCGGTAACAGTTTAGTTTTTAGGGTTCCGTATATACAATATACGAATACCCTTATAATATCACTCCGGATTTCTGCTTCTGTCACATCACAGCAATTTTCTTCTAAACTACTGGACGAAAGAGGTTGAAATTCGGTACCGATGTATAGTTTGGTTACCCGATCAGGAGTACATATTGTAAATGAAGAAATTTTGATTTTAGGGGTACTTTTGGGGGGAAAAACCGTTCAACCGTTCCCGCCTGATCTCCGAAGCTAGTGAGCCTAAAATTTTGAAAAAATAGGAAATATAGATCGTTGCGTGAATTTTACAGGAAAAATAAGGAGAAACCATTAATATTAATTTTTTGGGGGCAAATTATAGAATTAAACGAAAATTTAAAAATAAAATGTTTTTCAAAGGCGTCGTGTAATATATCAAATAAAAGATCCCATTCTGAGGAACACAAATATATTTTTTTCGTATTTAAAAAAAATAATTAAAAAGATATTAACGAAAATATACCAAAATTTACCCATTCTTTAAAACTTAAAGTTTTGACAAAAATATAGGTATAGGGAATGACCTAAAGTTTACTGGAGAAATACGGAGAAACCTCTACTTTTAATTTTGGGGGGCAAATTACAGAATTAAATTAAAAATATAAAATTAAAATTGTTTCTAACCCATCATGTTATATATCAAATGAAAGGGCTCATTATGACGAAAACAAATATAATTTTTACATATTTTTAAAATAAATTAATTAAAAGATATTAACAAAAATATTTAAAAAAATACCCATTCCCCCCCAATATCTCCGAAACGATAAGCTGTAAAATTTTTGTAAAAAATAGAAGTATAGCACCTCACCTGAACTTTACTGGAAAAATAAGGAGAAACCAAAAATATTCATTTTGGGAGGCAAATTATACAATTAAATGGAAAATAAAAAAATTAAACTTGTTTCTGACGGATCATGTAATATATCAAATTACAGGGCTCATTATGACCAATACAAATATATTTTTTTAAATTTTTTTAAAATAAATATTTTAAAATATATTAAAAAAATATTTAAAAAATTACCCATTGCCCCCATTATTCCCCAAACTGTAAGACCTAAATTTTTTTGTTTACAGGAAAAATACGAAGAATAATAATATTAAAATTGGGGGCCAAATTATAGAATTGAACGGAAAATAAAAAATATTTTTTTAACGCATCATGCAATATATCAAATGAAGGGGCTCATTATGAGGAATACAAATATATTTTTTTCATATTTTTAAAATTAATTGTTTACAAGATATTAACATAAAGATATTAAATTATTTTCGAAACTATACTGCTTAAAATTTTGAAAATAATTAGGGGTACTAAGGCTCACTTAAAATTTATAAGAAAAATTATTAGAAAACCTCCATAGTAATTTTAGGGGCAAATTATACAATTAATTGGAAAATAAAAATTCAATTTTCAAACGCATCATGTAATATATCAAATTAAACGCTCGTTATGTGAATTACAAATATATCATATTTTTATATCATTTGTTTAAAAGATATTAGCAAAAATATTAAACATCGACTTAATACCCATTTTAGAAAGTACACTATTTAAATTATGAAAAATATATTTTATTTGTATTTTTAAATAATTTCAATAACAGATTTAGTAATTTATAATTTAAAACTTGACCTATTTTGCCCTTTATCTTCCAATCTATAGAGCCTCAAAATTCAGACAGTATATTATAAAAGGCATTTCTGAAAGTCTATTAGTAAAATAAAATTCTAATGTTAATTTTAGGGAGGCAAATTAGAAAACTAAATACATTTGTATTCTTATAAAAATCAAGCGAATTTTGAAGGTGGTACGGAATCCTTAGTATGCGAGTCCAACTCGCACTTGACCAAATTATTTACTTTGTACAGAAAATTCAGCTATGAAACCGTGTTTGCTGCTATGTGTAATGTTGAAAGAAATGAAAAACCTACAAAATGAACTACTATACGCTCAACTTCGTTAATTGATTTCTTAAATAATGGAATCTTTATCCGAAATTCCAGAAAAATAAATAATCGCTTATATATATTTTTATTTTATAGCTAAAACATTCTTATTAACTGAAGCCATAGATTTTCTCACATCTAATTCATGTTTTAAATATAAATAGTGTATCTCCGCTAGTTTTTGCATAATTTCAGTCAATCCTGTTATTTTTTTGAAAGACCATCTAAGGGGGGGCGATGAGGGGCGATTCCTACATTCCACCTACAGTATTACAAGTAAACAAGCTACAGGTACCCCCTTGACCCATATCACCCCCATCGACTGCCTATATATCTATTTTCCCTAGAAAAATTTCTCGATCATATTAGCATCATTAGTCCCGTATCTCCCATAAGGCAATCGCATTCGGAACGAATCTCGCTCAACCGGCGCTGACAATCGATCCTGTCGCGCGTTGGTATAAGATTAATCGACAGTGATTGTTATTAGGAGAATTTTGTTAGGTGTTATAGATAGTTGTTTGTGTATTATCTGTTCAAGCTCTATTGTTTTTTATTCGGTGAGGTTTTATTAATATTTTATAAGTTTTCTTTAACTGTTCATGTTATATTATTTTATTTAGGTTAATTTTTGATAAGATTTTATGGTATTTACTTGGTTACTTCTCTTTACGCTTTTTCTTTTACTTATCCTATATTCTATGACCCTGTAATTAATTTTAAGGTAATTAACGCTTAGTCAGGGGACTTTTTGCTCCAGTTATACTGGGTGCTCTAATTATTTGTAACCCTTTCAGCCGGGGAAGCAACAAGGCTGAAATGGCTTGTAAACTTATTACTGAATAAAGAGATTTAGTAGGGCGTACATAGGGCTCTACTACTTCCTGAAGAAAACGTTGCACTTTCATGTCGAACATCGGTTTCTAAAGTCCATAAGCCTCAGACGTTTATCTTAAACATTTGTGTTTCTTCGAAGTCCAGTGCCTAATCTTTTCTTTCCCATTTGCTATGGGGTCAATGTTCCCAAATTTGTTGCAAAAACAAGTAATTTGAACTACCTGTGGTCTATCATTTCGTGAAACATGTAAAGAAGCTTTTAGACAATTAAAAGTTCTTACTCTTGTGGGTATTTACATTTATTAGGTCGCCTGTTTTTTTATAAGCACAAAACCATATTTCTTGAAAATCAGAGGATTCATCTTTATTCTATTAGGCTTAGGGATCTTCTTGTGCCCGATCAGCATTCAACATCTTTATACCAAAAAAGTGTTATCTTCAGTGGTTGCAAAATATACAATCTCTTACCAAGTAATATTAAGGAAGCCAAAAATTGTTTCACCTTTAAAAAAACATTAAAAACATTTCTCTTGGCAAAAAAATATTACAATATTGCTGAGTTTTTTTGTTCATAACCTATGTTTTTTGTCTTTATATATTTATATTTTTAATATATTTGTCTTTTGTACGGTACCTGACCTTTATTTGCAATGCAATAGACATTTAATGCATAATGGATGCACACATCATACAGCAATGGATATATTTTATAAGTTTTAATTTGAATGTATCTTTTGTTTGTTTGTGAATAAAGTTATTGAATTGAATTGAATTAATCTTCTCCGATTTTGGGTGTTATCAAACCACGCTTGACAACAACTCATAACAGTATTTGGATTTCTGTTCGTTCAGTTAGCGATTTCTCGAAATGAAAAACCCACCTCACCTAAACGAATAATTCTTTCAAATTCACGATACATTCGGCGTACACATACTCATTTTAACATTACTTAACACAGATTTCCGATCCCATCAAACAGTTTGATTTTTGGTATATTAAAAAAATGCAAAAACGAGTCCAATATTAATTGATAAAAAAAAGATTGCATTAAAAAAACACATTTCACCAAATTATTAATAATTCACTCCTTACTATATTATAGGAACTATTCATACTAACTAACAACTCATACATAACAGTGTAGTAGCACCTGTTATCTTCATTTAACCCATCGTTTGAAGCCGATAATTAAACTCAATAGGAATATAATTAAATCTAGTCTATGGTGTTATTAAAGATTACTTGATATACATGTACAGTATTATGTAATGTAAACATATTGACAGTAAATGTGTAATTTAAAGTTTGTTTTATTTCCCATATTGCAATAGATGTATAAACACAAAGTTTTGTAACCTAACACCAAACTTTTATTTTTGGACTCAAAGCACGTTTCAACAGCGAAGCTGACATCATCATGGAGTAAACCAAAACATGAATTAAAAATGGTCCATATTCAAAATTAGCTCGATATCCATTATTAAAAATGACAACCGAAGTAAATAACATCCTTAAAACATGTAAAACGATTGTCCTGAGTTGAAGCATTGGTTACATGTAGTTAACAAAACAATTCGAGAATTTGCCTTTTCCACAAAAAAAACTATAGCGTTAAAAACTGTTTAGATTTCTTTAAATCAGTATAAAATGTTTTACTACAACCAGGGGAAATTTTTGTATCGTTTGATGTTATCGCTTTGTTTCCACAAACTTTGAAGTACCTGGAGGATTTATTGCGTGAAAACTCTTTTTGTGGGTCCGAAATAAATGATTTTATTTTCCTCACAAAATTGTGCATGAGCCAAAATTGTTTCCAATTTGGGGACTGCTTTTATGAACAAAGGGAACGGCAATGGGGAATCCCTTGTCTCCGTTCTTTGCTAATCTGTTTATGGGCAGATTAGAAGTTAAGGCAAAGAAGGACTCCCAATATTTTCCTAGGGTATGGCTAAGGTACGTGGGCGATATATTTGCTGTTGTCGATACGAATGAGTTTAATATTAATGATTTTGTCTTGTATCTTAATAAAAAATGTTATTAACCGTTTAGAATTTGACGTATATAGGTAGGATACCAGCACATTTAGATATTTACCTAATAATTCTTTTCACTGTCAATAACACAAAATAACGGATATCAATTTCCTTGTACATCGTTTGTTGACATTCCCTCTTTCCAACAAGAGGTTTGAGGGAGAAAAAAAAACACAATTAGGGAAATAGCTACATGTAATGGTTATCCAGGAAATATTGTAGATAAGCTAATTAGAAGTAAACAACTTAGGCTAAGAATAAATAAAGTGTCAACTTTTCGAACGAGAAACAAGAATACAAGTTTATCTCTATCATAATCAATTTTAGTTATACAGGGTGGCCCAAAAAAGTTATGTTAACTGTTACAAAGCGTGGTCCACATACAAGATGGTTGAAATATACTTGGTGTAGGATTAGTTATAGTGGGTGATTGAAAAAAAATATTGTGCAGGATAGCCCATATGCAGTTGAATATATGTGATAGTGAAATATAGTAGTAGAATAATTCTTATACAGGGTGGTTTTAAATGTTACAATAATGTGATACTTACAGGGTAGCCCATTAGTAGTTGCATTTACAGTGTGCTTGGAATATAAGTTGGAATGGAATTATAGTTAAACAGGGTGATCTAAAAAATATTATATTATGTAGCCATAAATAAATAGATATATAGGGTGGATAAAATATATGCTGGAGTAGAATTATATTTCTACATTGTGAAAAAAAGATACATTTCGTAACTCATAAGAGGTTGCATAGATAGGGTAGTTGCGATTATAGTGTGGAGAGGAATTAATGTTATACAGGGTGATAATAAAATGTTAAAAAAGTATTACTCGTAATTTATAAAGTAGTCCACAACGAATTATATACGATTGTTGAGATACCTTTCGGATTCTACTGCGTCCTATATTCACAGAAGGCAGTTAAAAAAGTCCTGGTTGCACGTAGGCAGTCGTATATACAGGATGTTTGAAGAACCGGGTGGAGTGGAATTATAATTACACAGAATTCTCAAATAAGGTTAGATCAATTTTTATATAGCGTGGTCCATCAGCTGTTTTATACTATATAGAGTGGTTGAAATATAGTTCGGGGTAGGTTTGTAGTTATATAGGTTAGTTAAAAATATTTATTGTGTAATCTATAAGCAATTGCGTAAACAGAGTTTAAGTTTATATTTAACACATTTAAGCTTATAGTATACACATATACTCATGCGAGGTTAAATTGTGTTAACTTTACTATTTTTTTCATATAATTTTGTCAAAACGTTCCAAATAATAACAATCAAATATTGAACAGCACAATGTCTGTCGGGTCAGCTAGGATTTTATATTTACATTTACAAATGTGAAACCACTTTGGCGACCAACATTGTTTTCTCATTTGTAGTATTTCTAATCCTATCTTTATTAAATACAAAACTTTTTGAAATGGTGATATATTATTTGAAAGTAATAATAAGTAGTTTAACATTCGAAATTCTCATTTAACTTTTAAGATTTATTTGCATTCATTAATCATAGTAATATATCAGAAACCAAATTTTAAAATCGGTTGAAGGGATTAACAAAATGAATTAATTCATACACATACCTAAAGATATGATGAATGATACTATATAGTAATTAATAAAAATTTGTAAACTTGGAACAGTTCTAGTTATTATTATTGTGTATTAACAAAGATTCAGGTTACTGCCCTCGAAAATTTTACTTAAAATATCCAATGATGAGTTACATAACTATTGTATTTGTTTTTTTATTGTTAAGCATAAAAAGTAATTTGTACTATTACTGATAAAACCACAACTAAACAACGGCAAATTGATTAAGTTCCCTTTGATATACAGTCACTATTACTTTAAGATGCGACCAAAAACGCGTTTATAATTTAGTAATGAATGTTAAAGAATGCGGGTACATTCACCTTTGGGTTTCTACCCATTAAACCGTTTTTCAGTTTTACCACTACAAATCAAGTTATTCAAACTATATTAATTTTAGTCACCTTATCTAAGGAGTTTATAACAACAACAGTTCTTTGCCAAATATGTTATTTATGCTAATTACATTTTTTTGCTAATAATCCAATTCGTTGCATGAGGCAATCTTCGTACAATTTATTAGGGTCACCATTAGGCTAGAAACTTTTACTTACCTATTACCGTTACCGTAATCCAGTTAGAAATAATTAAAAATATTAAGTCTGAACACGCTTTAAATATTCGATTTCCCTTCAAACACTTTGAAAGTCATGTTTTATATACATGTGATGCAATTTTTTCATTCACCCGCGCACTTATGACTCGAAAACACTGCAAATCAAACTTGAGTTCACTGAAAACATTATAAGAAAATGTTGACTGTTATTAATTGTTTTTGAAAAGTTATTAAACGTCGATAGTTTTGTGGTATTACGTTGGAGCGTTGCGGTGGTACTGGAAGTTACAGCGAGTGCGTTGAAAGTAGGAGAAATGTTATGATACTAAAGGAAGGTGGTCTGATACCACTGCAAGGTACCATTCGGTTATCTTGTCTTCGTTTTCATCAAATCGTGGTGTAATAGTTTCTTATATAACATAATCTGTTTACGTTTGTTGGCGGTTTCCTTGTGTTGTGACCGAGCATGGCGAGACAAAAACCGACGGTTTCTCTTTCATAACAAAAGATATAAATGACGTTTTTACTGATAGAAGCGAGACAAACCAATGTGTTATGAGACTTTCTAAAATCTAAAAATTTAAAACAAAGCGACATCATCGGAAAAAATATTGAACATCAAATCAGAGAATGTAAAAACCCCAACGGACTTCTAACAAATATAATTTCTATCTATTAGGTCTGATTTTACAACATTTAACAAAAATTCACTATCTATATATAAATAGGCAAAGACAAAACGGTTCGGTACCATTTTCTCCCCTATCCCTCAACCTATTTACTTTGTTTTGTTTATAAGCTACTGATGGCCTTAAGTGCAGAAAGAGTCTTCATTTATATCTTTTAAAATAAGTAATTTAAAGATAAATTATTAATAAAATTGAAGTGAGTGGCGCCCACTATGAACAAGTAGCAGCTTAATCCATTGATGAAATTTGACAGCAGTCAACAGTAAAAATCCAATTATGGATCGTAGCGAGATATAAAAAATATTACTAAATAGTCGACTTTTACTTACAAAGATGTATGCTCTAAAAGCCTTCTTTTCTATTCATTTATGACTTTTAATTTTTTACAAAAACGATGCCGACCGCAATTACTGAAGTGACCAAATTAGATGTGTTTATACGAAGTTTGCGCATTTACACAAAAACCCAAATGAAAAGTTTTATGTAAGTACACAATTTAGAGATTGTAAAACTAATTCATACATTTGATTTCCGAACCTCAAGAGTTGAGAATGTACATTCTTTCGGTCATGAATGTCCCACAAATCTAATAACAATTTACTAATGTTTTGGAAAACCATATGCATCCATTATCAAAACGTACTAAAACACTCAGGAGATATGATATAATATGCAAATATGTTTTTAATTATATATATTTATGCCATGTGGAAATAAAACTTGAATAAGTACTCAGTATTAGCAATAAAATAAGACAAATCAATTTGGAGTTTTATTTAATTTAAGGTAATCTTATAAATTAATTTTAACATCTCATCTAAAAATTAACAGTCAGTCAAAAATTGTTTAATGATTTGTTAACGAGATAAGATAGGCTGCAAATATATTTTTTCTTATTTATCTAATAATATATTACATTCAATGTTTGTTTATTTACATGTTTGTTTGTTTTTGTCGAAATTTCATTTAGAGGTTTTGGCTTGTACAAATCGGGATAAATCCTATTACCCAGAAAGAACGAGATTGTGACAATTATATTTCATTCAATACAGGGTGCTGTTGTGACCTACTTGAGACTGTAGAAAAATTCTTTCAATACAAATTGATGTGTAGGATCTTGATAAGAATTTTATCACTACTTAATACTTTTACATTTTTAAAGATGAACCTTTCAACATTATAAAGTAAACAGTGCTGATTAGGCGATTTTTGGATGGGTAAAAAGTTATGTGTTCTCATATTAATTTGAGGCCTTAAGCAGTTACATATGCATATATAAATTGACTGAGGCGCTGTAGATTACAATTATACAGAGTGATTCCAGAAATGTTAGAAACCAAATGTTTTATTGGGTGGCCCATAAACAGTTGCATAAATACAATGTATTATATATATATTGGGTAGTTCACAGGCAGTTACATATACAGGGTGGTGGATATATATTGTATAGTGGAATTATTATAGTGAGTATTTTAGTAAGGGTTAGAGAGTTGAAATTAAATTGAATCATTTCATCTTGACAAAAAATAGAGCAAATATTCGATTCACCCATGTACTATTAATTAAACATACAAATGGAAATTGAATAAGTATTAGTAGTAAAATGAAACAGATTATTCTGCAATGTCAACCAAATTTTTGTCTTTCATTTACAATTACTGTCATACCTTATCTGATTAAGCCTAGCATTAAGAACGTGCTCAAAAATAAAGTCCTATTAGTTATATATGAAAAACAAGTTGATTTTTGTTAGGAATTGACAACTTGGTCGATTTTCGACCACAGGCGATTCTAGTAATCCCTAAAATCGTATGTTTTCAATTACATTTTTAAGAAATAAGTGAACATACCTATTTTAGGGGTTTTCAGTTATATTACTAGAATAAACACTGCATGAGAAAACTTAAAGAAATCAGCTGTATGATGATAAACAACACTGAAATCGGAGCACCTTCAGCCGACCTTCATTTGGACTGGAGGAATTTATTGCTAACAGAACAAAAAAACGGTAACCTCAGCGTCAAGTGATCGCCAAACGACAAATTGTCAGTGTCAAATTTTTTGACAAACAACAAATTCAAGATCAAAGCGAAAATTTTTTAGAAAAAACCTCGAAAACAACACTAAACGATTGACAACGACTCCAGACTCGGAGTTGAAACGTCTCCATACACATATAAGTATTACACAATATACAACACATTACTTATATACAGGAATACTGGTTGATCATTTTGAGACATCTCTTTCTCTCGGAATAACTGTGAGGAAAAATCTCTGTACAGAGAGCCAGTAATCCAGGCAATTTTACGAAATTGCCTTACTACACTTTGTTCTACATATACAATTTTTAAATACTTATCTGTTGCAGGAAAAAATTTGGAGGAGAGAAAACCTAATGAACAGACAAAATAATTCAAGACCTCCTCAACAATCTTTTCGAAATTACATAATAGATAAATAATAGTGCTTTTGTATTCATAAATTTAGACAACTTACTAATTACAAATATAAGATACTTAGTCCTATTAATAATGTAATTGATATGAAAGTCCCATTTTAGATTTTGGTCAAAATAAACACCAAGGTATTTGGTTTTTCAATTCTCGTAAGCTGCTTATCCTTAAGTTTAATATTACAATTCATAGGTACACTGTCACAGTAACAGTTAAACGTAATATATACTGATTTCTCAGCATTCAGCGTTAATTTATTATTCTCAAGCCATATTGCAATTCTATCTAACATTTCATTAATGTGAGAAATTGCTTCAGACCAAGTAAAACCAGTGGAAATGAAATATTATCTACATATTTTTTAAATAATTTATTTGTTTTATTATTTGGCCGCCCACCTTCTATAACTTTAACTCTAATTCACCCTATATTGAAACCACCCTGTATATGTTTCTTTGTATTGATTATCCAGTATAAATTATTTGTCTATAATTTTCTGAATCACCCTGTACAACTATAATTCAACTCTACACGATGTCGCAACCACTCCACCACAATGTTTATCCTCTCCATATTATATTTCAACCAATCTATATATGAAACTGCTTATGTACCGCCCAATATCACATTTATTTTTTTCGATACAATAATGGAATAATTTGTGCCATTTTACGCCATTTTACAAACACCCTGTACAGTATACTTTCATGGCATATCTTAACATTCAAGCTAGATATTTATGATGAAAATTTGACATTTACGATTTTCGGAAAGACGGTATATTTTACGTTATAGATAAGTATAAGGAATCAAGCTGGAATTGTAGAATACAATTTAAAATAATCAAATTGGTTGAGTTGTTTTAGAGAAAACTGAAATGTAGTCCCTTAATTACTGTTTTTTCTGAATTTCTGGAAAACCGTAAATCTCGCGTTATAGAAAATTATATGGTACCTTTCTCTAATATTCCTTAATATAATGCCGTTTAAAACATCAAATTTGCTTAACCGTTTTTGAATAATCACTAAGTATACATAAAAAAATGTGCCAACGAATTGATAATCTCCTTCTTTTCGGAACTCGTTTAAAAACACTCATAGTTAATTAGGAATTCTTTTGACGGAACATTCAGGGCTTGCAGGGAACACAGGAAGTTCAAGCCTTATAACCGTTCCATGTCATTCTTACCACCCTATAACTTCTCCCTATTAAGTTGATCTTATTGATATTTGTTTTACATTTAAAATAAAAACGAACAACAAAATGTAGGTTTACCAGCGCCATGAAATATTAACAGATATTAGACAAAAGGGAACAAAACTTTTTTAAATGTACAGGTACTAAATACTTCAACTACTACTTTTATATGTTGCATTTTAATATTTCCAGCCAGTATATGATTAATAATATTTAATATAAACAGATCTTTCTTTCAAAACTAGCACATTTGTCAACCCTATTTTAGGTACCTGAAATAGTGTACCATATTGATTATTAAAGGGATTTATTTTATTTTAAGAATACCCTTTATAAAAGTCATTATAAGCTACTTACTGCCGTGTAGAGCTAATAATCTGAGTAGGTATTATAACACTAATCCTTTTGAATATCAATTAAAGTAAATATAATCACATCTAAGGGCTAAAGTAGTCATTTATGTAATCTGAAAATGGTTAAGAATGTCAGTTATTTAAAGCTTGGAGCAGTCAACAGTAACTTAGTTTAGTTCGAGCTTTAAGCAATACAGTAATACCGAAAATGAATAGTTTAGTGATTTTATTATATTTATGTACAGTGTATACACATGTGAACTGTAGATTCGATGATGACTCTCAACAATTAATAGAAATACTGGGACCTGCATTCAATCCTCGTTATATGAGTATTGAAAAACCGGCAGAAGAACAAACTTCATCCGCTGGACGAAAACGTGCTACTAATACTTTGGATTTTTATCTCGAAACTGGCTACGAGGAAACTTTCGATGGACAACCAGCCTGGAGACTGACGAACCATGTGGATGGAGCATTGGAATTGGGTGGCACAAGGTACCGAAGACACTCGAATTTGCTACAAGAATGGCAATGCAAAACCCAAATCAAATGGACAGATTTGGGGGTTGATTACTTCCCTAGATATTTAAGGTCAGTAGAGTGTTTAACTAGTACCTGTTGGTTCAATATGTATAAGTGCAAGCCTAGGAGTTTCACTATGAAGCTTTTGAAGCGAAGAACTGGTGACAGACCTCCAAATAATAACGTCGGAGTTTCCGGATTGTTTGCAGAATTGCGAAAAAAGTGGCTATGGGTCGAGCGGACTGTAAATTTTTGCTGTGATTGTTCACTCTAACTTTTTTGTGTTTGTAACATTTTGTACTATTGTATATTAGAATTCTAAGGCTTGATTGTAAATCTGTGTACCTATATGTAAATAAATTGGCATTAAATGCAAACGTTTTTTGTTTTTGTCACAATATAAGTGTATTTATTTCGATTTCTGATTAATAAGAATCTGTTGTTGAATAGAATTATTCACAAATTTGGGAAAAACGTGGCTTTGTGATGAGCCGAATGTAAATTTTTGCTCCATTTTTGTACCTGACTATACTTTTGCATATACGTAAAAAAATTTATTGACAAAATTATATAGTTTGTTATAATATCACTTATATTAATAAAACGTGACTAGTTAAGGCATGTCATTTCAAACAAAACTTAAATCAATAAAATTAAAAAGAATCATGATATTCTGGAAAAGAGAGTATTTAGTCAAGGACAAAAATTTGGTTATTTAAAAAAGTTAAATAATGTGCTCCTGTGTACACTTAATAAAGATAAAGATGTTTATTTATGTCAGATAAAAAAGTTATATTTTCGTCAAATAATAACAACATTCTTATTATTGTAACAGAAAAAAGTGTAAAAGACAAATACATCATAATGTACAATAAGAAAATGTCAAAATTCAATTTAACATAATTGATCATGAAGGATAAAATTAGAATTTAGGCCCTCACAAATAGGAGTAATTCGGTTCAAACTATTAGAACGTAATATCTGTGTATGATCTAATTTAAGGGAAGTGTGAGGAAGTCTATGAGTAATTATAATAAATTTAAATTTTTAAATACCAAAAAATTGCCAATAAAAGTTTTAGAAACTAAACTTAATGTGAAATGGAACTAAACAATGACAGAAACAGTAGAATCTGTGAAAAATAGTTTTCAGTACATATTAAAAGCTATGTTGTTGTCTCTATTTTTAAGAGTTTTTTAAACTTACTTGGTGGAAGTTGTCGTTCATAATTCATTACACATAGTACATAAAGAAGTGTAATATTCATAAAGTACATAAAATTAATGTAAGAGAAATGTTTAGTTAATATAATAATTATATTGCTATTACAGTGAAGTGACCCTAATGCAATAAGGGTAAATATTGTAAGATTATGGGTTTTTCCCATGGTTTATTTGTAGAAAGTCAATAAAATTGAAGGATATTAATAATACTCCAGAAAGGTAACTTAGGTACCTTCCTTCAATTTGATTCAGTTTACTGAATTTTGTACCCCTGGGAAAAACCCTTAATCTTATTATAATGCTTGCTTACCATTATTGCATTACGCTGACTTCTTTATCATAATTTTTGTGTTAACTAAAAGTTTGTAATCTCTTGCTTTAATTTTATATATGTTTCTCTTCTTAGTGTACCAATTAATTGTCACAATTTTAAATAAAGTGTAAGTTTATGTAATCAGTTGTATTACTTAATTAACTTAACTTAATATAACTACGAAATTCGTTATGATGAACACTTAAGTTCATTTAGATTAAACAAAAGTAGCTCGATCTTTAATAATCATTGTTTACAGGCAGGTCATACTATCCCTTAATTAGATATAACAACTATATTACATGTTCATCTGGGATTTTCTCTCCTCGCAATGGTTTTTATCTGTTGTCGTTGTCGAACAATGCTTGTTTGAATGCTTTGCACTATATTCGCTTGACTTTTTTTGGTAATGTCAATTGACTGATTAATTGACTTTTTGATGTACATTCGTCAGAAGTTGTTGCCATGCAACCGGTATCTCTACAGAGGGTGTCATGATTTCTCCATTATTCAACAACATGCAGACACTCCCTTTGATTTTTCTTTTTTTGGTATGTTCTTCTTTAAGTAGTATTTTTGTCTTATTTTGTGAGTACCATTATTATTCTTTATGTTTCCGGCCTCTCCGAAAAAATTAAACGTATTGGCAATAAATACCACGTAAAAACGATTTTTAAAACAAATAATACTTTAAGATCAAATTTGACAAAAACAAAACCGGAAAACGGTACTCACAATTCCAAAAATTGTGTGTACAGTGTACCTTGTGCCTGCGGAAAAACATACCGGTGAGACATCAAGACCTCTCCAAATTAGAACAAAAGAGCACCAATACGTCTCAAGAAGACATATAGACAGATCAAAATTGGCAAATCATGTACTCACGGATAATGGTACACACAAAATGAACTGGAATAAGACGAAAATACCACTTAAAGGAGAACATACCAAAAAAAAAGAAAAATTAAAGAAAGTGTCTGCATGTTGTTGAATAATGGAGAAATCGGGACACCCTCTGTAGAGATTCAGGTTGCATGGGAACAACTTCTGACGAATGAACATTAAAAAGGAAACTTCAAAGTCAATTAATCAGTCAATTGACATTACCAAAAAAAGTCAAGCGAATATAGTGCAAAACATTCAAACAAACATTATTCGACAACTATTCCTGATAAGGAATCGAAACGTCACAAAAAAAAAACGATAAAAACCATTGCGAGGAGAGAAAATCCCAGATGAACATTCAAAATAATCATTTACCTCCTCAATCATTTAGAAACTACTTAAGTATATTACATTTTAATAGTTTTACACCCATAATCACTACAATTCTTGAAAGCCTAGTAATATTTATTCTGAGCTTTCACATAGCGGGATCGTGTGACATTTCTATGGCATGTACCATAAATTTTGCCAGTCACAGGAGGGGTCCTCAGTTCTTGTAGAATGGCAGCGTCAAAAGGACATCTTGGGTGTCACAATGTTGACAAAAAGTGACAATTTGGATGGTGAAGAGATCGTCAATAACCAGGAGGGTTTGCTGGGAAAAGCATATCGCTTTTGAGTAGTTTTGATCTCTTCTTCTTCTTTATAATGTATATTTTTGCTGCCTTTGTTTAACACAACAAATTTCTTTACTTTAAAAAAATGAGCCACTTACTCTCTTTATTAAGTAGTTACCGTTTTATTAATTAGTGTACCGTGTACCTAACATATTATGTTTTTTCATCGAAAATATCAAGTTAGGATTTTATTTTTTTCCAAGGAGGCCATGAAGTAGTTGCTTATATAAATAGGCAAAGACAAAACGATTAAGTACCATTTTCTTCTTTGTCTCTCAACCGATTTTCTTAATTTTTGTTTTGTTTAGTAGCTACTGACGACCTTCAGTGCAGAATGCTAATATTAATTTATAACATTGGTTCATTCATAAAATATAATAAAAATTATTTTTTTACGTCCATACTGTCAATGCCAAGCAACTTATCTGTGGTGCCGCCGCCGCCAGACGGACAAAACTCAAAACATTGAGTAATTGTATATGAAGGGAGCGATCGTTAGATATATTCTTAGAGCATGTACTTCTGGAAGTTGCATGCAAGCGTTGTTATTGTTTAGTGGTAAAGTAGTCAATTTAGTAGATCAGTATTGATTTTTCGGACGCATTACCGTAACTTTCATATTAAATATTCTGTTTTTAATTGTGAATTTAATTATTTGATTAATATATTATCAACACAACCTTTCCGAAGATTGTGTAAAAAAATGTCAGACAGCGTACAATAGAGAATGTATTAAATATTTAAGTTCTCCTAGGGTTTTTGGTCCTCTCTTTTGTTTAATATTCCTGAACTTGATTGAAACCGCAAATGAAGAAAATTTTAGGTTGCAAAGAACAATCTTCTAAATATTATATCGAATTTTTTGCCAGGAGCGGTTCCAGCCAAAAATTTGAGGGGTCATTCATTTGTCAAAAATATTTCGAATACCGATATTTGATTACATTTTTATTTATTAGATTTGCCAATATGAGTGAACAATTTAGGTCATTACATCTACTTCTCCGATTTTTCCACAAATCTGTTTCCTATAAAAATATACTAGTATCAGAAAATAACTATTGGTTACATATGGTTTCTAAACGGTTTTTATTTTATGTCAATTGGAGCCGGTTCTTTTTGAAATTTAAAGATTTAAATTATAATGAAAGATTTGTTTACAAACAACGTTTTATATATTATTAATTCAGCGAAGCGATTCAAACAATTACATGTTTTAAGATTGCTACATTACCACAATTGCATTAATTATAAGAATTTAAAAGCACCTTGTTTTAAAAAGACGTATAAAACTGAATATATTACTAAATAATTTGTCTTGTTTACATACAAATTATCTGATGAGAACGTTAATTATAAATTTCAAGAGATTAGTTTTGTAAACTTGTACAATTCTTGCAATATTTATTTCAATAATTCACATATCTTTATAAAATCAGCAATATCTGGCAAATGTGGTAAACTTCAACATCACCGAGTACTTTGTATGCTCAATTATTCGACTGAATTTGTTGTAAGTATGATGCCACTGAACACTGAATTAATCTTGACAATGGTCCATCAGTTGAATATATATTTGCTGTTAGATTTGTATTATTTGGTTTATTAAAAATTGCTGACCGGCTGTGGTATATGCTACTTGTTACTCTCTAATTAATTGTACTTAACATCATGACTGCCTGCAGGAATCTAGCTGTTATTAAAAAAATGATTCGACCGATTTGCAGATGTTGCATATGAAAAGAAAGTCATATATAATTCAAAAATAGGTAGCAATTACTCTTTTCTGTATTGAAATCTCATTGTTTATTGTACGGTTTTTAGTAGAAATACAATGTACGAGGGCTGCCTTTTATATTTCGGGATTAGAGAACAAAAACAAATATTAATCATCGAAAATCGCTTTATTGTTTTTCAAAATATTCTCCATGAAGATCTATACACTTTTGCATGCGTTTAAATCAATTGTCTAAACACTTTTTCCACTCTGATTGAGGTGTTGAAAAACGTTGACCTCTCAGTTTGTTTTTTACATACGGGAATAAAAAGAAGTCATTTGGTGACAAGTCAAGACTATACGGCGGATGACTCATCAAATCGATGTTTTAAGTGGTCAAAAATGCATTTGTTTGAGCCGATGTGTGAGAGCTCGCATTGTCGTGGTGAAGAGTGTTCCGTCTTCGGCGGTTGGTTTTCCTCATTTCTTGGAAGACAACTGGCAAACAAATGGTTGTGTACCACTCAGAATTGACTGTTCTGCGTTGTTCTAGTAGTACGGTTGCGACATGTCCAGTTTTTCTGAAAAAAAACAGGCGATCATTTGCTTGGAAGTGCTTCGTGCGCGAACAACTTTTGTTGGATTCGGGTCATCTTGAAACACCCATACAGCGACTGCTGTTTAATTTCGGGCTCATACGCGTAAATCCACGATTCATCACCTGTAACTATGTCATAAACGAGTTTTGAAGCACCGCGATCGTATTTTTTGAGCTTTTCTTTCGACCAATCGACACGAGCCTTTTTTTTGAACGATTGACAAATTGTGTGGGATCCAACGCAAACAATTTTTTTTGACATTCAAATGTTTATGCAATATTGAATGTATGCTGGTCCCACTAATGTGTAAGGTTGACTCAATCTCACGATATGTCACATGACGATCTTGCAATATCAGTTCGCGCACAGCATCAATGGTTTCCGGAACAACAACTGTTTTTGGACGACCTTCACGAAATTCGTCTTGGAGTGAACTACGACCTCGATTGAATTCACCATACCATCGATAAACAGTGGTCATTGATGGAGTTTCATCGTCAAAAATTAAATGAAGTTCATCCATGCATTCTTGCTGACTTAATCCACGTCGAAAGTTGTAAAAAAATAATCGCACGAAAATGTTGACGATTTAATTCCATTTTTTGGCCGAGATGAATCCTTTAAGTTACTGTAAGCAACACATAGCGCTCGAATGTCAAAACTTTCTGAGTACGTATAACCTCAACAATGTCAAACTTTACGATAGAGCTGTCAGTTGTCAAATTGCAACACTAGGGTTGTCCAATCCCGAAATATAAAAAGGCAGCCCTCGTATATATTTTCCATATTCTTGATTCTCATAACCCAAATGTAATCTGATTGGATAAACATCTATATATAAATAGGCAAAGACAAAACGGTTCGGTACCATTTTCTCCTCTCTCTCTCTCAATCGATTTACTCTATTTTTGTTTTGTTTAGTACCTACTGAGGACCTTCAATGCAGAATGCCTAAATTTATTTACAATATTGGTTGGTTCATAAAATAAAATAAAATAAAATAAAATATACATAATTTACGTCCACACTGTCAATGCCAAAAAGTGCCGCTTTGAGAAAAATTGTATGTCGGATTGACACGAATGACAAAAACAAACTAAACTAAACGAAAAATTAACACAGTTTGTTTGGTTTTGAAAGTTATTCTACATTATCACGCTATTGAGATCTTACCCACAAAAATTTATATTATATGATAATGATCACTTACTCGCAACTTTTTCTAAATATATTTTGCCAACTAAAATTAATTTTAACATTCCGTCTAAAATATTAGCAGTCAGTCAAAAATTACTTATAATAGATAAAACTTCTATCGATTGGCCATAGTCGCCAACACAAAACTGTACCAAATTTTATCAATTTTATTTACAATATGGTGAATATATTGCAATTTTTCGAAAACCACATTTTTTCTATTTTCTCGTTATTTTGAAAACCCCTGAATAGCGCAACTTTTTTAACATCTCTTGCCGCTTCATATATCCTGTTTTTATTCGGGACACCTTGTATAATAATAGCTGACAATACCGAGTAGAACAAGCATGCATTTGCACCGCAACCAATTTAATTTCTTTCCAATATTCGTACCCAGGAAATATTTTACTGTTAATAAATTGGCATTAAGCAGTAAATATTTAACAACATAGTAAACGTCTCGTATTAAAATTGTAACAATCCAAAAACAGTTATCGATTTGAACGCTTGTATAAATACCGATTGTTTTAAATCGTAAACATAAAAAGCGGGAAATTTGCAGTCAAATCATTTGTTACATAACATCAACTATAATCATCGAAGAAACTTAAACAAATATTCCAAAACACTTCTTCCATGTGTTAGAATTTACTATACTTTCTCTCATTATTTGAATAGTATACTCAAAACTACTACGCTCCACAAATCACCGAAACACAACGAGTTCCTAGATATTAAACTTTCACTGAATACTTATTGGAAATACTTATTGTTGATTTAATTAATTCATACGCTCACGATATTATTGTACATGTTGTAATCCAATGTTTGATGTGCACTTGGTTGTCCGATATAGTGTTGCAATGTGTTTGTTTTATAGGATATAATCATCTGGTGGTTTGTAGGTTGCAGTTTTTAACCGACTTCCAAAAATGAGGAGGTTATCAATTCGTCTACAACTTTTTTTTACCGACTTCGAAAAAGGAGGAGGTTATCAATTCGTCTACCACTTTTTTTAACCGACTTCCAAAAAGGAGGTGGTTATCAATTCGTCTACAATTTTATGTATTACGAGGGATCATTTCAATTGCATTGTACCTTAATTAAATTAGATACAGATTTTGTGCAGAACCACTGCCATATCTGTTAGAAGAACTGCCATTAAACACTTTGCGTACAATTGGTATCAAAAGGGCGGTTGCTCTGTTCATTACGCCCTTCCTGTGCGAGGTTATCTGACTTGAGGGCTACTTGTTTGTATAAATAATATTATTTCTAAACGTGAATCACACTCTAGCTCTTTTAATTTAATTTTTTTAGGAGTATTTGTTGCTCCTAGGAGTGACTAATTTTATTGAGAAAGTGTAGTTCCATATATAAAAATTATATATATATATATATATATATATATATATATATATATATATATATATATATATATATATATATATATATATATATATTATCATCATCATCATATGCAGCTAATTTCGACCATTATTTTATGGTGTAGCCTCTCTAACATATTCGTTTCGCATTTCTCTCCATGTTGTTCTGTTGTACGCTTTTTGGGACCAGGTTATGCGTGCTATTTTCTTGATGTCATAGTCCCATCTTACATTGGGGCGTTTCCTTGGTCTTTTAACACCCCTAGGATACCATTGCGTGATTTTTGTTGACCACCTATTATCTTATCTTCTTGCCAAATGTCCTGCCCATTGCCGCTTCAGAGATTTTACTCTGTGGATAACATCTATTACCTGGGTTTTGTTCCTTATCCACTCTATTCTCTTCCGATCTCTTCTCGTTATTCCGATCATGCATCTTTCTATAGACCTTTGTGCTACTTGAAATTTTCTGGTAAGTTCGGTTTTCAGAATCCAGGTTTTACAACCGTATGTCAGTACTGATAGAACACACTGATCAAAGACTTTCTTCTTAAGGCGGAATGCCATTCGTGACTTGAAGATTATGGAGTTTCTTCCAAACGTCATCCATGCAAGTTTGATCCTTCTGTTTATTTCTGGTAGTAGCGAACCTGATATGTGTATTAATTGACCTAGGTATATATATTGTTCCACTATTTCCAGAATTGTGTTATCTATTGTGACGTCTTGTGTGTCTACTAGTTCGTTGTACATTATCTTTGTTTTTCCGATATTTATTTTTAGGCCTATTTCCTTACTTACTCTGCTAAGTTCATGATTTGATTTTGCAGTTCTCCTGCGAAATTGACAATTAGGACAATGCCATCGGCGAATCTCAGATGGTTTAGATATTCTCCATCTAGGTTCAGTCCTTTGTGGTCCCAGTTTAATCGTCGAAAGATACTCTCTAATGCCGCTGTGAATAGCTTCGGTGATATTCAGTCACCTTGTCTGACTCCTCTGTTAGTAGGAAATTCAGGGCTGCCTTCGTATATTCTGATTTTGGCTTTGGCTTCCTTGTATATATTAGCCAACATTTCTATATATATATATATATAAATATATATATATCTTATACGTAGATACCTAAAGCCTTTATCCCTTACTTTAGTGCCTCACTATATAATACAGCAAAATATCTAAACAGTAGAAATAAAACCTAGTTATATTTCAATAATAAAGTAGTATATCGATGATTCATATATTCTCATTGTAATTAATGATAAACAGTACTCACAAATTTTTTGACACCGTTTAACCATACACATGCTTCTGTAAACTTTTACATAAAACTAAATTAATATTTACATGTTAGTATTTGCCGGAAATGTGAAATCAGTTCAGTTGAAAATTATATTTTTTAAGCTACATGAATATATTTATAACCTTGATTAATAAATAAATATTTCCTTTGTAGTTACAATAGTAAATGTACCATTACATTCTGTTGAACTGTTGTTGGAATTCAGTGACTCTTTTAATAGGCTCTTTTATATTATTGGATTAAGTATTCTAATACATTTGTGTTTCTACCAAAATGGATTTGTCTCTACTGTAAATTAGTAACATTTATTCACAGTAAGAAAAGGGAATTTTAGTTAAGTCTCACAAAAAATTAAAACTACAAAGCGAATAACTGCCTTAGCAGAGCAAGCTTTATAGAAGTAGTAGGATGGTGAGGTGTTTCAAACCAAAAATGCAAAAAAGAACTTTTGCCCGCAATTGTAGTGCTCCGTAATTATCTTTTAAAAAATAATTTGAAATGGCAAAACTATTAAAATTGTTAGATCTGGTGACAAAAGTGAAGTTTAGGGATTTTCAAATTTAAGGTAGTATCAATAATTTTTATTTAAAAGAGAACCAAATTCAGCTGACTTAAAATAAAAACCGTTTAGAAATTGTGTGCAATCAATCACTATTTTCAGACATATCTTCTTTATTATCTGATTTAAGGTACAATTCTATTAAATATTTTAGGGTATTCTTATCTTTTTTCCCAATATATTTTAACTTTGTTTTATTATTTAGGCTACTTTCTATAAATGTAACTAATTCACTCTATATTGCATCCACAATATATATGCTTCTGTGTGCTGGTCACTCCTGTGTAACATATTGGTCTGTCATTTTCTGAATCACCTTGTACAACTATAATTCAACTAATTTTTTTTGGATATTTTCCCTATATTTTTTCACTTTTTTTGATATTTGGACCACTTCCTATAGGTGTAACTCTAATGCACTCTATATTGCATCCACACTGTATGTGCTTCTGTGTAACTCCACACAATATTGCAACGGTCCTGATATCTTTAAATCCACCCTTTATTAGTATAAATCCTCTCCACACTGTTGACTGTTTCTATTTGTCTATTGTTTAAAGTATTCCAGTATACCTATGATTTTCCTTCGTTCCATATCTAAAGTATTCCATTTATGCAACTGCTTATGATCTACCCTATATAACAAAATTCACATTTTTAACCACATTTTATGGCTATAATTTTACTCTACCATTTATTTCAACCACCCTGTATATGCAACTGCTTCTAAAATTTTTTTAAGCCATGTCTACAATTATACGCCGTCCTACGTCCTATAATTCAAATATCCTAACTGCTTATGCTTATATAACAAATTTTTGATACACCGTCAATAACAATACTTTTACCCCACCCTTACTTCAAACACCTTGTCCAAGAAACTACTTATGTTCCAAACTATATAACTTTTTTAAACCGCCCTGTATAACTATAGTTATACTTTACCTTATATTTCAATCATCCTGCTACTGACAATTTTTATAACTATAGTTTTGCTCCACTCTTATTTCAACCAGCTTGTATACGCAACTACTTATGTGCTACCCAACACAATATTTATAGAACCACCCTGTATAACTAATTCAATTCCAACTTATATGTCAACCATCCTATGTATACAACTGCTTATGTACCACCTAATATTACACGCACGCACGCACACAACTTCAGCCGTATTCCTCACAGAAAAGATCGCCGGAATAACAAATTTTCGTTTTAATAAGCTAATGGAATATATATACAGATATATATCCACATATTTAGAACTATATCTTTCAACGTATAACAGTCGTTTCGAACCAGGAGTTCTCGTCAGATACGCTTCCTTGAATGACAAGTTCTAAAGTGAAATACTTGGATGTAATACATATCAGTAAGACAACAGACAGTGTATTGAACCTACTAGATGTCGGTGTTATACTTTGAATGATATAGTTCTAAATATGTGGATATATATATATATATATATATATATATATATATATATATATATATATATATATATATATATCTGTATATATATTTACTTTTGTGTTTTTATATAAAACACTCGAACCATCTGTCAAGATTATGGTATATGTTATAGCATAGTATGCCTTCATATACTTAAATTACTCACTAGACGGTAGATGTCACCGACATCTATTAGGTTCAATGCACTGACTGTTGTCTTACTGATGTGTATTACATCCAAGTATTTCACTTTAGAACTTGTCATTCAAGGAAGCGTATCTGACGAGAACTCCTGGTTCGAAACGGCTGTTATACGTTGAATGATATAGTTCTAAATATGTGGATTAATATATAAATATATATATATATATATATATATATATATATATATATATATATATATATATATATCTGTATTAGGGTGGCCCAAAAAAACAAAATATATATATATTTTTTCGAGTCTTGCGGGAAAATATGTTAATTTACTATGTTTTAAGAACTTTTACCAAAGGACAGGTCGAAAAAAAAATTTTAAAAGGTCGCTCCGAATTTTTGAAAAATTCCAAAATCGCCGAAAACTGTTTTTTTTTCAATTTTTTTTCTCGTCATGTCATCTTTTTTAGTGTAAAATAATATAAGGATTCTGAAAATTTTAAGTCAAAATTTTATTATCTAAAGGTCGCTCCGAATTTTAATAAATTTTCAAGGTAAATACTTTATATCTTTTTGAGCTACCTCTAAACATGAATATTATCGACCAAAAAAATTTTTTTCTTGAATTTCACATATCAAGGAATTAATTTAGAACGCGAGAAGCAGAAAAAAATTATGAATAATTTTTACAGGTGCAGCGTAATTAGCAAAAAATCATAATTTTTTAAAATTATTTATTATTCAAAAATTAACATTCTGATTATATTCTCAGACTTTTTTATAACATTTTTAACTTTTAAATACAGTAATAGTCTAAAATAAACTAACTTCAAAAGCGTCATGTTATAGACAATTATATGGGACCTTTCTGTAATGTTCCTTAATATAATGTAGTTTAAATCATCAAAATTCCCCCAAGCTGTTTTTGAATAATCGCTTGTCATACATAAAAAAAAGTTGTAGACGAATTGATAACGTCCTCCTTTTTGGAAGTCGGTTAATAAAACATATTTTAAACAATTGGTCAGTAATCATAGTAAATATATTTTTGTAAGAGGTGACTGATCAAGCTTGGACAATTGAATATATAGCCATTAAAGCGTGTATTAACTCTGATTCGTAATTAATAATAAAATTTAATGTGTCTTTATGTTCGGCATTTTGCTTTCAAAACAATAAAATTGTTGATTGGTTTTTCCATCGTTGAATGAATTTCTCAAAATCACCTGCATATATCTGATATTTATCGAGGTTAATCATAAATTGCGCAAATCTTGGTTATTCTGTCATGGCAAATCGAGAACATTAACTTCAAAGCAAGGTTCAAGAGAAGTCAGATTACACAATTTTCAGATTTTTGTTTGTCTGCAAATACAGGTTAGCACAGACGAAGTTTGTATATCTATTTATTCTGCATACACATTTAAATTGAGTACATTTAAACGTGCTTGCTTGAGTAATAATAATAAAATACATCGACTTAATTTTCAGTGTAACTCAACAAATTAATTATTTCACGATATATCAGTATATTAGATTTAAATGGAATTCCTCCAATAGCAAGCAAATCTAATCTGAATCTAAATTAATATAAACTTTTAACATGTAATATTTGGGAACTGAGGAAATGTACCATGAATTTGTATTAATACAAGTATAAAATGAAATCCAAGGTAAGTTTAAAAATTATGCTATTGATGGGAAAACAGTGGAATACTCTGTATATGAAAAAAAAACTATAAATCAACAATCTATCATGTTAAAGCGAGTTGTTTTTTGAATAATTTGGTCAAGTGCTAGTTGAATTCACATACTAAGGGCCCGTATTTCTTTGAGATTTGATACAATGTAGGTAAATCAAAGTATATATTTTTCTAATATTTCAATTTCAGACAAGTAGGGTCTGAGTGGATTTTCTTATGCTCTGTTTAATTATTTTCATAAACTAAGCGTCTTAATTTTATTAATGTTATGGGCTACATGGTGCGCTTGATTTTTATAGAAAATTTCATTCATAATTTAAAATTACGGTTTGGATTTTCCCTTTATTTTACCCCTAAACTTTCAGGGAAACCCTTTATAATCTTTTGTCTGAATTTTGGGCTTAAAAGTTCGGAAGATAAAGGTCAAATTTTAAATAATAATCTATTAAATTATTTAAATGAATATTTAAAAAAATACAAATAAAATATTCTGTTCATTTGATATATTACGTTATGGGGCTTTTTTTAAAATAACATTATATTTTCCATTTAAGCTTATTACTTATTATAATATAATAATGTTAGAATTTGTGTTTTACTTTACTGGTAAATTTTGATTGAGGCCCCAAATTTTTCCAAAGTAATTCGCAGATATAGCAGCTAAAGGGACGAATTTTGTGTATTTTTAATAACTTTTAACAAATTATTTTGCTATTATGAAAAACATATATTAGGGTTTTCTCATTATTTTTCCTTTGAATGTCAAGTGAGGCCCTTTTTCTAATTTTAAACAAATTAATTTAAAAATATCAAAAAATATATTTGTAGTCCTCATAATGAGGTCTTTCATTTGATACATTACATGTTGGGTTTGAGAAAAGTTTAATTATTTATTTTCCGTTTAATTCTATAATTTGCGCCCCAATTTAAATTTAAGAGTTTTATCCCAACTTTTTCTAGAAACTGGATATCCTTCAAATTTATTAAATGTACTTTGTTATAGTAGTATCCTATTGAACTTGAGTCGTTCTAACTTAGAACCTACCACTCTTTCTAACAATCTCAGTGCTCCTGTGTGAGTCTAAATAATAATGACTGAACAGAAGAGGAAGATGTATGAGAATACGAATAGGGCGTTAAAGAGATGAAGGATAATTGAGGTCTTGTTCCCGGATGCGAGGGGTGAAAGAACTGTCTTTGAGATTGAGATTAGAGAGAGAGCGCAATAGGGCGAATGAAGAAAGAGAAAGCTCCAGGCTTGGATGGTGTGAGGATTGAGACTGAAAAGTTGATGGCGGAGCAGGATTTTCAAGTTTTATTAGAGGTTTGAAGACGCGAGATGTAAGACCGACATCTAGGATTTTCAAGAGAATCAGTACACAGAGGTTCCGAATCTGGAGCCGTTCCGTGTAATTACTGTTCTCTCTTAACTCCTAGGACAGAAAAAAATAAAATTTTTCAGGTTACTTCACCTGTCAGAGATACTGAATACTCTCTTCGAGGTGTCATTCCTTTGTATGCAAGACAATATATATTATATATAAATATAATATATATTGTTTCTGGTCGGGAAGGTGAAGTAACCTGAAAAATTTTATCGTGACATTCTGTCCTAGGAATTAAGGGAGAACAGTAATTACACGGAACGGCTCCAGATTCGGAACCTCTGTGTACTGATTCTCTTGAAAATCCTAGATGTCGGTCTTACATCTCGCGTCTTCAAATTTAACGAAATGCATCAAATGCATAAAGAAGTGATCGAGAGGACATTCAATTGTGGGAAGCGCAACTGATGAAGGTTCCCGACCAGAAACAATATATATTATATTTATACGTACGTCTTGAGTACAAAGGAATGACACTTCGAAGAGAGTATTTTATTAGAGGTGTACAGCAACCTTTTATATGATTAAAGCTTCCCTGAAGAGTTTAAAACGGGGAAAACCATTTTAATACCCAAAGGAGGGCAAATTGAGAGGGAACGACTAAATATACATAGGCCCATTATCCTGCTAAATACGGCATACAAATAGTACGATCACCTGATTCCAGACCGACTATGCAAAGAGCTCCGGGGAAAGAGGGGAATCTCCGAGAGGATAGTTCGGGTTTACTCCCGGAAGGTCGACAATGGATGCTCTGAAATATATTACGAGTTTAGTTGAAGATAGAGAGTATAAATGGCTGGCCAGGATAAATGTTGATATCAAAAACGCATTTAACACGTCGGGGTGGCAGATATCATAAATAGATTAGATGAACTGATGGTTAGCAACTACGTCGTGAATATAATCAGGGACTATTTCACAGATAGAAAGATTGAATTTGGGAAAGAATGCAGAAAAAGGGTTAGGTTAGGTCCTTGGACCGACATTACTGAACATCTGATACGACCCTGTGCTGCTCCTAGAACTGCCCGTAGGATGCAAAATGATCACCTACGCGTATTACCTCTCGATGGTTGTCTGGGCAACTCGAAACGAGGATATTGAAAGGGTGATGGGTGGCCACTTTTTGGATGTTGCCGAAGATAAAACGATCGCGGTCATTTTGAAAGGGCCGCTGCCAAGGGTTGGGATTAGTTTTAAATGCGGCCTCCGGGCGGTATTGCGAGAGAAGGCGGTAAAGTACCTTGGAGTATTCCTGAACAACAAGCTTATTTTCAATCATCATGTGGAGTTCCTGACAACAAGGACGAGTAAAATGTCTAGGCTTCTCCCGAATGTGAATGGGCCGGGACGGAAAAGAGACGTCTGTTGTATGGTGTGGTAAGGTTAATTTTGATGAATGGTGCCCTTATATTGTACAGAGCAATGAGAGTCCAGACCAATCGTCGACTCATGGAGAAAGCGGTTAGACCGATAGTCCTTAGTATTGCATGTGCATATAGAACTGCGGTGATGGAAGGTATATATGGGATGAGGGAGAGAAAGAACACTAGAAATGTGGCAGAATAGGTGGCAGGGAATGAAGAGAAAGCTCAGTGGACGAAGTGTTCGATTGGAGATGTTAGGGAGTGGGTCAACTGCCCCTTCAGAACTCGCTCGTATGAGTTAACCCAGTTGTTAACGGGTCATAGGTGTTTCAGAGCTTACTTGTTTCGAGTGAGGCGAGCGGATGACGATGTTTGTATTTAGTGCGGAGGAGTGGGAAGCCCAAAGCATAGCGTTTCTGTATGTGAAAGGTGGGACCCCGAGAGGGAGAAGCTTAGGCTAGACGGGGACGACGACGTGAGGATCGAAAACGTCATAGGGTCCAAGTTACACACACGCGAGAGGTGGGGGCATATTAGAGACTTCATGCAGAATGTCATCCATTGCAAAGGAACAGAAGAGCGAGAATTCTTAACAATGCGTGAGGTATTTGAAGGGCAGTGAGTATAAGCCGGGTGCTTGAAGTTATATCTCGCAATGGTCACAGGTACCCAGAGGACGGTAGAGGTGTTTTAGTGGGTCAACCCGCACACGACAGTAATCAACTGAAAATACGTGCGGTTGTTTGTCCGAGAAATCCTAATTGAACTGAAATAGTGCCTGAAGAGACAATCAAAATATTTAAGACGAAAATAATCTACAGTACCAGGGTAGAGGGCAACCAACAAAACATCAATATGAACTTATGAATAAGTAAAAAAAATGTATTTACCTGGAACAATCGAATCAGAAATGTCATTTCAAACTGCAAACCTATGATGAAAGACTAGAATGGCTTGGAGAGCTTTTTGGTATACTAGAACGATTTACGACCAATATGTAAGCAAATGCCTAAGAGAATATGTTATCCCTACTATAACTTTCTCCAGAGAAAATGCATAAATAAATTGCAAAGTAACCCAAAGAAATATGAAAAGAGCTATATTGGGCATTGTTTTGAAAGATAGACCGATAGAGCAGATAAGAAAACAACCAGGAATGGACGATTTTGGTGATACAGCTATGGAAGCAAAGTAAAGATGAGTAGAACACATAGCTCGAACGGATGAATCTCTGTGGACCCGCACAACAACAGAATGGAAGCCATGATAAAAATGTGTAGAAGTCATTCTTTAACTCGATGGAAAGATACGATAAGAAAGGTGTGGGAAAGAGATGGACAACAAAAGCCCAAGACAGTACAAGATATAAAGAGTTGCGCGAATATGTTTGTTCACAAATGGACGAGACAGACTGATTAAAGATGAAGTACTCCACTATAATAGATATTACACTTTCTTGAAATACTTTTATAGTTGTAGCTACCATTTAGACTGCTCCAGATTTTATCAAACTGAATTTTCTGAACGCAATCTAAAAATGTGACATAAAGTAAACTGAGCTAATATTTAGCAAACTAGGATAACCATAGTAACTTGCTTCATTGATTTGTATGAATATTAAAGTAGTATTCGGTTTTATATCTTTACTTTCTTCCAAAAAACATCAATAGCTTAATATTGCGAACATTGGATGTTAGAATAACATAACAATTATGCAAACGTTTTTAATCTAACTATTTATAAATACAGAAATCAATACGAGTTTAAAGGGATGGCATTTGAAACACACTAAAAAAAATTTCTAGCTTAAATATGTAAATACCCTGTTGGTTTACAATAATAGATTTACAATTGTTCGTTTCTTCAATCACTAACATTAAGGATATGCCAATAAAAATCTTGGTACAGCTTAAATAGCGCTAAATGCTTTACAAAAATATGTATTTTTAGAACAATAGTCTTCGGTATTAAATATATGTGAATTTATTAAACTTGACAATCGTTCTCTCTAGCATCGTCACCATCTAAATCTTCAAGTTGATCTTTGCTTCCAATTTCATTGAAAACATATAGTTGTTCCTTTAAAGGAGACATTTCTGTTTGGTTTGCCTTCAAAAATTCTGTTTTGTTTGTTTCTGCCTGAGAGACGAACCTTGAAAGACCTAAGGCGTAGGTTTCACAAGTGCAAGCCGCTTTTCTGTCTGACCACCCAAGGCGCTGTTTGAGAATGGTTCGGAACTGTAAAAAAATATTCTATTATTAGAACGCCATTGTAAAAATGATTTAATTTATTCAGTTTACCAAAACTAAGCTACAGTTGACGCTTTTAATAAAACCATAGAATTAAATGCATTAAATATGTAAAAGTACATATACACACACACTCACAGTGATGGAAAATGTTTGGAACCAAGCAAGTATCTCAGGAATTATTAGAGATATCAAAATGAAATTTGGAAGGTGGATACTGCAGTAGATTGCCTATTTGTTTCCAAATTTTTTTACAATTTTGAACTTCCTGTTTACCGGAAATAATGTCGATTTTAAAATTTGCAATGAAACACGCTGTATAGTATTTTAGTTTCTGATGAAACATTTTATTGCGAATACAAAAATATCGGGTTTCATATTGTTTAGTTCAATACCTACCGAGATATTAACAGAAAAGTAATTAAGGAAAGGAAAAATCTAATATCTATTAAAGAAATACATAATTATTAACTAATTCTAAGTGATTTTCAAAACATTGAAACTTAACTTAACTAAACTTAATGCATGAGATGTTCAAACTGAGCACCGTTTACTTCTTGACAATAAGCAAGGAGTGACAGATGGGATTGGAAGAATCCTTAGGAAAATCAACATCAAAACTTCCTACAAACCTCATAAGACGATAAAAAGTATTCTAGGCAATCCCAAAGACCAACGTCCACTAGAGAGTTACGGAGTCTACAAGATACCTTGCGGCAGATTCGAGCAAGCATATGTAGGTCAAACAAACCGTAGGATCGAAGCCCGAATCGAAGAGCCCAAACTCAGCCTACGAAACAAGACCACAACCTCGGCCCTGTTCCAACATTAACAGCAAACAGGGCATAGAATCAACTTTGAGAACTCTAAGCATCTGGCAACAGAAAACAAGTTTAAAAGAAAAACAATTAGGGAAGCTATAAAAATTGAAAAGGAAGGAGAAATTAATAACCGTAACGAAGCTCTACACCTGCATCAAGCCTGGAAGAACATCTTACGGGAAAAGAAAAACAAATTAAAAGAGAGCGCAACAATACCACAACGTTGCATTCCTTCAGTCGTAGCTAACTATCAGGACGCCCACCCTTCTAACGAACATCTGTGGCCGCCATCGGTACAAACAGAACCACGTCATCGGTACAATTTGCGACAACGCAATGATGTCACCCAATCAAAACAAACGGCACCGCCCCCTCAACACAATCGGAGGCGGAGCAAAGAAATAGGAGGGGACTCGGGAGATAGCATAAATAGCGGCGCGCACATATCGGAGCTCACTTCGACTTCAGACGCCACGGAGAGCAGACCAAGCGGAGAACGACCTAGCCGATGATCTCGGATACGAAGTAGTCCGGAAAGGTCCGCACCTGCAGCCACCCTTCGTGTTGGAACAAGAGGAAAAGCCTTATGAAAATGCCAAGTGAGATTTTGGCGAAACGTCAGGCGACCGTTCCTTTACAGGGACAAAACTTTCAACGGACGAACACCCGGATCATCAAGAGAGCTACACATAGTTCCGTCCGTGTTTTCAAACATATATATATATATATATATATATATATATATATAGTAGATTCCAGATTAGTTAATGCATTTATAAACAAAACAAATATATATGCAAGAATTCTCCTTTAAATTTAGAAAATGATGGAATATTTTTTACGTAGTGGGAATTCTAATTCTGTTAACTGTGGAGCAGGATACAGTTATAAAGTACAACAACAAAGAATGTAGAATCCGAGTTCGACTCTACTAATACTATTTAATTTTTGTTCTGACAAACAATATAAATAATTTACTTGAAAAACTAATTTTGTAGGGCTGATTTTTCCCAGGGGTGGGATTTAAGGAACCGAAACTAGAAAATGGAACATTTAGCGAACGGAAACTTTCTCCAACTTTAGGTACTGATATTAGGTAGGGTAGGCACACTCAAACTTGGAGTTCTGTTTCTACAGCTAACAGCGAGCTACCAGGTACGATTCAAAGACTCCCTACGAACCGTGAACCCAAAGATGTTTCCGTCTCTGTGGGGTATTTTCCAATTTTTACCCGGCTATCAAAAAGGAGGACGTTATCAATTCGGCCTGTATTCTTTCTTTATATGTATTACGCCAGTTTCTAGAGCAAGATTGGACTCATTTTAAATAAACAGAAAAACTCATCTTATTTTTACATTTGGTTTTAGGTCATACATATTCAAATAAGGTAGACCATTTTAAAATATGGCCAGAAAGGAACATCTAAATCTAATATTTACAGTTTTGTTGATATAACTCATTTGAGATACATGTACTTCTATAAGGAACAACCCAGTGATACTGTGTATTTAAAATTAGCTACCACCAAATTTCTTAATAACTGCCTTTTCTTTTGACAATAAAGTACGAGGGTGAATCAAATATGAACCGGACTTTTCTGTTTCTCGCCTTGTAGGTAATTCGAGTGGCGTGACGTCTCGATATATGTTAGGTAGGGATGTTAAGAAGAGGGGAGTTCGTCGGTTTGGCAAGGCGTAGTCGATGCGCTGTTAGTAGCATCATGTCAGAGCAAGAGGTGCATACGTCTGTTGCGCAACGTGTTGTTATCAAATTTTTGGCGCGGGAGGGCATTAGACCGTCTGAAATTTTGCGTCGACTATCTGCACAGTTCGGCAATGAAACACTTTCAAGGACCCAAGTGTATGACTGGCACAAAAAGTTTTCAGATGGCCGAGAGACAGTGGAAAATGAGCCTCATGCACGCCGTCCCACGACAAGCATCAATGAGGCGAATATCTACGCAATTCGTGAGCTGATTGAAGGCGTACTGCTGATCGATTTTCTGCACGAATGCCGTACAATTAATGTTGAGTATTACTGCGAACTACTCCAACAAGTGAAACTTGCCTATCGGTAAAAGAGGCGGGATATGCCTATCCGAAGTGTGATTCTGTTGCATGACAACGCTCGGCCACATACAGCTGCATTGACTCAAGGAAAATTGAACAAAATGCATTGGGAAACCCTTGAACACCCGCCTTACAGTCCTGATTTGTCGCCATGTGACTACCACATGTTTGGGACACTTAAAGAAGAACTGGGAGGCCACCACTTTGAGGACAACGAAGGTGTGGAAACGTTTGTGAGCAATTGGTTATCGACACGACCAGTTTCATTCTTTGAGAAAGGTATTAAAAAACTTCCGATTCGGTGGGAAAAATGTATACATAAGAGAGGAGACTATGTAGAAAAATAATATATATTAAAATTTGTATTGATCGTACCAATAAAATTTTTAAAACAAAAGTCCGGTTCATATTTGATTCACCCTCGTAAGTTTCAGATGTACAATGTAAACCAACACAAACTGCGTAATAAATTCATACCTTTGGAGAATGAACAAAAAAGAAAATGTGTTTCTTTAATAAGAAAATAAGTTGGTCAGAGAACGTCAAATGTAGGATGTTCGATAAAACTTTTTCGAATATAAATGAAATAAAACATTTGTATGGATTTTTTCATAAACTATTCATGATGAATCATTCACCTGATGACGGTAGCAGATACAAAGCTATTGAAACGTTGTGAGATCAACCTTTTCAAGACGATTGTAGTCCAAAGAAACTTCGAGGATATTTAAACAAATTACTTGATATTCAAATGCTGATTTATTATGTATTATATTTACACAATTTTTATTTGGAGTTTTGATACTAATTCGAAATACTTGGATAATATATAATTCACATTGTCAAATAAAAAAAGTTATACATCAAATATAGTTCAACGTCAGTTGGCTTTCTTACATCATTTTTCTTTGCATATATTTATGTCAATGTGTGCTTTTCCACGTCATATTTGAATTTACCTTCCCACGTTATACGTAACTGACATGCACTCGTTTCCTGAAAGCATATCCATAGTGTTTTTTGATTTGTAATTGTCAATTTTATCACTATGAGTAAAATTAGATTTCCACTACTTGAAAATATATGGGAAGAATAAAATTCTGTAGAGTAAGATTTAGTTATTAGAAAATTTGAAAATAAAGAATGTCAGCATATTTTAATAGATCGTCAAACTTTATTTTTTTGAAAGTCTGGTTCGTACGAGTATATTAGTTTCAAAATAATGGAAGTACTATGAAAAAGTTTTAATTCCTTTTCGGTCATTAAGTTTAATCATGTTTAATTAGTAATCTTTGGAATCATAATAATAATCTTTATTTACCCAACAAGAGAAATTCCCAGTTACAGGATTATATAACACTTATTACAAAACGGCCAGTGGAAAAATTTTGGAAATATTTTCAAGATTCTGAAATGCACGCTAAGGGGCCTAACTGCAATCTTGAACCTAAAAAGTAATGTGTCTGTGAATTTTCACTATATTAACTTAACAAAGTCGGGGATAATGAGAACGTTTTTAATTTGACAGTTTTTGCTGTATCTCTAAAAATAAAGTGTTGGGGGTATGCAACTATGTTCGTAAACAAACACCCTGTATCTTCGAAATAACTGAGCCGATTTTAACAAGTTTGGGCTACTTGAAAAGAGTTATTCTTGGGCCATAAATGTTATAATATTTGAAGTTTTGAAAGTTTCTCATGTCGCCGGTAGACGCTTTTTTCGACATTCCGACAGAAATGGTTGATGTTCTAAAAAAATTAAATGCATTGGTATCATTTCTTATTCATTAAATTGCAGCTAACCGATGCCTAAACAAGCTATTAAAAACCGCATCTCGATATCTTGTTCCTTAACTAAAATTTAGGTCAAAGAAAACTTTATACAGAAATTCCAGGTGGTTGAAAAACGGGTGTATTGGAATTATATTTATACAGGGTGGACAACTGTTTGGGGGGGATAGCGAAGTGGTCCCATGTTTTTTTTCATTAACATAGCTTTTACCGTTTCTTATAAAATGGGGAAAAACTATTTTTACCTAGTCTCATATACTCTATGCGTTGGTGCCGATATTATTAAATTTTATTCGGAACGTGGGACAAATTGAAAAGAGATGGTATTAATTCCGCGATATCTCAAAGTGGTCAGAAATTTTTTGCAATAATAGTGTTGTATCGTTTCTTAGAGAATGGGGGAAAACTTTTTACCTATTTTCTTATATTCTAAGCTTTGGCGGATTCGCTGGAATTATAAGCTTTGATGGAGTTACTGGTATTAACTTTTCGGAACTTGGGGTAAATTGTGAATAAGATGAATTAATCAAAATAAATGTCAATTAATATGTATATACCGTGGGTATTCATAAATCAAACGATTTCTTTTTATTAATAATTTTAAGAGAAAGAAGTTATTCTTCACAAACTGATTTTTTACATGGTCTAAAACATAAACAGTAATCATTCCATGTCAATTTTTTATTAACTATAGACAAGGTTTGTCTTCAAAGAGGACTTTTGATTACAAATTTAAGTATCTTCATTTCTGTTAAGATATAAAATTGTTATTAAATAGAAGTTATCTAATACCATAATACGAGCCAGGGTTGTCTATATATATATATATATATATATATATATATATATATATATATATATATATATATATATATATAAATATGTATACATGTAATTGAGTTTTAGGAAAACGGCTCTAACGATTTCGATGAAATATTCCCATTTAGAAGTTTCAATGGATAGAAATCGATTGGTGAGGGTCTCATTTTTGGGAAAAATCGTTTTGCTCAAGAATTAAATACTTTAAAAAATTATACAGTTTGCGACAATCAAGATAGCTGCTTTGTAATTTAAAGGCGTTCAATACATGGTAATTTGGTAACTTACGTAAGAGTGGGATTCGTCTTGTAAAAATTCTTTCCATACAGGGTAATTTGAGGGTGAAACTGTTCTTGTAAACATTTTTTCAATACAAATTGTATTTGTATGTTCCAAACATGTAACTATTTAATGCCTCCTTCATATTTTCCTAACATTATATTTTTACACCTGGATATTTCAAGGTTTCAAAGTTATAAAATTGCAGGCGATTTTTGGATGAGTAAAATCTTATGAGTTTGCATATTAATTTCAAGCATATAAATATAAATTTGTGGTATAAAATTATAATTATCTAGGTTAGTTTTTAATATGTGGTCCATAAGATTTGCTATGCAAGATGAATAAAATATAGCGTCGAATGGAATTATAGTATACATGATGGTTAGGAAAAAGCAAAAAAAATTATATAAGGTAGCTTATAGCAGTTGAAAATTAATGATAGCTGACATACAGGGCGGAGTACAAATAGTGTAATGAAGGATGGTTAAAAAAATGCTAATAGAATGTTACACCTGTAGGATAACTCGTTAGCAATTTACAGGGTGGTTGCAATATAGAATGAACTGGAATTATAATTATGCATGGTGGTTCAAAAAAATATTACAGTAGGTGGCAATAAGCAAATGCATATACAGGGTAGTTAAAATATATTGTGGTGTAAAATTATTGTTATACGGTGTGATTTAAAATGTGTTAGCACAAAAATATTATATTTGAGAACCTATAAAAAGTTTTATATATACGGTGGACCGGTATTATAGTTATACAATGTGGTTTAAAAAACTGTTAGAATATAAATGTATTATAAGGTAGCCTGCAACGACTTGCATTGCATATATATGATGGTTCAAATATAGGGCGAAGTAGAATTATAGTTACAGAGGGTGATTAAAAGATTTTAGAAACAAAAGTGTTTGTAGAGTGGCCCAAAAGAGAACGCATATACAGGAGTAGAATGGTAGTTATACAGGGTGATTAAAAAATATTAGAAACAAATGTTTTAAAGGATTTTTCATACGCAGTTGCATATGGAGGATAGTTGATATACGGAGAGTAGAATTGTACCATGTAATTAAAAAAATGTAAGGTTTTAAATAAATGTATTAAAGTAAACGGGATTGGTCAAGCTAATACATGACAGTAAAATACCTTATGTTAGGCGATATGGAAGAAGGTAATTAGACTTGAAATTAAGCCACTGTATCAGTAAAAATTCTAAAATAACTACATTTTTAAAAAAACAAAAACCGACTTCAAAAGAAAATTAAGTAAAAAGCATGAAATAATATTTTGCTACAATTAAATACTTTTTCTGAAGTCGGTGCCGATTTGCGAAATACAACTGATCAATGTACTTCTCAAAATATTGTCACTTTCGCTTGGCACCGACTTCATAAAAAGTATTTAATTGTAGCAAAATATTATTTCATGCTTTTTAGTTAATTTTCTTTTGAAGTCGGTTTTTGTTTTTTTTTAAATGTATTTATAGCATCTATGTTTTACTACACGACAGCAAAGCGTCAACTGATTGAAAACGGAAAAAATAGTCACTCTCATCGTAGTCAAAATATCTCACAGAAACTTCGCATCATTATATGTATATAACACTTACCTGACTGTTCAGTCCTACATAAATAACTGGATTGTAGCATATGCTGCTTTTGGCTAACAAGGCGGGCACTACTCCAACTCCCGGAGTTACAAGTGAGGGATCCCCAAATTGAACTAATAAGGCCATAACAGAATAAGGTGTCCACGCTATGAGAAATGCAACTATCATTAAAAGCACCATATAGGCTACTTTACCCTCTGCTTTTGTGGTCTGGCCCATTTGGAGTTTACTCTGAAAATTTATTTGTCAGAAATTAATAATAGGAAACTATTATCATTTGTCGAGCAAAGTTTACAATAATTTGTCAACAATATGGCAATGATAATCAAAAACACAATGAGAGAAAACCGTGCCTAACCATTCATATTAATGAATACCTATAAGTACTTAAGAAAAGTGTGCGTTTCGCATGGCTGTAAAATCGTAATAAACAAATAAAATTTCAAGACATTTTGTAATGGTAATTATTCTTGGAAAATCCCTCTATCAGAATGCCAATATGTATTTTTTTGTAAATGACCAGAAAAGAAGTTATAACGACCAAAAGGAATTTAGTCCCATTTTTTTTTAATTTTCAGTTATAATTTGGTTATTTTTGGTTCTACGACTAAAAGTTATATTATCAAAGTTGTAGAGAATTCAATTCGCAACAAATTTTTTTTGCCAAAAATTCTCTGCACGATATAAAAAAATCAATCAATTCAATTCAATTCAATAGCTTTATTCACAAACAAACAAAAGATACATTCAAATTAAAAATTATAAAATATATCCGTTGCTGTATGATGAGTGCGTCAATTATACATTAAATGTCTATTGCATTCCAAATAGAAGGTCACCTACAGTACAAAAGACAAACAAATATAATAAAAATATAAATATATAAAGACAAAAAACTTAAGTTATGAACAAAAAAATTCAGCAATATTGTAATAATTTTTTGCCAAGAGAAATACTTTCAATGTCATTTTAAAGGTGAAAAAATTTTATACTTCCTTCATATCACTTGGTAAGAGATTGTATATTTTGCAACCACTGAAGATAACACTTTTTTGGTATAAAGATGTTGAATGCTGATCGGGCACAAGAAGATTCCTAAACCTAATAGAATAAAGATGAATCCTCTGATTTTCAAGAAATATGGGTTTGTGCTTATAAACAAAACAGGCGACCTCATAAATGTAAATACCCACAAGAGTAAGAACTTTTAATTGTCTAAAAGCTTCTTTACATGTTTCACGAAATGATAGACCACAGATAGTTCTAATTACTTGTTTTTGCAACAAAAAAACTCTATTTATATAGGAACGTTGACCCCATAGCAAAATCCCGTAACACAAATGGGAATGAAAATTAGCATAATACACCGAAAGTAGAACAGTGATTTTTCAACTGCCTAATGCCGTAACAGTTTGCCCTTAACTTTTCACAAAGTTTGTCAATGTGCACGTCAGATTTTCATCAATAACGACACTCAGTAATTTCACTTCCGAGCTTAGCTTAACATCGGCCATATCAGTTACATTTTTCTTTTTCTTAAAAGCTAAACCTATAGTTTTATCTGTGTTTAAGAGTAAGGCATTCTTATTCGACCACTTATATACATCTCTATAAATCTGCTCTGCAGTATGTTGACCTGACTGATATTCATTTTTAACAATTAAGAAATTGGTATCATCTGCGTAACAAGTTACGTTAGTATCCAAATTTTTTACAAGATAGAGGCCGAGGTTGTGACCACAAGAACTTAGTTTAACTTTACGCTAACTTCCTCTTGACGTACAAAAATTAAATTGTGATCTGTGACTTTTGCATGCTTAACCCAAAAAATGTAACATTTCAATTGAATATTTATAAAACTAATTTAGACCTTTATCAAGGAAACATCCAAAAACAAGAGTTTCACTATGGAAGTCAGGTACACCATTGCAAATTAAAACATAATGAGATATCTTACCTGATAGATAAGGGATATAAATAGGATAGAGAAGGGCACATAAATAGGAATTTAATAACATAAACAGTTTCGTATTTACTTAAATAAGAATAATTTTTTTAAAGTAAGAAAAAAAGCTAAATTGTATATATGAAAAAATTATATAATTTTTACTGAAGTTCAGTGGGTTCTTTATGAAACATCTTATAAATAATAAAATTACTAATGAAAAACTTTAGGTTTTTAATATTTCAGTATTTTATTCGAAAACTCGACATATGTTATGCCTTTTGAGGGCTTTTCTGTGAGTACAATTGTATACTGAGGATGAAATAACAAACTCATATATAAAGTAAACAGGTAGACAACCAAAGATTGGAAGTGACAATAAAATAAATGAGCTTATAATGATCGCCAGGTATATCTGAAAGAAACTAATAAAATGTGGAAATTACTTTGTTTATAATGGAAGCTGATTGTTGGTTGTATACAGGGGCTTTTGATTTCAAGTTGTTCAAGTAAATGTAATCTTTTACCTCGTTTTCTTGATGGATGAGCTCTATATTTTCCGTGTCAATATAGTGATTATTTTTAATGCAGTGAGTTGACATGCCTGTACTTTTTCTATGACTTATAATATCATTTCTATGTTTTTTTAACCTACAGTGAATATTTCTACCCAGTGGCGTAGCTAGGCGTGGGCGCCCACGGCCTCGCACTTAAAGGGGCCTCGGCAGTGGCCTCATAGATGATTTCGTTAAACTTTATCATCTCTGATACCCTTAATAGAACCCTGTGTAATCAGTTAGTGTCCTCTGGTAGATCTGAATACAATAGATATTTAATGATTCCGTAAATTCAGATTTTTTAATCTTTCCAATTAGTTGCATTCGCTGATTCAGCGTATGGATGTAATATTCTTTATATATGAACTAAATTATGTTTTCTAAATTGCCTTATTCTTCTGGAATGCTACGAAGTACTTCAGTAATACCTGGAGTGAATAAAAGGAACTAGCAGTTTTAAAACAGTTTTCGAATTCAACCAAATTATTGTAATGTTAGACCAATCAGTAGAGCAAAAATTAATTGATAACGTGTAAAAAATCAGGATACCGACTGTGCCATCACATTAACAACGATTCGTAGAGCGATATTTTGCTATGTTTTTCACTCGTAACTATGGTTTTTTTGTTTGTTATAAACAATTGAAGCAAGAAAATTACGTTTTTTTCTCAGCGTGTTCATAAAATCAAAACTAATGAACTAATCTCAATGGTGTCAACAGGTGAATTGTAAAGCATGAAAATACCAATGAAATGAGCCCAGGCTAGATCCGATTAGATCATTAGTAACAGGGAAAAACAAAAAATACTGGAAAAAATAGCATTTTTTAAAAAAATCTAATCTTCTTCACTTTAGAAGCTGTAGAACTAGGCTTGTAAGAACTGATAGTAATTTATATCTATTTTATGTATGCCAAAACTAGGCGCTACCGGTTTATTAGTTTTTGAACAATTGTGATATAAAGTTTTTTGTTTCCTATTTCTGCTTTGTGCCTCCATGCGACAAAGATAATCAAATTTCAATTTTGAATAAAGCCTCTATTCTCATTTTTCACTAAATGTCTGTGAAATATCTGAAAAATATTAGCAAACATGACAAAAAATGGGCGAGCGTATGAATGTATCCAAGGAGTGGGGGAAGCACGGTTGTTGAGGGGAAGCGTTTAGTAATATATAATATCAGTAGGCTGTAATTTATAAATATTTTTATTGCTTTTGTCAGAAACTAATTTAGATATTTTTTGACTTATTTAGTTCAGTGATTGTTTCACTTTAATATAAAGCTATTGCCTTAATTCTGGAGTTCTCTATAAAATATTATATAAATATATTAATCAACAAACAGTTCTCATTTGATATAATAAAATCGAACAAATCGCTCTGTATATAAGTTTTATCAGCTGTCAGAGTGACAGTTACTATCGATAATAATTATTGTCAGCAGTTCCCCTCAACAACAGTGTTCCCACAACTACGCGAACACATTCATACGCTCACGAAATTTTGGTGATGTTTGCTAAAATTTTACGTTTATTTCACAGTCATTTAACGAAAAATGAAAATTAGGCGTTGTAGAATGATACCTCTACTTTCAATATCCCTATTCTGATTTGATATTTGACAATCCATGTCGCATGGAGACGCACTGCAAGAATAGTGGACTAAAAACTTCATATCATAATTATTCAAAAACAAATAAACCGATAGCGCCTGGTTTACTCACGCTTAAGGTAGATATCAATTACTATCAGTTCCCACAAGCCCAGTTCTAGAACTTCGATAGTGAGGGAGTCGTCATTATAATATAAAGAAAACCGCTAAATTTTCCAGTATTTTTTGATTTTCCGTGTTACTAAAGATTCTATCGGATCGATCCTGGGCTCATTTCATTGGTATTTTCATGCTTTACAATTCACCTGTTGACACCATTGAGATTAGTTTATTATTTTTCCTTTTAAAAACATTCAACGAAAAAAAAAACGCAATTTTCTTGGTTCAATTGTTTATAATAAAGTAAAAAACCATAGTTGCGAGTGGAAAAGGTAGCAAAATATCACTACAAATCGTTCTTAATGTGATAGCACAGGCAGTATCCTGATAATACTTTTTGTGAAAAAATCTCTATTGATTGGTCTATGTAATCATTATCCGCTGTTAGAACTGTTAGAATTTCAAAAAAATATTTAGTTCTATTTGAAATAAATTTTTGTATTTGTGATATTTATTGAATACAGTTCTATTGAGGATTAAAAATAGACGAACTAAAGTAAACAGTTTGTTATAGGTTTAATTTTTGATGCCAAATTATATTAATGTTGGGTATACATTGTTTGTATGAATTTAATTCCATTGTGGTAAAGTATTTTCAGATTTTACGTTAATAATTTCATACTGGTATTTAGCTGCTTGATATTGTTTACTCTCTAAATTATGAAAATATTTACTTTTTTAGATCGACTGGTAAAAATATTATTTTCATGGGGATAGCGAAAATCATGAAGCGATAATTATATCATGTTCATTATATTTTAATGGTTGGATAAACTAACGTGCGCATTTTAGAAATGTTACAGCATGTAACTAATGAGTTGGAAATAAAATACCTTAAATTGTAAGGTATTTTAGTTACATAATTTGAAGTTGCAGTATTGGGTTACTTGTTATCAATTGTAATTTTTGGTGTATCGAAGTTGTAAATTTTCAAATAATGAACGGCGACATTCTTGTCATTTATTTAATAAATAATCATTATATTTTTCACCCTAAAAGATTAATTGTAGGTATTTAATATAAAATTTGGAGACATTTATTCCAAATGCACTCTAGATGGTAATAACCGCATATAAAAAACAATAATGAACCTTCTAACGTAAAATGAATAGCAGGCTTTAGAAGTTTTAGGGAAAACTAGCTCACTGAGAACTCAAATAAGGAATTGTACAGTATGTTTTGCCATTGGCTTGTAATTCCAAGGATAGAAATCAAGAGTTAACTAAAACCAACTAATGCAATTATGATATTAATTTTTCGAACATTTACAATACAACGTAACTGAATAGATTGGTGCTAGTCGAGACCCTTCATCAGTTGCACTTCCCTCAACTGATTGAAATCTCGAATAATTGCTTATGTATTTTATACACATAACTGAACTTAATTTATTGACGCAAAATCAATATCGGTTTCTAGGAGTTTCAGGGATCTCTTCCTTAGGAATAACAGGTTTTACACACAGCACGATAGCTTTTCCTGTTTTTAATACTCCATTCTTTGGGTATAAGTGGTTCCATAATTATATTTACAATAAGTATAGATTCAGTTATTATGTTTTATTTTCCCAAATGATCGAGATTAAATATTTTACCAATTAAAAAATGGTTATCCTGTTTACAAAGTTTTTTATTTGAAATAGATCT